>CAUJNA010001768.1:165000-210000 GCA_963377175.1 Effrenium voratum | reverse complement strand
ACAAAAAATATTATATGATATATATTGAATATTAATGATGTTGATTTTATATAATAGTTTACTTATACATAAATTGATTTTATTTTTATTATGAATTTTAAATATTCTAGATATTTCTAGTCGAAGTAAACAATATAAATTATTTATAATATTTTATTTTAATATTAAACACTTAAATTAAATCTATCCAATCCCTGTTAAGATTTTCTCCGAATTTAATAATTCTCCCTAGGTTACAAATCGATTTTATCGATTTCTCTTACCATATTTTTCCCTATCGATTTAAAAACCTTATTTCCCAAAATTAATATTCTAATTAAAATTAATATATATAAATAATTATATTTTTTAAATTTAATTGAATATTAAAAAAAAGAAGCAAGAAATATTAAAACCTACCTTGCTGCAAATACCTCCTTGTAATTTAATCAATATATTATATATTTATTATTTTAGAAAGAATTTGATAAATCTTGATAGGTTTGATCGATTTTTGCGATTTGTTTTGTTTTGTAATTGTTTGATTAATGTCTAGGAATATAAATGGCTGCGAGTCAATTTATAAGGTCCGGAACAGGGTCCGGAACCCATATGCGATCTAGACCTCCGATCCAGACCTCCGTTCCAGACCTCCGTTCCAGACCTTGCCTAGAAACATGTTCCAGACCTTCCGTTCTTCCATACCTTGTTTATGTCTATTTATTTCTAGAGTATTGATTTAGATGGTTGTTCTTTGTCGGGTGTGCAAGTGCAATGGCCAAGGCTGAAATGGCGTGGAGCAAGAAAGAAGGAGCAAAGGAGCAAGAAAGAAGGATAAATAAATGAAGACAGGAGTATCGGTGTTCCGGAGCTTTGGTTCGGTTCGGTGCGATACAATTCCGCCGCTTTCGATACGATACGGTAACGGTTCGATACCGTTCTCGGTTAAAACGACCATGTTTACATGCGGCTTGCTGGCATTCCAAAGCGCAAGCCACTCGCGTAACCGTTCCAGACCCCGTTCCAGACCCGTTCCAGACGTGTTCCAGACGCAGCGGAGCAAATTTGCCACCAAGTCCACATGCACACACATGCTGTAAGTGCGTTTCTTACGTGGCCCGCCACCCAAGAAGCCTTCAAGGACGACATGTGCCAGGGCTTTGGAGACAAAGAAGTCTTTTAAGGATACCCTGCATCGGCTTGCGCATCGGTGGATATCGGCTTACGCCTCCCAGCCTTGTGCATCGGCTGGCGCGCGTGGCGGGCGTGACTACAGTGCATCGGTGTCCCAATGACGCGAGGGTGGTAACGATGGCGGCGCGCCCCTAGTCGCTGCATCCATCCATCTACCCATCCATCCATTCATCCATCCATCTATCCATCTTACACCAAACACCAAATGAACGTGTGCTTGAGGACTCTACGCATGTCCTCCCAGAGGTCCGGAACAAGCGACCTTGCGTAACTGACTCGTTCCAGACGTCCGCGTCACCGCGGAACGTTCTACACCAGAATATTGACCCACACCCAAATTGTTAGGCTCGCTTTAGGCGGACTGGAAGCAGCTGGAGCAGGGATTTTGGCTGCGCGATCAATTTCGAGGTGGGGAAAGGGTTGCGGATGGGGTTTGGAAGATGCCGAAGAGGGATCTAGTTGTTTCTCGGCGCTAGGGATCTTTGTAATAATAATAAAATTTCGATAAAATATATTTGGGAATAATTATAATATAAAATATTAAATATTCTAAAATAATTATTAGTAGGTATTAATTATGGAATAAGAATAGATTGCTATAAATTTTATAATTTAAAGATATTCGGAATAATTATATTCCTATATGTCAAAAAAGTAAATCGTGGTTTTCTTAGACTGTGACGATATGGGATTTGTTTTGATTGTAATTAATATAATCTATATATATAAGTGGTTGCGATAAATATATATGTTTTTGTGTGCTAGGGTTTATTAATAGGAAAAAACATATTCCCTAAGATTTATTTTATTTCGTTTTATGTTTTGTTTTATTTGTTGCATTTGATTATTAACATATGTCTAACCCTTTTCACAATATCGAAAAAATAATATCCGATTTTACCAAAAATCCAAAAATGTTCTTCCCAAATATTCCAAAAATAAAATAGAAATTCAATTTCGTTCCCAAATTCCATATCCTTTTAATTTTGATAGTACTAAAGTATGGGTAAGCGAGATTTCGTTTACCGATTCTGTTTTTTGTTTGGTGTTTCGATTATCTCGATTCCAATTTATAAATTATATGATCTATCAAATTGCCTATTAATTTGCGAATTGTCAATTGAATAGTGAATTTTCCCAAATAATTCAAAAAGCAATAAAACATATAAAAATATATAAATAATTCACAATATAATTATCAAAATATTTCCTAATTTTCCAAAAATAAATTTCATAAAATATATTAAAGAAATATATATATATATCATTGATATTATATTATATTAATATTTTATATAATAATTTAATTTAAAAAAAATAATAATAAATAAATATATAATTAAGCTAAATTACCAATTATATCCTAAAATATCGAATTAAGAATTATATATTAATATAATTCAATCATAATTAATATTAATCAAATATAATAATATATATTAAATTAATTTATTAAAATAGATATATTTATTTATTTCAAAATATCCATCCTATCTTACTGCAAAGAATATAAACAAGGAATTGTGTTTTAAATCAATATAAAAAATATATATTTATGTCAAGGTTCTATAATCTTTAAAGTAGACAATCCAATCACCCAATAAAGTAATTCCTTCGCCCGCCCGATTATACAATGGGGAGGAGTTAAGTCTAACAAAAGACCCGGCACATTGGTTATTTGGGCGTATTGGGTTATAATGTTCGGCCGATCCTATGCTCTATGCCGGGCCTTGTGAAATGGTGCGCTAAGTCTTATAAACCGGCGCGCCGAGCCTGGGCCTTGTAAATCCGGCGTGTTGTGAACCGCACCCGGCAAGCTCAGATGCATCACGACGCCCCAGGACGTCGCTATGTATGCCCATTTAAACATCCCACCCAGCAGCGTTCGTAGCAAGTCTTCGAGCGCGACTAATCCATGCCAAATCAGCATGCTAACTCCGGCCAATGTTTAACGTTCTGTAAAACGATACAAAAATAAGGAGAATAATTGTGTAATTCCCATTTCAGCCAAGTGAGCCATAACCTTCTTTTTCACCCGCCATTAACAAGCTCCAAGACACTTACAAAAACCCAAGGTAGACGAAACATTAAGCTAATTAATCTATAATCTACGCCTATAACAAATTTCTTTTTCATAAGATCTCCGGCAGTAGTTTGTTAAGAGCGCAGTATTGCCTCATATTTCAAGTAGTTTGACTTACTTTCTACGAATTAGTAAACAAAAAGGAGGTCCAACTCCTTACCCCTTATATCTCCCACCTTGGGGAAACACGCCCTATATATTACCTACCTTCTTCTTTCTCACCAATTCTCTTTTCGTATCCAATCATCTCCTTCTCTTTATATTCTTTACTCTTCTGCCACGCTAAAAAGCCTTGGGGCCAGAAAAAATACAAACTAGATACATCAGAATATACAAAACTACAACTTAGCAAAAAATACAATTTCGTGAAATTATTTCTTTTCATTTAATCTACCTATCTAAAGAAGGCTAGATATTAGCTAAAATCCTATAATCCGAGCGTCAAGTCTGCTTGCCGCCAGTGCCTTTTTAAAAGCTGCAATTCTGCAATTGGATAAAAAGGCAAATTAAGGAATCTGTTTTTAAGACCCCAAGCCACTTAATTATGCATGACCACTTAATTATGCATTTGCCTCTTGGAATTACGTCCCTATAATTGTTCCATTGCATGCTACCCCAAAATGGTGATCCACAAAGAGCAAAGGGCTAGCCCTCCTCCCTATTTACCAATTCGTAGAAAGCAAACCAAACTAACTCATAGAAAGCAAACCAAATTACTAACGACATAAAATCAGTATTACTATATTCTCAATAAACTACCACCGGAAATTCTATAAAAAAGAAACGCGCCATAAACATATAAGCCACAGCTCAATCATAATTTGCTTCTGTTTTATGTTTTTACAAATATCCTAAAACCTATTTTTAGCGGGCGAAAAAAACAAAAAAAAATTCAAGTCTCTTAACTAAAACGAGGCAAAACACAACACTTCCGCAATTGTTCTCCCTATCTTTGTATCGATTAAAAAAACGACGAGCGCTAGCCAACACCAACATGCTTCAATTTAATTTAATCTATATCAATAAAGTCCAAAATCTTACTAAACACTACCAAAAGAGATATTCAAAATTAAATTCATATAACGAACCATGCGCGACGAATCCCGCAAATAAGCGTGCTTTTATGCAATATTATACATTAATATATATTATGCTGCATAATTATATATCTCGTAATCTGTTTAACAATACCCTTACACTTTAGGGACCGAATTATTAACATTACAATCAATTAAGCCAACATACACAAAATATATATCCAAATCCAACGAATAAGAAAAACAAGCAAAAAAATATTTAGGGCGGCATAAATAAGGCTCGAAAAGCTTTAAAGCCCAAAAATAATTTAATTAATTAATATAAATCCCCTTCTCAATTTTATTTTTAATATAAAAAGAAGAACAAACCACAATATATAATTAATACAAAATCAAAATAATAAAATATATATGTTTATATATCATATAATATATATATATATAATTAGATAATTAAATAAGTTCATGTATTTGTATAAATATTATATATATATATATATAGTCAATTTATATGTTTTGAATGTTTCGGAAATTGTTTGGCAGCCGGCAGCTAATGTGTTTCAATTAGTTAGCCCGGCATAATCGCTAGATCAATCAATCCCCCATAGCACCAGCTCCCTTCGCGCTACAGCAGCGGTGCCACTTCTTGGTTGATGTGTACCGTTGAGGGATGCGCGCACCGTCTGGGTGAACATGCATTTTATTTTGAACATTCGAGGTGGAATTCCCTTTGATAGGCTCCGCGGTCGATCTTAGTCAACCAATTTTACCTAACGGTACCTTCTCGAAATCCAACCCATTCTGCCCCATAATTTGCACTTTTTACTGCCACACACTTTGAGGCTCATCGAAATCTTCTGCCCCAAGTTGAGGCAAATGGGCGAGGGCATCCGCCGCAGCCTCTTGGACGAAAGTTGCTGCATCGCTCAAGCCAGGCTCCAATGAAACCCGGGCCAGGGTTGTGAGTCCTGGCAGTGGTCTTCATCACGAAAGTAACCGCCCCCCCCCCAACCGTTCCCTGCCCCCCCTTGCAGGTTCCTCCTCGGAAGCAAAGGCGAAGCAACAACCTGCAAGGTGTCCGCAGAGCTGTCCTTTGTTGGCTTGGCCGATCTGCCCGATGGCAATGCAGCAAGCCTGGCATTGCAAGTCAGACATTCATGCAATGCGACCGCAAACTCATCCAACGCAACCTGCACAACCCCACGACAACCAACTTAAAACCATCACGACAGGAATCAACACAGCCCACCCTCACAAAACGCCCATCAAAAAAATCGCCGGGCGCCTCGCGGACCATCTCCTCCGTGTCCTTTTGCAAGCCCTTCGCCAGTGCCGCCAGGTCTGCTTCGGAGGCCAAGTCGGCCCTGGCGCCCAACCTGCCGCGGGGCTTGTTGCTGGGTGGCCATGGGCCTGCAGGGGTGCAGCAGCTTGCCGTTTGGGCGGGCAACTCTCGGGAACACAGAGCAAAAATGAGCAAAGGAACATGGTGCCGCTGGACATATGGGGGACCTCCCACGACTCATGACGCAGCCACTGCTGCTGAAGTTTCTCTTCCGACACGGGCTCCTTTTGGCGCATGTGGGTGTTCTCTTCGTTCAGGGTGCCATTTTCGCAGCCATCTCCCAAAAGAAAATCAAAACAACGCCCTGTCACGGCAGACCAGCTTCATGGACATGCGAGCCATGCGACCCCTGCGAGCCATGCGACCCTGCGACTGCCAGCTGGGGCCGCGGCGCTTGCGCCGCCCGGAGCCGGAGCCGGATGGCCTCCTCCAGCGGCAGCTGGCGGCCTTCGAGGAGCTGTGCCAGCCTGGACAGAAGCATTGGGGATGGCTCAGAAAAGGCCAGACGGCAAAAAACTCGTGAAAGTGGGACATGGGGATCCATCTTGCACGCCCTCTTGGAAGCGAATCCGAGCAGGGTTCAGAAGTTCATAACCGTTTTAACCACATCTACCTATTCCAAGTGAGGGCTGGGCTCAGGCACTTTGCAGCAGCCACTCAGGTGCACTCGACATGAAACCTGCGCGCCTGTCCGCCTGCGCCGCTCCAGCTGGCCCACTGTGGCCCAGGGCCAGAGCGGCGAGCCCTTGAACCTGCCAATGAGCAGCAACAACTGCTAGCTAGCTAGGCAGTTCAAAATAGAGGGTTGGCCAATCCTGATCATCTCATCCCTGACAGGGGACTCTTTACAGCCTAAGATAACGATTAAGAATTGCCTGTGAACAGCCCAGGCTAAGTGGGCAGCGTTTCTTGGGCTCTCACTAAGCCTGAAACCGCCTAGCCGTGCTTTTCAGGACCCTCGAAGTTGGTTTGGCTTTCGCTTCCCTCTTGAACCAGCCAAAAAACAAAAAACAAAAAAGAAAAAAAGGTTCCCTCAAACCGCACGGGTGCCACTCATTCACAAGGCCTCGGCATCCTCGGCATCGAGCCCGCCCAGCTGCATCACCGCAGCCACGCCTTCGGGGCCCAGGGAGCCCAAAGCGCGAGCTGCGGCTTCGCGGACGGCCACGTCCTCATCCTGGCGACCCGCTGTGCGAAGCGTTGACAGGAAGGGATTCTACGGGCAAAGCTGATTGAACCGAACGGAAGAGTCAAATGAAACGATAGATATTCAAACGGGTTCAAGCCAGGGGCTTGCCCGGTCAGGTGGCTGCAGGGGCATGCTTCGAGTGTGGGCTTGGCAGCCAGTGCCTCGCTTGGGATTGCTTGTGTAACCCTTCTCTTTGGGGATTGGGGTCAATGTCCTGATGACGTGTGGTGGGATTTGAGTGGGCAAGGGACTTCCATGCATGTTGAAAACTGATTTGCTCCCGTGCAGCCAAAGAGCCGGGCAAGGCTTTGTGTAGCGAGGTAGCTGTGGAGGTGTTGGATTTACCCAGTTGGTCTTTGGATTGGTGCAGGGACCCACCCCACGCCGTCCGAATCATGCTTTCCCGTATGGAATCGCAAGATCAAAGAAGTCGTCCAACGGAATCGCAACAAAACCAAAAATGCAGGCTCAACCGACGCATCAAGCCCCGTGTAATCACGAAAATGGAGACGACTTCCACAAACAAATCTCCGCAGAAAAGGGACGACTTTAGCGCGCCGGTAGAGGGTTGCCTGAGGTGCTTTGCTCATGCTAACAGGGCAGCGCACAAACTGATTGCCCAGGGTTGAGTTCTGTTTCAGAGCAGAAAGCCTGCCAAGCTTGCAGTATAAACATAATCGCGTGGCATGGGCTTCTAGATTGCCCTCCGGTTGGGACACTCCTGTGCTCAAACAAAAATGGCACAAGGCAACTTGGCCCAAGGCCAGGGCGGTTTGGCTGGCATCCTGCCAGGCTTCGCGTACCCGCAAAATTCAGCTCAAGTCCTTTGGCTGGACGGGCCCCCCCCCCCTCGCCGGCGGCTCCGGCAAGCCTTCTGCACCAAGCGCAGGAGCCGCGGCAGGGCCCTGGGCGCCTGGTTCGCCGCCAGCCCAAACTGGGCCAAGGTGTCGGCCGCGGCTCGGCGGCCCGAGACCTGGGGCAAGGGCATGATTTGAGCAATTTTGCACGCATGATTGTTCATCTGACTCAATGTGACTCACAGCCTGCCAGGGGCGACCCAGACACAAGGCCGATATAAGAAGACCAAGTTCAAGCGTGAAATTCATCCCCTTCGTGACTGAAGCGGTGGCTGACCTACCTGACACACCAGGCCTCGGGATCGCGCAGGCAGCCAGCCACCGCCACAACAATCTGCTCGGAGGCGTCGCGGATTGAGGGACCCAGCCTCCGAAGGCTAAAGTCACGTGTGGGAGTTGCACGCCCATGAGGACACAACAAGCACGTGCTCAGCCAACATGGGCCTGGCCTCTCCAATCGGTAATCGGCTGCTAGCTTCACCCCCTTTTGGAAACCACCCAAACGTAGAGTTCGAAACCTTGTGCGACATTGCTTCCGCTAAGGCCGCTGCTCGGCCAGCATCTTCAAGCCACGCAGTCGCGCGGGGAAGGCTTCTCCTGCGATTCAAAAGTGCGCAAAACCTGCTCCCGCCATGGCTGCAGATCCAACACCAAAACTCATGGCCACCTTATCGCAGAATGAGGGTACCCTCAAGCTGGGTGGTTTCCCCTTGGATTCCCTCGAAGAAGGGTACCCGTAATACCCTGAAACAAGACGGACGTCACCGTCCTGACTCCGGCAGCAGCAGCTCCACAGGCGCCCCCTGCTCCACCAGCCAGGCTGCCGCCTGGGCTGCTGGCGCTCGCCCGAAGCTCCCCCCGGGCGCCGTCCAGGCGGCCGTGGCTTGCGCTGCCACCCGGCCCATCGCTCCTCAACGACTCGGGGGGCCGAGGACTCGCAAGTGGCTGTGAGTGCTGCGAAACCTCTGGCAACGCCTTTTATCGCCTTTGTCAAGCTGCAGATCTGACGCTGAACAATTTTCCTGTTGGGGAAAGCGGTGCGAAACCGAAATGCTCATGTGCGCCGCTCCTTTCGAATCCTCCGAACGTTTGGGTTTCTTGGTTACCTTGACATCAGCGGCACCTTGTGCATCCGCACACATCTCCTGCTCACAAGTTGCACCACTCACCCTCGTAAACTCACGCAGCAAGCAAACCATCGTGGCCTTTAATGTTTCTGTCAAGAAGGCAGTGTCAATGCCAATGCCGTCGGCCTGAGCGACACGCTGCAAAGCTATCTGCAACCCACCAAGACAAGAACTCAATGAGATCCCCCCTCACACCAACTCGGGCTGCAGCACAGTAAATGGCCTTCATGATGTTCAAGCGGCCCGTTCTGCAAGCAACTCGGAAGGCCTGATGCTTCACCTGCAGGCGCAGCTCTTGCAAACATGATCACAAGCACCCATGTTTGCCATGTTTCCCCTCTCCCCCGCCAACCCGCGAACGAAATTCCAGTTCCATGTTGGGAGTCGGATTTTTCGAGGCAGCGGCTTTGCGAGAGCATCTGGCCCACCAAGCCGGAAGCTGGCGGGTGCTGATCACCATCTGCAGCATGCTTCTGTCCAACTCCTCGCGGACGGCAAGAAGAGCACAACCCAAGGCCGCCTCGGTCCCCAGGAAAATTTCAGAGAAAAATCCAGGAGAAACTCTGAGCACCTCTCTCAACCTGTTTTTCAGTTCTCCCCTCAAGCATGGCATCTGCAGTCTATGTCCGGGTCAATGGAGAAGGTTGCAACAGGACCCTGGCCCAACCCTGGCAACCCCGACCGCTCCTCATCGCGGCAAGGCATAGACGTCGGCAGCGGAGAAGCTGCCGACTCCCCGGCATCCTGACACACTGGCTTCTTCCGCCCCCGCTGATGTCCCGTTGGCTGGCAATTTTGTTGTCAGTTACCCTCGGGTTACCCTTGGGTTGCCCTTGGGTTGTCCTTGGCTTTGGCTTTGGCTTGGGCTTCCTGGATACCCAACACGCCAGACTCGTCAATGATGCAGCACTTCCTATGGCAAGCACTGAAGCGCAAATGAAAAGGGCAACAGGCCACCAGAGGTTTTCCATCAAATGGAGCCTCTCAGAAGGCCTTGGCTAACTGACTGAGTGGCCCCGCAGGGGCGTCTCGTGCCCGCCTGCGCGGTGAGCATCACTTCCCGCATCTGAAGGAGCTGCTGCACCGAGAGGCTGTCGTCCTTCGGCTCCTCCTGCCAAGCAAGTGGCAAAAACGGTGGACAACGGATCCACGAGAATGGTCCGTTCCACGGCCACGGGCCCGGCACGGGCCCACGGGCACGGGCCCACGGGCTCACGGGCCCACGGGCACGGGCCCACAGGCACACGGGCCCACGGGCCCGGGCCCACGGGCCCACGGGCCTGGGCCACCGGTGAGACCCCAAGACCAGGAACCTGATAGGATAGCTGACAAGCCTCGCTTGCTGCGTGATTGCCTGCTTTCAATCAAACTAACGGGTGCTTTGACTCAAAATGGAGCTGGCAAGAAGTAAACAAAACAAAACGAAACGGCGCAGCATGCGCAGGGTAAAGTGGAAGAGATTGCAGGAGTCGATTGCGGCAGGGTGAGGTAGAGTCAGCCCAGCGCAATCCAAAAGGGAGTTGCCTTTGCAGTCGAGAGCCCAAGTGTTGCCAGAGCAGTCGATTTGAACCATGGTCAAGGGGAGCTGCCTTTGCAGACGACTGAAGCTCAACTGCTGCGGGAACACGGGCGTTGAGTGCGGAAAGGAAAGCGAAATAAGAACTTCTCATGTTAAAGAGGACAAGCAGCCCCAAACAGCTGCAACAATGGCCACTGTAGCAACGCGCGTCAAGTTTGAATAGGTTACTAGGCGCCTTCCACTTCACGCTTGGAGACATACCTTTGTGTTTGTTTGTTGGAAACCTTCTAGCTTCTGGCTGTGGACGTTCTGGGGAATGCGTCCTGTAAGCTCTACTGCGCCCGCCCTGCTGCCTCTGCCCCGCGCCTGCACGGCGGCCATTCTGACCACCAGGACTCCGAGAACTCCCACACCTCGATGCATGGCTTGACTGAAAAGCGCAGCGCTGTGTGTGCGAGCGCACACGCTGCTTTGCTTTTCTCCGCAGCGCGCGCTCATCCCGCAACGGCACGGGGGCCTGGCGTCTTCCTGGCTTTGCTCCTTGACGCCAGGCTGCTCAACAAATTGCGAGAGGCCAGGACTTCGTGCATGTAAAAGCTGCGCGTCCACAGCTTCATTTGCCGAATTGCAAAGTTGTGCCGCGACACTACCGAGTTTGTCGTCCCGGCTGCTGAGGAATTGAAGCCCTTCAGCAGGTCACGGTTGGCCTCAGTGTCCGGATCGCAGTGCTCTTTGCACCACTGGTCCTTGTGGTTGGCCGCGCGCAGACGGTCAATGACATACCTCAGCGTGCAGCCGCACTCCCAAACCGACTTGCTGGACCCCAGGGAGAAGAATGTAAGTAGACATGAGGGACAACATGCACAGCATTCCATCTTTGCGTGGGGACACACATCTGTTTGCGCCACAGGCGCTGCATGTTTGGGAAGGCGAGCCGTTGACTGAGTGGGTTCGCTCCGGCATACTTGGTCGCGTATTTGCGGAGGTGACAGGCGTCATCGTGGCATAGCACCCGCAGCTCTGGCACTGCCTCTGCAAGCCCTGCCAGAAAGAAACATCTTTGGCTCAGAGCTTCTGGGCCAATGAACTCCTTGGCATGGATGACTTTTCGAGTGGCGCAACTTGTAGCGCTGCGGTCCTCAACACTGCTGCGGCTTGTCACATAGCCATCGACTTCCTTGTTGTTCCAATACTCTTGGAGCAACTCGTCAAGCACGTGGTCTGCGGGTGCCCAGCGGCCTCGCACAGGCTGGCCTCTCTCAAACTCTGCCCGTGGCTTCACGAAAGCCTGGTACGGGGCAGAGCATTCCCGAGTCATCAGCACTCTGACTCGGCGATGGGCCACGACAATCTCTGGCTGAAGGGCAGTCGAAGGCTGCTCTGCCTGTGTGGACCGCGCACCTACGCTTCGTGGGCAGGCTACACGGGGCAGCGGTGAACATGGAAAGGGATGGGCAGAGTGCTGATGACTCGAAAATGCTCTGCCCCGCCAGGCTTTCGTGAAGCCACGGGCAGAGTTTGAGAGAGGCCAGCCTGTGCGAGGCCGCTGGGCACCCGCAGACCACGTGCTTGACGAGTTGCTCCAAGAGTGTTGGAACAACAAGGAAGTCGATGGCTATGTGACAAGCCGCAGCAGTGCTGAGGACCGCAACGCTACAAGTTGCGCCACTCACAAGGAGCACAAGAAGACTTATAAGAAGAATGCGCGGACCAGGCGCATGTGCGGCTGGCTCCTGGCGACGACAGGCTCGGGAAAAGTCATCCATGCCAAGGAGTTCATTGGCTCAGAAGCTCTGAGCCAAAGATATTTCTTCCTGGCGGAGCTTGCGGAGGCAGTGCCAGAGCTCCGAGCGCTATGCCACGATGACGCCTGTCACCTCCGCAAATACGCGACCAAGTATGCCGGAGCGAACCCACTCAGTCAACGGCTCGCCTTCCCAAACATGCAGCGCCTGTGGCGCACACAGATGTGTGTCCCCACGCAAAGATGGAAGGCTGTGTTGTCCCTCATGTCTACTTGCATTCTTCTCCCTGGGGTCCAGCAAGTCAGTTTGGGAGTGCGGCTGCGCACGCTGAGGTATGTCATTGACAAGGACCAGTGGTGCAAAGAGCACTGCGATGCGGACACTGAGGCCAACCGTGACCTGCTGAAGGGCTTCAATTCCTCAGCAGCCGGGACGACAAACTCGGTAGCGTCGCGGCACAACTTTGCAATTCGGCAAATGAAGCTGTGGACACGCAGCTTTTACATGCACGAAGTCCTGGCCTCTCGCAATTTGTTGAGCAGCCTGGCGTCAAGGAGCAAAGCCAGGAAGACGCCAGGCCCCCGTGCCGTTGCGGGATGAGCGCGCGCTGCGGAGAAAAGCAAAGCAGCGTGTGCGCTCGCACACACAGCGCTGCGCTTTTCAGTCAAGCCACGCATCGAGGTGTGGGAGTTCTTGGAGCCCTGGTGGTCAGAATGGCCGCCGTGCAGGCGCGGGGCAGAGGCAGCAGGGCGGGCGCAGTGGAGCTCCAAGACACATAGGCGACAAACTGGCATGCAAAATGCCTTCACTCAGGACATATGCCTGTGTCTCTCGACTATGAGGTCGAACGAATCTGGTAATCTAGTCAGAACATGCCGTGCATCACTCAATGCTGCCTTTTTTGGACTGCTGGGGCTGCTTCTGGGTTGTGGTTTCATTTTTGGCCGCTCCACCCCGCCCTGCTGCAATCTTTTTCCGCTTGCGCCGGTCCATTTTGTTTTGTGTTCTCGCTGGTGCCGCTTCAGTGAAGGAGCACGGGTCTATAGGCGGGCCCACGAACTCACAAGGCTCCGGGCGCACGGGCTCACGACCAGCTGACGGGCCCACGGGCCCGCAGGCCCGCGGGCCAGCACGCCACGGGCACGGGCCCACGGGCCCACGGGCAAGGGCCCAACTTCGAACGAATCTGGCAATCTAGTCAGAGCACGCCCTGCAGCCTCAATGTTCCCTTTCTTGGGGCTGCTTCTGGGTTGTGGTTTCACTTTCGGCCGCTCCACCCCGCCATTTTCGGCTGCAATTTTGTTTCGCGTTCTGGCTCACGACCATCTGACGGGCCCACGGGCCCACAGGTCCGCAGCCACGGGCCCGGGCCCACGGGCCCATGGGCCCGGGCCTACGGGCCCACGGGTAGGGGCGCCCGGGCCCACGGGCGCACGGGCCCGGGCCCACGGGCCCACGGGCCGCCGGAGAGAGGACCATGACCGGATCCACAGAAGCCAGCTGCGCACGTGCTTTTCTGCAGGGAATGGGCCAACTACCCAGGGGAGAAAAAAGGAGCTTCCTGTGGAATTTCCAGAAGCTGGTTTCTGAGAGGGGCAGTATCGCTGTCTGGGATCCGCTTCGAGAGTGCCCTTTGGCAACCTCTTTCCAAAACAAACCCCGGAAAAGCGTACCAACTCCAAAGACGAACCGGTCTTGGAAGTGGCCCGGGCTTCGCCATTCCAAGGCCAGGTGCAGTTCGCTCGAGTCACATTCGAAATTGCAGTCTAGAGGTACCAGGTACTGCACGCTACAAATGAGCTTTTGCGCAGAGTTGGGGGCACATCCCAACAAAGCAGGTCAGCCTTTCACAGTTGCCAGGTGAGCCACGGAGGTGTGAAATGGGGTACTTTGTTTCTCTCATGCCTTCCAATTGACATTCGTTCGTTCTCCGCGCGTCCTTCGGAACCGCAGCTCGGCTGGTGGCCGCATGGCTCGGCTTCATGGCGCTCGCGTAGCTCGGGGCTTCGGCGGCTTCGGCCGCGCGGCTGCTCACCAAGAAGGGCATCAGCCGAGACGCCGCCTGCGGCTCCTGCAGCTCCCTCGGCTCCTTGGGCTCCTTCGGCTCCCTCGGCGCGCCCCAGCGGCCTGCGGAAGCCGCGCGACGGAGCCCTCTACCCGACGCCCAATTTGGCGGCTCCTGACGCCCAGCGTCTGTGGCCCAGGCTATGAGCATATTCGTGACAAGGTCTTGTGTGGTTTTAAACAGTTGCATGCTGCAAAGCTTGTATTTCTGCCCATGCCTCGAGATCTAGCTTGGGCAAGTGTCTCATCTTCTTGGCACTGCGCATTTGATGTGGCCGAACCGCCTTTCGCATCACAAAAGTCACACACACACAGAGTCCCAGCATTGGGCCTTCGTCTGCAGAAGCAACGAGCTCCTGCATGCCACAGGCTAGGGGCCCGCGAGCGCGGCAACGACAAAGTCACAAAGTCCTCTGCCGCCGCTTCCGGCACCACCACGCTGGCGAAGCGCTCGTCGGGGTACAGCTGAACCACCTCAGCCGCACCCTGAGTCTAAGGGTCTTTGTATTGCGCCCTGGGATTACGCCCACTGGGAAATGACCCCATTTAGGCATATTTCCGGGATAAAATCACGTTACTTTGGACCATTTTGTCATCTGACTCCGCTAAGGCGGCCGCCAAGAGGTCGCAGAGCTCGTCACCCACGCCGACCCCATGCCTTGCCACCTAGCCAAAGCTCACAGAAAGGCGGCGGAAAGCCATCCATCAGGCAGGCCTGGTGCGGCAAGAGTGCCGGAGCATCTTGCCTCACGTCGGCCATGCAAAACTGCGATTCCACACTCGAGCAGCCGAGACGGCTGCCCCGGCAGTTTCACCAAGAGCCCGCCAGGCGTGATGGACCTTAGCACCGCGGCAACAGTGGTGTCCTGGGTTGGAGGAGTGGGCCAACACGTATGAGCAATCGATACAAATACTGAATCTGTTTGCGTGTGGCTGCGGGGCATGGAACAAAGAAACATCTCGCAAAGACCCCGACGTGGGGCTAGCGTCTTCTTTTCTCAGTACCAGGCAGCGCCCGCCCAATCGCCAGATCCCCGATGCGGTAGCAGAAGCTGGTGCCGTCCATGAGTGCGCATGACTCGGGTTACAGCATGGCTCGCCGGCCCCACCGGAGACCACACTTCAAGGGGAGTACTTACCACTTGGTGCTCTGGGAGGCGCATCAAACCATGGCCTTTTCCCACTAAACTCAGCTGCTTAACATCTCCCCCTGCCGGAGCAAGTGTCCATAGCGTGTGAGTAGCTGACCAAGTTCTGATGTCTGCTGAGGTGTGGCAGTCAACATATGCGGCTGCCACCTTTTCTGCAATGAGCCAAAGGCGGTGCACATGCTTTGGATAGGCCTGCCTGCACCACTATTTTCAAAACCTGCTCAAGCACTGGCTCCAGTGCAAGCATCCGGACACTGTGCCTTCAAATTGAGGAGCAACCAGCCAAACAGTGTTGCCATATTCTGGAAAACACCCATCTTCCCATCTGTCAGCGGTGTTTTTTTTTTTCCTGCACGTGAGCCATCAAAGAACGCCGCAAATCGACACTCCTGAGCCCGGCTTTAACACTTGCGCAGGTCACAAGAAGTCCTCAAACTCGAGTTGGGCCAATTAGCTCAGGGCTGTTTGCTTGAGGCCCGGGCGGGGCTGGTTGCCAGCATCCGAGGATCTTGCCCTGGTGATGGCTCAGGTCTCTTGATCCTTGGGGCACAAAATGCGGTGCATGCCGACCTTCAAAATCCCCCGCACCCCGCGCGTGCTTTCTTTTTTTTTTGTGGGGGTGCGAGCTGAAGTACAGGCAAGCTAAGCATTGTCCTGCATAACGTCTAGCGAGACGCATGCGCTATGTTCACATTTCTTGCAGCCGGCATGGCACCATGGCACGCGCTTAGGACAGCAAGGGTTTAGCCAACAAACAGGTCGTACCAGCGCATGAAGCCAGCCGCCAGGCATTCAGGTGGCCACGGTGAAAAGGTGGATGTTCATCGTGCGGAAGTATGTGACTGGGAAAAGGGAAATGCTTCTGAAGAATTGGCACTATGGAAAAGAGGAACACAAATACTACTGGAGAATTGGTACTACTCAAGAATTGCTGTGACTGATTGGGCATGGGCCGTTGTTCTGAATGGCTCTGTCTGTTGACTTCGCCCGTTGAGCATTAGCTCATCGCGGGCTGCTTGCGCGCGGCCGTCGTGGCCTCCTGGGATGACTTTGGAAGGGCACCAGTGGTGCGGGGAACAACCTCAGCATGCTCAATCGATCAACCCGCCATCAGGGGCCCTGGTGTGCTTCCCTCTTCCGTGGGACCCACGTCTTCCATCATTGGCACTGCATAGTACGCCGAGTCTTGGGTCGGCACGCGGCCAGGGGCACAAAGCTATCCTTCCTCACAAGCAGGGCTCACAAACCCAGGTCTAAAAACATGGGTATCTGTTCTGCCCCTGTAAAGAAGCCAACATGAAAGCAAACACGTGGAAGCGCCCCCAAATTCAACACCTGCTACATGCCTCTGGCAAGGCTAAGCCACAGGCGGGTGGCATCGCATGAGCAAGTCTGCTCGGAAGTAGCCCTGGTCGTTTGTCACCTTCCCCTTGTTTACATTTCAATCCGCAAACACTGCAAAGAGCCTTATTATTCCAGTTCTGCATGTCCGGCAAGGAAAATGGTCCCTGCACCTTAAATGTCAGAGTCAATTATCAAATCCCGCACGTGTTCTGACCGATGCAGCCACCAAGGCTCCCGCATTCCCTTTTGGATCGAGGTATTGCCAGCCTAGTCTGTTCAATGTGATTGTCAAATCATGTACCCCTCCCCTTTCGGACATCTACATCCTCTTTCGTAGGTGGGGACCACGGTCCCAATAAGAGCCATGTTTTTGACCAGCAAGACCTAGACAACTGGGATTTCAGCCCTTCAGCAAGCCTTCCTGTGGCACCGGGGCTCTGACCATGGGATGGGCATGTTGAAGCAAACGTGGCACTTTGAGTGGACAGCTCCGAAACCTCGATCTTCCTGCAGCATGCGCAGGCAGGCAGCTGGTTTTTCTTTTGTGTGCGCATGAGGTCATTTGGCGAGCTCATCACAACTTGCCTAAATCCGTCACATGGTCGGGCCTTGGCGTCTCATGCCCGTTCACCTGAGCGAAGGCGTGCACCACATCCGGCCAGGCCATCACACGACTGCATTTGCCTGGTGAACTCCATTGCAAGTTCCTGGCATCTCCATGGCTGCGCAAGGAGGAACCGGATCGCGTCTCGGCATCCAAATCAGAGCCTTAGTTTCATTTCAGCGTCGTTCTCAGTGATATGGGCATGGGTCAAAATCCCGTACCCCCAGTGAACATCCTAATCCCCACTAAAACAGACTAAAATGGGTGTGCACCTACCCCGCAATGGTACCATTGGTTTTGACCCACACCCATATCGCTGCCTCCCATGTGTTTGAGGTGCGCACAGGTTGGCCAAGAGCTCAAATTCTCCACCCTCTGCGGGGCCTCACTCCACTTGCGCCAAAAGGAAAGGCTCCAACCCCAAGCCAAGACAAGCGCAGCTGCAGCTGGGGCTGCCTGTCCGTTTGACTCCTGGCACAAAATTAGACAGCCGAAAAGCCCAGCCCCCTCCGAAAATTATCCATGGAAGGTGCCTTCACCAGCAACACGGTGATGCCGCCCCTTGGCAAATAGCAAGCTTCACCAAACCATGGGGTAGATCCGGCGGGTCCGGGCGCCCTGCAGCCTTTTTGGGAGGAAGAGCTTGCCGACTCTTAGCCTCGCAAGCCGATCGAGCGAGAATTGAGCAAGGTCCCTGAAACTCAGGTGCCAGCCACTCTCCTTCATCAATACCTTTGACTACGTTGCCCCAGGGCCTGGCGAAAACTCGACTTCGCCCAAACCCCCGAAAGTACGATGTCGTCGGGCCCGACATGCCAGACATCCCGAGCTTCCGGCTCCCATGCATCTTGGAGTCTATCAGCTGAGGACTTGCTCCTTTCACACGCGCGCCACGCCAGCAGCCCTCGCCTAGATTTTCTTTGCACCGCGCTGTCAAGACTCCTTCCTCCCCCCCCCTCCCAATCCTCCGGTAGCCCAAACCTCAGACCGGGTCTGCATTCGGGTCTGCATTTTTGCTGAGCCCCCTCTCTGACATGCTAGGATTTTGTGACTTCGCACAACCCCTAAGACAGAAAAATCTACGGGCACCTTAGGGGCGGCCCTTTGAAGGAGTCCGCCATTTGACCAACTGGTTGCATCCTTCTTGAGCCAAAAAGCCTGGCGTGAGCGCTTGGAGCTGCCTGTTGTCCACGAGGAATTCCCGCTCAGCCTCAGCCAAGGGGCCAAGAGGACTTGTGTTCGTGTTGGGGTTGTTTCAGAGGAACCAGCAGTAAATCCACCAATCTAGGGGATTCCCCCATTTTTGACACCCCAAACAACCTCAGGCACTCTGCGAAAGATCGCGATTGGTTACGAAAGCTCTGTCCCTTTGTGTCTCTGCTGAATTAGTCCTAAACCAACCCGAAAACCATGCTAAACCAACCCCGCGCCACGACCCAGGAACACAGGGCTACCTGTACGAGCTATGACCTTGGTTGGGGGGTTAGGGGCGCTACACCATAGAAATATATTTAATTACTTAATGTTTGATTTATTTGTTTATTTACTTATCTATTTATTTTGTTGTGTGTTTATTGTGTTTATCTATCTATGTATGTGTTTAGTTAGTCAATCCATCTATTAATTAATATAGTAACTAATCAATTAATTAAGTAATCTATTTATTCCGTCATTGTTTGTTTATTTATTTGCTTATTTATTTATTGATTGATTGATTTACTTATGTATTTATTTACTCATTGATTTATTTATGCATTCATTTATTTATTTGTTTGTTTGGTTGTTTACTTATTAATTTATTTATGTAATTTATGTGTGTGTCTATGCATACAGAAACGTACAAATCGAAAAGCTGGTCCCGTGCATGAAATCAGCTCTCCGGTTTCCCAAGCCACCTCAGACACTAAAAAAACGTGTTTTTTTCCGCATCAGCTTGCCATTTCTGACCAAAGTATGGTTTCTCTTGTGAATCACTGATGAAGTCCAGGACTTGCTACCGTGTGTTGTTGCGATATGAGATGCATGTTGTCTACTTTTTGGCTCGGCTCGGCATCCTACAGTTTCAATCCACGTCACACACTATCACAGCGCTCATGCAGAAAGGTGGGACTGCGTGCTGGCATTATTCCAAATAAGCACATAACAAAGGGCACAAACCAAGTACATACACACACTGAAAATGATGCACAAATACGGTTGCACTCGCATACAGATGTACATATTATAATCACAAATCTTGCACTTGGATCCCGATAGCACTGAAAAACAATTGCCAACTCGCAACAGAGGATGTTTGACTCTTCTCGGGACAGTGCACAATTGCCATGGTCTTTGCAGCGGCTTCTGGGCTGGCTATGTCGGAAGGGACAACACATGAGTTCACTTAGGGCCACTGGTGCAAGTCTTCATATGGGTGGCCAGTTAAATTCATCTCCATCTTTGTTTCAAATGAATTGGCCTCTGTCAACACAAGGAGAGAGATTCCGACTGCTCGTGCATCATGTCTACGTGCATTGGCAGGCAGTTCAAGCACAACTGCCCCGTACCATCGCCAACCAAAAGTGTCGACTTTTCGCTGATGTTGCATGCAAGGAATGTGCGAACGAAGCCCATCCATTTACCCGCGCGCAGCCCAGCATGGTTTCTTGCAGCTAGGCTCAGCTAAATCATGACAAAAGCCTGGGACAACACAAGATTGGGCCAACTAATCTACCAGGGCCAGTGCGAGGCTGCCGAGACAAATGCTAAAAGGTGCGTTGGAGGCATCCAGGGCATGAATGTCAGAACGATTACCAGGCAACAACAAAAAATGTTGCTGAACACGTTCTCAACCCTAGTACTTAACAAGAACAACCAGTGGGCATTGCTCAGCGTGTTCCGCAGAGTTCTCACATGTTTCCCTCAGGGAACACTCAACCATCGATTCTGAAACGCCGCTGAGCCTTTGCGAGATCTCTGCTCAAGCCCCATCAAAAGGTCGAAAGGTCGCCTTGGCGCACCAAGGCTGCGGCAAAATCGGGTGCTCCATCGCCCCACTCGCCTGGAGCCGATCCTAGAGGTTTAGAAAGTCCGACATTTGAGCAACGCCCCCTCACAAATAACGCTGATTGGCAAGAACCGGCAGAACGCTAGACCAACTTTGGGTTCAGGGCTTTTCTCATCTACTCATGGGCATCTGGCTGCAGGCTACATGGCGCAAATCGCTCATGTCCGCGCATCGAACTACGAAGCAACAAGAGTTGCCTAGCCGTGTGAACGCTGAGAGGACAACAACTGCTGCCGAGCTAGGCTGCAGTTTCCCCTCAACACTGCCTGAGGCATCCATATATGTACAGGGTTGTGCCGCTGGATGGCAATACAAGAGCCTTGCTCAAATGCTCTGAGCAGTGGCTCAGGTCTGTTGAGTGTCTTTGAAGGCTTCCAGCACCTGAGGCCGATCACAGGCACCTTCATACGATTCACCGGGCACAGCCACATCTCCAAACACAAACGCAAAATCGCAGCATGAAGGCTCCTAGTCAAAAAGTGCTGGATCGATCAGAAATGGGGCTCCTAACAAAAATGGCCAATGCTTACCACGTGCCTTTTCTGATGCCTTTTGCCCTGGCAGACCTCCATGTTGATCTTTGCTTTTGCACCATGGCAAATCGCTCCAACACCAAGGGACAACCCAGCCAACCCCAACCCAATCCCCTGCCGTGCCTCCCCATGAAGCATGGCGCGCTGAAATGCAATGGACGGAATCCGCTTGGACGGGACCAGGAAGAGCCCATAGACAGCGGTGAAGCCCTCGAAAAGAAATCCCGAAGACCGAGCGGTGCGAAGTGCCCAAGCCCATTGCAAGCTATGCCCAGTGGATGTTCGAACTTTAAATGCTGACTGGATTCTAGCCCAAAATCCTCTTTGGACAATGATATTTGCCTTTATGGGTTGTTCTCTCAGACAGCCCGACCGGCCTGCAAGCACGCGTTGCCTCGAAGGAAAGCGTGATCTGAGTCCTCGTCAACAGATGGGCCTATTTCACCTGCTGCGTAGAAGCCCATCAGGGGAGCTTGTGGAAACTGCTCCTGGCACAGGCAAAGGGGACTATCAGACAATCAGTAAAATTTCGACATGATTGTCAAGGCCGAGCCTGGAAAAGGCTGGCATCCTTCGCGTGAGACCCGAACACGTGAGGTCCCCGCGCATTGCAGGTAAATAGCAACGCGCCCAATATAGACTCGCCATTCTCCGTTGCTGTATCTTGTGCACGCTTCATGCAAGTGGCCACAGTCTTCTCAGCCGTAGACGCGCATCCGGTAAATGGGCACGTCATTGCAAACAAGGGAGCGTTGCCAGAGATGGCCAACGCACCAATCCCCTTCTTGGCAAGGGGCTCTTGCCCAGCACCGCTGACCAAGACACGCCGTCCCATGACCACTCCGCCAATGATGGCTGCTTCTGGGTATGCAGCCTGCACGTCGACATGCTTTTCACAGTGCATAAAGCTGACACCACACGTTTCGTCCGACGGCTGTCCTGCATCTTGGAAATGAGATGGCCAGTGCGGTCAGCATGATGAATCACAATCACTTTTGGCGGTGGGGTGATGTTCAGTAGCTGCCTGATTTCATCCTGGCAGGGCAACGGGCCAGCCTTCATTGTCAATCGTTGTCCCTTGCCGAGATCCGAAAAATATTCCAAGGATCCGATGTGCCTCACGAGTGGAATTTCGCAGGCACTCGCCTGCCGGGCAGCAGCGGTTGAAGCCACCAAAGTGCCCTGTGTCCGTGCGTTTCTCTCTTAAATGCTTCAAACCACCCCCCCCCCCCCAAAAAAAAAAAAAAGAAGGAACAGAAAACACCCACCTTGAGATGGGTAGCCACATTTCCGAGCATCATCTTCGCAGGCAGCCACCTGCGTCACACATTGTCTCATGCCGCTGCCGTGAAGGGCTTGGGGGCAGAGCTTCATTCCGGCCGAGATGCAGAGGTGGACTCCTGATGCTCAGCCCGGGCACTGATATCTTCAAGCTCCTCATCCTCTGAATAGGAATCCTGCATGGGCAATTGGCGAGTTAGCGACTTGCTGCCTGGGTTCGTCCTCACTATCAGAGTCTCTGGAAGTCGCCGGTGGCACGTGAAAAGCCTGAGCCTTCGCCTGCCAAAGCCCATCAAACCAAACATCCGTGCAAGATCCCGGCGGAACCAGCCTCCGGAAAGGTTGCAGCCAGGATAGCCACTTCGCAGCGGTCGTGCTTGCAACGGTAATCAAGCCTGAGCGTACACTAGTCCCATGACTTTCCCAACTTCGACGTCACCTCAAGTGACAAGCTTGACCGGACCGGAACCAACCAGCCCCAGTTGCTAACGTTGACCGACCCACTGGCCCACTGCACACGTTTATAAATAGACATGGGGCCAGCTGAAAGGACGACTGGTCTCTAAGCTGCCGGCGTGGTCTTTTGCCGCGTCGCATCTTTCGGAAACCAGGCACACTGCAACGACATGGTGTGGCCTCCCAGGACCTCAAGAACAGCCGCCGGACGCTCTGCCCTTCATTTTTTGGGAGGGCTGTGGGACCTCCCTTTGGTTGGCTTCAACATGCTATACAGGAAGACCAAACGGAAACCAAGCATGTGGAGGGCTCAAACAAGCTTATTTAGGCCTCCTGCCTGTGCGCTGGGCGGGAGCTTCTTCTTGACAAAATCAGCGATTGCCGCCTCCCCCTCTTCCTAGCAATGCACGTTCTGCTGCCCGCATGCGTCCATCCTGCTGAAGCTGGCCTCGTCGTCGTCCTGACCAAGCGAGTACTGCAAGAACACCACCGTTGGCCTCCCAGCATGAGCGCATGTGCTCAAATTGATGCACGCAGCGGTTTACTCGGCGGCTCTCACCAGCCAGCACCACCTCCCCTCGGCACGAGGCCGCTGGCTGCGAGGTGTGGATACGCCGATGCCACGTCAAATAAACATACGTGCATAGCCTAGTAGTAGGTATTGACAATATCTGCTTTCCCGACGGACATAAGAAATTCTGCGGGCAACCCACCGGGCCCCCAAAGAAACACGGAGAACTAGAGGCCAATAGCGTGACGATACATCATCTCCAACCCAGGCCTAGCCGCCAGCTGCTCTCGCAACTCCTTGGCCACAGTGTCCAAGCTGCCCTTCAGCACAAGCAGCGAGGGCCGCTGCTGCGCCTGAAGTGACCCCAAAGTCTGCCCAGAAACCTAGGCCTTGGACAGGAAAAGGCCAAAAACCCGACCCACAAAGATGTTGCGGCCATTGATCGCATTCGGGTGCGTCTTCGGGTTGTTCAGCTGACCAAGTGAACAGTTGCCCTGCAACGCGCCTCATGTGCTGCCACCGTTCCCATGCGGCTGGTGCAGGCAATCCTCGCCAGGGTCACTGCCTTATCGGGCGAGTCGAGCTGAAAAACATCATCATCATCAGCGATGCAGCTCCGATGCTGGGTGTGCGGCATTCATGTATGACAATGCATTCAGCAGGCTGTCGACACCCAAAAAATCGCAGAGGAACGGCATGGCTCTGGCAGAACATGAGCTGTAATCTCCAGGGGGTGTGAGAAGCTTGAGCCCGCGAATCGAACAACCCGCACTTGCGAGACAACCAACATGCGGCAGGGTCACCCAAGCCAAGCAGTCAACCAACTAATCAACCAACCATCCAATCAACCAATTGATCAACCCACCGAGCAATCAAGCACGCACGCTAAGGCAAGTGCTTGCCAGCGGCCTGAATCAACTTTATTTTTGCTGATTTAGACTGTCATGAGTCATGACTCTTCTCTGCAGCCGGGGCACGCTGCGGTTGCTCCGCCCTGCCCGGTTGGATGCACAAGTGCCGCAAGACAGAGAACATCCAGGAACTGTTTTGGCCAACATGTCTTCATTTCGCATGGGAAAGGGCACTTTCCAACCCCGAAAACACCAAACCAATGGCAACCCCAGCCGCGCCTCAGGCTTCACCTGCCTCGCAGCCATGGCGTCCGTGGCCTGGAAGCACCGCAAGCATGCGACCAATGGGAAACCAATAGGAAAGCCGCGGGAGAAACAGCGAACAGAGTGAATGATGGTGAGGAAAAGAGAGGAGAGAAGTGATAGATGGGGCCTCACTTCCTGCCTCCCCCCTGTCGCCAGTCGTTAGTCGCAAGAAGGCAACAAAAACTGCCAGGTCGCCCAGGGATCTGGGGGCTCCCGGCCGCCTGTGCGGCTTGTGCTGTCCAGGACGCCTAAGCCGTTGCCCGGCTGTTTTTCACCGCCACCCCCGCCCCGCTCAAGGGAAACCAAACAGTTGTTGTCAACATGCAAGGCTCAAGCATGTTCAAAGGGGCTGACCCAACTCTGCTTCTCCGGCCCTCTCTCGCACAGTACCCCTTTGGAAAGCGACCTACAACATGCTCGTTTAAACCACAAGTCCAACTGGCGGAATACGACACGCTTGGTGCTCCTCATGTAAGAGTTGAAGTTGTGGTCGTTGTTGTCGTTGTCGTTGTCGTTTTCGTTGTCGTTGCGGTTGCGGTTGCGGTTGCGGTTGCGGTTGCTGTTGCTGTCGCTGTCGCTGTCGCTGTCGCTGTCGCTGTCGCTGTCGCTGTCGCTGCTGCTGCTGTTGGTGTTGGTGTTTGTCAAGAGACGGCAAGGTGACGTCCCGTGGGACGCTATGCACCGAACCCTCAAGCTGTAATACCAACCACGTAGAAAGGTGTATACGGACGATGCCGTTATAGCCGAACCCGTGTAAACGTTGTAAGGGAGAAGGAATGATAGTTACAACAGTGGTCCTGACAAATGCAGCGCAAGCAATGAGTTTTCGCTCTCAATGCCGATCACGTATGTATGCAGTCACACATCAGATCTTGAACCTCAATTGTGTCTTGAGCCAAATGGCGATCAATGGAACTTGGGAAGCAACACCAACAAGGACCTCAGAACAGCTACCCAATTTCGGCACGGGGCCTAGAGGGTTTTAACATCCCCCATTTGGGTCGCATTGTTCATCATGCGGTCCAAACACCACAAAACGTTCCACTGGCCACGGCTTCAACTACGAAATCGTGTCGTGCATTCTTTTACTTGCTATCACTACACCGTTCATTCGCTGTGAAACATGCCGGGTTCGATTGTACGAAAAGTGAAACATTCATCCTCCAATCGAAGCACACATCCATATGCAGGTGTATATAATACACAATCGTCACGTCATTTGACCACCAACGAACAATCCAGCTGCCGCATTTGCGCATCGCGCAGCTGTCATCCATAAATGGGTTGGCCACAAAAGTCCATCAGAGGGGCCTGCTCGTGATCAATCTGCATATCTCCGGCAAGGAAATATCGGTGAGCAATCAATGCAAATCATAGCCATTCCAGATACCATGGACAATGCATAAATAATGAAAAGGAAATCATCCATGAGGTAATAGTTCCATCCACGAATATCCGGAATGTCATAGTCGTCGGAATATGTAACCATGTACACATCCATTCAACTTGGATACATGAAATCATATCATAATGTAAAGTCGTTCCATCGCAATGGTGTTGATGAGACGCAAGCAACAGATGGGGACTAACCCACATCGTGCCGCAATCAGCATCTTCACTACGCATACCGGTCCCCAATGGACAGTCTGTGAGTGCGTCGACGGAACTCCTCGTCCAAGTTCTTCTGGGCTTCTCGTGCCCGGACACACTTCTTGCTGTAATCCTCTGGTAGCCAGTGCCCTTTCCGAAGGCACCAATCCAGCAGAGGTGTGTCACACTTGTTCGGGTCGACGGCCGAGATGATGGCGCTCACGTTGACCGCGTAACCATATTTGCCAAGGTTCAGGCCATCCCTCACGAATGATATATACTTACAGTTGAAAGCCAGTGCAAAGCATCTGAAAATAATATCACCCACCGGGTGCACTCGGTCCTTGACCAGGAGCTTCATTTCGTCCTTGGTGACATCGAGGATTCTCGCTGCAATCCACAGCTTGTAGAATGTGTATAGTCCCTCGCATTTGCACACCATCATACGAATATATTCGTCACGCTCCCTCAACCGATCGGAAGGCTCTTGTCCGAACATTCTCCGATTGAGAAATCTTCGTTATTGTTGATGGCAAAAGTATACCTTCCTGATCATGCTCAGTCATGTTGGGGTATCTCTTGAAGTCATTGTGGTAAGGGCAGCCCGGTCTCCCCTCGAGTTGGGCATTCATCGTTCTCTCCTCACCACCCTCGAACATCCCCCACATCTTGGACATCTGGAGTGCGATAAACCCTGCCATGTACTGAGCCTCACGCGGCTCGTCAAGGCAGATCGCCATCCGCTGGGAATTTATGATATCCCGTGACGTCAGATCAGTGTCGCGGTAATACCAACCGCTGTCATCCTCTTCTGACGCATATCCGGATGTATATCCTTGCGTGTCCATGTCGTCTTCTTCTCCCGGAACTTCCTCCGCTTCGTCATCATCCTCCTGTGCCGCCGCACCGTGGTTAGCTTCTTCCTGTGCGCGCTTGGCATCTCCCGAGACGTTGGGGTTTTGATTGTCCTCCTCATCGTCGGAGTTGACGTGGATGTAGTACCTCCCGGTGGAGATCAGTTGCGCCTCACATTCCAGGCATAAGCAGAAGCATGTGGGGATCGCGGTCGCACACGATGGACATATCCGGCATCTCAGTCCCTCCCATGTCTCATCATTCAGGATGACGACTTTGCTGATTTCGTCCCTGACCTCGTTGACCTGCGCGTTGAACTCCTCCATCTTGTTGTTCCGATAGAGTTCGCATGCACGATCAACCATGTCCCTGATGTAGTGCAGATTATCGGCACCTGTCTCGGTCTCGGGCATCCTCTCGCTGATCTTTGTGACGTTCTGGAGGAACATCGCAGCCGACTCTTGGGATGAGTTGACGAAGCCAGGGCAGATCTCGTTCTCCACACACTTCGAGTACGCTCTCTTGACATCAACGTACTCCAGGCGTTTCCCTCCGTTGCTTCTGCCAATCCAAATGGACTTGACCTCATAGAACGGGACCACGTCAAAGACCATGAAAGTCCCATTTGCCGCGACTCCAGCTCCATACCGCGCGAGGGTTGCACTGGGAATGTAGATGATCGCAATCGGGTCCCCCTTCCTTACGTTCCGCAGCGTCACCTTCGTTGCCACGTTCATCTCATCCCATGGAGCGAACGCTCCGAAGTGCAGTGCTAGCCTGTTACCGCCATCGATTCCGCCGGGGACTAACCCACAGCGTACGATGCTTGGCAGATTTTCCACATACGTCACATGGAATGCTCCTCCGAGAGAATCACCCATCCTTGCGGAATACCTATTTGCCAGTGCGGATGAGCTCATGAATCCAAAATCGCTGTGACCAGTTGTGACTCGGATGCACCAAGGTCTGTACCATCCATCGCATCTGTTGAACATCCTGTCGATGTCGTCCCGATCCATGCCAGCTTTGGTCATTTCCTCCCTGGCCGCCTTGGTGTCGTTCGGGTTCATGATGCTTGGAAACCTTGCTGCCAGGACCTGAAATCTCGATTTCTTGCTTCCAGATTCCTGCCACTTGATCACCTCCATGATGCCCATGTATCGCTTCGCTCTCGAGGTGCCTGGCGGGAATATGTCGTTGTTCCGGTCGTCAATGACTGCATCAATGTCGACCCATCCACCTTCGTCGCACCTGAAAGCACTTCCTCGGCAGCTGCCGATCTTGTGTCGAAGGACTCGGCATAGGTCATGAGATAGCTGGTTTGCTTGGTCTTTCGTAGCAAATACCGAGCGATCATCGCCAATCCTGCACAGTGGAGCGCCGTCAAAAGGAGCAACGCAGAAATTGACACTCTTGCCAAGCTGCATCACGTCCACCTGCTCAAGGATGGCACCTTTGGGAAAGTATTTGGGGTCAACGATGGACGCATACGCCCATGGCAAGTGCACATCACTCACGTCGCCGTACTTCGGGATGTAGCACGGGATGGTGTCGCATCCCATCTCAAGCGTCTTCTTGAACGTCCTGTTGTCCCCGCACGGGTTGTAGGTGAGGTCCACGCCACCACATTGTAGCTCTCCTCCCTCTGCCGTGTCAGCCATCTCCACCAAGTTGATGGTATAGCTATACATCTCAATTGTTTCTTTCCCTGCTTGTCCTCCTCTCTTTCTTTCTTTGGACGTCGATGAGGGCGGTTCCTCCGCATCCCCCATATCTTCATCCGATGACACGGGATCACTGCTGAGTAGCTTACGGAGCATCTTCATCGCTTTCTCGTTGCCAGCAGCCTCCTCAATGTCTTTGCAGTCGCCGTCGTGGGCCAGGTTCGCGCACTTCTTACAGATTCCCATTTCTCCCATGCACTTCTCCATTGACTCCAGGAATCCTAGTGCCGCTCTCCGCCCGTCGATCACTCGCTGCTTCTTCTCTTCCTTCTCAGCGTTGGGCTGAGAGCTTCGGCTCGGGTCTGGTGCTTGACCAAGACCGTCACCTTCGCCCTCCGTTGCCTTTCTCTTGGACCCTTGGGCAGCAGGCTCGGTTATCAGGGATCGCGGGTGTCTGGGCTTAGCCTTGTTCATGATGTCCAGCACTTCTTTCGTGGGCGCCCCGAGTTGTGCGGAAGGTTTGTTCCGCTTTCGGTTCTGGCCCGTCGTGTGGGTCACGTTCCCGGCGAGGTGTCGTACGATTGACTGCTCGAACTCCCTCTTGATCTTCCACACATCCTTCCACAGTGGCAGTTCGTGCTGAAAGTACGACATCACCTCAAAGAACCCCAATACCATCTCGACGACGTCTCCCAAGGATTCCTCGTTTGAGGTTTGTCCTAGGAGTTCATACATCGTCCCTTGGTCGAGCACGCTCTTGATCCAGGAGGAATAGGCCACGTTGCCGAGATCCTTGTCTATCATGAAGATGGACATTCTCTCCTCGACTCCCTCGGAATTCTTGCACACGATCACATCCCGGGATGCACATAATTGCTTCCCGTGACCGTTGTTGTAGAACTGTGCTGCCTGATCCACTGTCATGCTCACGAAGCCCACGTGGGAGAGCTCCTTCTTTAGCTTAGAATACGCGAGCTCCCGTATAATCGTGATCATGGCCTGGATGTTGTTGACGTCCACCATGAGGTTCTGAAGGTCAGGGATTGCAACCACGCATTCCGCGAAGAGGCGCGTGTACAGCTTCTTCCCTTCGATAGACCTCGCAATACCGTTCGTGTCCGCATTCCAGTTCGCGCAACAGTTCACGCAAGAAGTGGGATTGAACTTCGAGTTTGGTCCGAGCACCTTCGACTTGCTCACCTGCATCTCTCTAGCGCAAAGTTCACAGATGAACTTGCTGAGCTCCGTGACCAAATACCATCGAAGACGTTGATCACCGACATCGGTTTTCCCAAACGCATCCTGTTCGCCGTGCCCTTCATCTTGCTGTTCTTGTTTTCTCTTTGACTGCGCAGTGAAGGTCGGCTTGTATTCAAACTTCACCTTCGACTCTTCCATGTTCTTCGGGATGTTGAATCGAAGGTCGGGCTCGTTTATGCACGTCCCCTCCAGCTCACACACAAACGCGTTGCTTGGTGCGACCGCATCGATGGATTTCTCAATCAGCAGTCGCTTCAGGAGGAAATGTTGCAAGTTCGAGCTCCCAGGGATCTTGTAGTTCTTTCCTGTGAGCGCATGGACCACGCGCCACAGGCGATCGTTCTCGGTCACCAGCGCGCCTGCGCCTTGCAGATCTCGCTAACCTTGTTGGCGAGATCTCGCTAACCTTGTTGGCGATCGTCCCCAAGTCCCCTCTTCCACCATGGAAAGCAACATCGCGATTCACGCACACCACGACCAGGCCCTTGCATGTGTTGACGAGGTCAGATATCGCCTTTTGCAGGGAGTCGATGATGGGATTGGCGGTCACCTGCCACCCACATCCTCTCATGCACACCCAATCATATAGCGACATCCAAATGTGCACCGACATTGGTGAGTCATCCATGTCTCGCCTCGTTCAGCGATGAGCTTATCCAGCTTCTGCAATCGGGAGATGATATTCAACGTGTCGTTGGGTGAGGAGACTTGCTCACTCGACCCATAGTATGATCTCTCTTCGATATTTGTCCATCCCTGTTCGTTGACCATCATCTGGAAGGTCTTCGTGCTCCCTTTTGAGTTGACGGCCCTCAGGGGCCAGTCCAGGACCAAGAAGCTCTTCTTCTGGATCATCATGTCGCGAATCGTTGCCTCACCAATGGGGCTCCTCTTCTGTCTCTTGATAATCCGGTTCAACTGTCCAGGTGCGTTGTCCGGGTTCATCTCCGCCTGGATCAACGCGTTGATGGCTTTGGCGCCCGGAAGGCGTCCAGTAAACAAGCATCCTGTTTGGGCACACAAGAAAGCATATAGCTGTAGCCATGCCGCGTTCCCCTTTCCAACATATGAAAGAATAATCTTCTCCGCGCTGGTCTTCTCCTCGAAGTGCAATAGCGAAGAGGTCAGGCATCTCAGCATACACTCCCAGTATGTTGCGTTCTTACCTTCTGCAAGACACGGCCCAAATACAGTTTGTATGATCGGGTACCCCGTATTGTTGTCTATGTTGAACTTCACATTGACAGTCGCGCCGCCCAAAGTAATACCCCCTTCGAATGAAGTGTAGGTATCATGTCCAGCAGTTGGGTTAATAATCACCCATCTGTCGTCGTCACCGCCAGAGTTCATTCGGAAAATGGAGTCAATGATCTCGTTGTCGATCTTGACAGCATCGCTGGCTTGTGACCCCCCACTTGGAGCTCCCGGCTGGGGGACTGACCCACCAGCGGTTTGACTCCTTTGTCCGGAGCTTGAAGCCGACTTCTGCTGTCGCTCCGTCTTCCGTGGCGGCTCCGTCTTCGATGAGCTCATCACCCACCATGTCGGCTCTTCCCCAACCACGAAATCCTCGGGATACTTCTCCAGTTCCCTCTCGATTTCATGAATCGTGCAGTATTTATTCTGGAAGAATTCGATCATGACGTCCTTCTCGGCCTTCTTCTCGATCTCCTTCATCCAGCTTACCCACTTGCGCCGATCTTGGTTCTCAGCGGCCCTGTCAGCCGCGTGCGGTGCCAAACTGATGGAGTTGATGTTCATCGCAGGCAGCTTCGACTCATAGATCATATCGATGCACCATAGGAAATCCCTGGCGTACTCAATCTCCCGGTAGAGATCGTTCAGCTCCCTTTTGTCTGGACGGAAATAAGCTGTATACGACTGATCTTTGGAGTCCTTCTCACCGAGCAATGGCTGCAATCTCCTCATAATGAACGATACGCACATGAGTGAATTGACCGCCCCGATGCACGCATCAGAGATGTCACTGGGGGTTGACCCACAGATCATCCAGCGCAACAGATTGTTCTGGCTGGCATTCTCATCCCTCCTCAGTGCATATGCGAGGTTCTTCATCGATGCCTGCAGCTCATTCTGGTAGACCAACCCAAGGTCCCAATTCTTCTGGTAGTCGTCCTTGGAACCACGACCGTAGGAGTCGATCTTGGGAGCCTTGATCACGCTCAACGTGAACACTTTCCCCCAGTTTCGATCTCTGTACTTTGCAATTCTCCGATCGTGCCTCTCAAACTCTGCAGTCGTCTGGAACTCCTCGGAGCTCCTCCACCTTCTCGATGACGATGCCCTAGATGACTCGTCGCTGATGAATTCTTTGTATACCTCCCCAACCGGGGTGTCCTGGTGGAATGCAGCTTTGAACGACCGTTCATCGTTGTCCTCGGCCACGCCTAATGCGAGATCCCAGATGTTCGCGATTGACCTCAACATATCCGCCCCTTCTATGCAGTACTTGGTTACGTCGAGCAACTCGGGGTTCTTCGCTAGCATCGTTGCCTCACCGCAAAGTTGGTTCAGCGCCGACACGATCTTCTTTCCCTTGCTGCAGAATTCCCTCCATCCAAGCATACATTCGTCGGCAGAAAGCTGTCCGAAAACTTTGCTGATGAACTCTAAGGCAACCCTCATAGACTGCCCTTCACCTTTCATCATCCCGCGGCCCTTGGCAGAATAGTACGCAGAGTATGCATAAATAGCGGGGACGCCGATGTCCTCGATCCACTTCACGCACATACCCAGGTCGCTGTTCATCTCAATCCTCTTGGGTATCCTCTTGCCTTCCTCGATGGCGTTCTTCACCAAATTTCCCAAGAAGACTGCCGCTTGCCTAGATTTCCCGACAGGCACGCAGAAGAACTCATTCGCATTGACGACAGTCGGATTGGCGGTCATCTTGATGATGTTCTCCAGACCCAGGAAAATCCAAAATAAGCAGCTGCAAATGAAGCCACGGAATTGTCCCAATACGATCCCAGCTTCAGATTGAGGTGACGAACTCGTCCAGCTCCTCCTTGAAGCTTGGGGTTCGGGACTGACCCAGCTCCCCGTATGCACCAGAGGTTCGGGACTGACCCAGCACCTCGGTTGTGCAGTTGGGGTGGTGCAGATTTCGCTCGCAGTAGCTTGGTGCTTCCGCGATCTCCTTCGCGTAATGCAAGCAAGAGCGAGTTTCAACGGTGCCGGTTTGAGGCACCTTGCTCGAGCACGAAAACGGCGAAGGATCACACCCACAATTATTGACGTGTACAACTGGGTTTCTTTGGTTTCACGACCAGCACAAGGTCCATGCTCATGGTTTCCATTGCATTTCTTAGACAACGAGCCACCAAGTTCAAAGTTCCATGAGACAACTCTCCATGGTTTCTTGATTGGCATGGGTTTCTTTGCATATCTTTGTTTCAAGCCATAGCGACACCCATCAAACTCGTGACTAGTCCCATCATGCACAACCTCATGCAGTCTCTCATCTTTCCAATAATCACAACTTCCAGGCAACTCAAACAAAATCGCGGCTCGTTTTGTCATGGCATGCCGTTTTATCTCAACGAACCGTTCAAACAATCTCCAAAATTCTCTTTGTTTGGCCTCGATTTTCTCTGCGGTGTCAATTCCGCGAGTCTTGTTGAGGCGTGCCCATGATGATCCCCCCGTGCAAGGCCCGGCGAAGAACAACAAATCGGAAGGTTTGGTAAGCACATGTCTGGCGATTCTCCCCCCGTACTCGCTCAGTAAGTCATCAACCAGAGTTATGGTGACAACCTGCGGCCCGTCATGGCGGGCAAGAGCAGTGAACCAGTTACGTGGTTCGGAACATGCCATCAGCACGATGGGCCGAGCCAAGTCAACACTGTAAAGAGTGACGACTGTGCGAGTTCTCATACCAGGAAGCGAGACATGAACAGGAGCGCGAAGCACACCACCGTCATGTTTGACCATCGCGAGTTCAATACCCGGCGCTAACTGTGGCTTGTGCTTCACCGCAATGCGATACGGAACAAAACAACGACCAGGGACAAGCTGCTCGTGATTGATATGCAGACAACGCATGAGCAATTTCAATCGGAGCAACGTTTCCAAAGCAAGGTCGTTAACACACTTCAACTCTATGCGCTCGTTCGACAGTTCTTCAACAAATGCGGCCAGCACGGACTGCATGTCAACATCCCCGGACCCGACGTGAATTGGTCGTGGCCGTGGAGACCGTTCCCGCGCCGGTGCAGCGACCGGTACGGGATGAAACTGCCAAACTGCGCGTTCAACCCAACCATCAATTCGCACACATTGTAGCCCCGGGTCAACTCTATCCTCAACTTTGAGCCATGACCCATTCTTCAGAAACCAAGTGGAACGAAGCCACTTGCTCCCAAACGGTGTCATAACCGCGAGTGGAGGTTTCACACGCATCAATCTGGGTCCCTTGGCAACAACAACCGGATCATGTCCTTCATGCTCATGCAATCCCTCTTTAGATGTTAATCCAGACCACCATAGGTCCGGGGGCATGATCGGAATGTGTGTGTACGGAAATGTTGGAACTCCGTCAACTGTCCCCGAAGCGGTCTGCATGGTCCCCTTGATGGGATCACACGTAGGTGTGAGCGCCTTGAGGGTATCCGGGTCAGACAGCAAGCTCGGGTCAAGTAGACCAATCTGCAAACATGCATGTTTCCATTTGCGCCCATCATTGAACGCCTTGGTGTAAATATCGGCCGCCATCCTGTCGGTGACCTCATACGCCAAGTACATGTAATCACGTGTGAACATCTCATGCATCCACGAAATGCTAACACCATGGCTTCTCTCAAGGTGGCGCATCGTGGGGTTTCTCCCCGATCGCACGACACCGATCATAGCCTTGTTATCGTCATAGAACACAAAGTTCGGTGACTTCTTGAGAATCCGCTCTACCAACTTGAGAGCGGGCATACCCATCGATCTCATGGCAACATCGGCCGCAACAATCTCGGCCTCGGGAGTGGAGTGACTCACACAACCCTGTCTTTTAGAGCTGCCAGACAACGGAAACCGGGTATTAGGCCCTTGTATATTCAAGTGTCCACCGGAGGTGGAACGCAGCGAGTCAATGCATCCCGCAAAGTCAGCGTCCGCATACAAGGCCAAGTGCACATCGTCCATAGGGTCTCCAACCCAACCGACCATGCGCCAATGTTTGGTATGATGCACATAGCACATCAAGTGATGCAAACCCCGATCATCGGAGTCAGTCCACCTATGCACGTTCCGTGCTAGGCGATTCACTTGCCGCAACAAATCGAAGCGAGCAATCCGCGCACCGTACAGCAACTTCATCAGTACGCTAGCGGCATGCGGAGCAAGGTGTCCACGCACGGGCTCCTTCATGGCCAACTCAGGAGTCCCTCCCCGTTGGTCCGGCACTGTGGCAGAACCGTCGGTGGGCACAAGATTGTTACACCAATTGCACACGACTGACGGCCCCTCTCTGGCAGGCTTCCGTGAGACGTGATTCTTTGTTTCTTCATGCAACTCAGGGGTGACAACCTTATTCAACTTCACGTCGCCCGCCACTTCAAGATAGCGGTCGACACAGGAACGTAGGAACTGTTCCATGTCATAGGTCACCGTTGTTACTCGGTGTCCGTTCCCGAGAGTGACGTTTCCCTTGCTTTGATTGCAACCAAGGTACATGTCAAGTCCAGTCTCGGGCTCAATCTTCAAACGTGTACGCAACATGCTCCACCCTTGGGCAAGGTTCTTCTGCGGCCCTGCCATTTTGAAGTCGTCGACATACACAACCAGAACAAGCTGGAGCTTTTCATGAATGTACACTGAAGGCCATTCTTCGCCGATGGGCTCAAAACCAACGGCACGCACCGACTCATCGCAGTGCTGCTCCCAAAATGTTCCCGCATCTGGGTGTCCGTACAGCGCCTTCCTCAACGGGACGACTGGTCTTCTGTACTTATCCCATTTGCATTCACTTGGCACAGCCTCCGGTGGCAATTCAATCCAACACGGCGTGCCTCTCAAGGTGGCCTGTATGTACGCCTGAACAGCGTCGGCCATCTGCACATCCCAGCCATCATGACAACCCAGAAAATCCGCCCAACGCGAGGCTTCAAATGAAGCAGGAGAGTTCCCCAAATCTTGAAACATCGCAGCCTCAAAGCTTTGGTTCTTCACTTGGTTCCCCAGCAACACGCCTCTACCCTTGAACTTCCTCTTAGGATCACCAACAGGCAACTGTGAGTGCTTTTCAACGCAAATGCCATGTGCGCGAGCCATGTGTATTTCTTCCCCTTTAGCTTTTGCCTCCTTGGCTACGGCGTCATATTCACGTACCGCGCCAAGATCGAAGACGCCCTGGTCGATTAATCCCGACCATTCTTTCTTCATCGATGCCAACGCATCAGGGTTAGTCAACATCTCTTTCCGGCCTACCGGCCTGGATACTAAAGCGTCGAAGAATCGTACAACTTTCGCAGCTTTCTCTCTGTGCTGTATTCGCTCAGAAGTCACGCACGGCATCGATGGGTACTTCTTGGCTTCACCGTCTTCGCCTATCGCAGGCATTGCGAGTGGCACTTTTCCAGAAACTACCTCAGCAGACTCCTCCCATTCATACCAGGTAAGATCCGTCGATTCGTCGACCGATGGATCCGTCCCCGATGCCGTCTCAGCTTCGTCTTTATGACTCTCCATGACTGATGCAACCGCCTTCGTCCAGTTTGGAGTCGACTTTGATCGCTCCTCAGACTTGAACTTCCAGGCATAAATTACTACCAGACACTCAAATTCTTTCTCAAGCTGAACGTTTCGTCTCATGACGTCTTGGGACTGTTTGGAATCCATGAGAACAACCACCCCGTCGACAGGATTAACAACAATCCTGACCCATTCAAGCTCAGCCAAGTGCTTCCCATCCATTGGGTTCTTGATCTTTGATATGTTCTTCCGCAATCCCCAATTGTACTGCCATTCTACTCCACCCCAGCGGTTCCGAAGCATCGCTCGAATTCTCTTACCACCGGGCATCTGTAATGTCCGTGCCTCTGCCGGCGCGGAAATATCAGACTCTTTACTCTTGGGATCTTCTTCTTTCCTTTTGCCACCGCCCTTCACCTCGGCCTTCTCTTCCTTGGTGTAATATTTACTCATCATCTTCCATTCTTCAGGAGTGAACTCTGGAGGTCTCGATGTCTTCATTAGCCTGAATCCGTCCTTCCCGACAGGATACGGTCTCCCGGCCTTGTCGATCTTAACCTCCTTGCCATCGTCGTTGACGTACGTGATACCATCCCCGGGTAGCCCAACTGACACGTGTGGAAGGTCGGACTTCGCAACCTTCTCATCGCCCTTAGAGTGTCCATCTCCTTTCCCTTTCGAGGAGCTCGGTCTAGCATCTTCTTCTCCTGCATGATCCCCCCGATCTCCGGCGATTACCTCCGGGCCATCGTCGAGCAGTAGACCAGCGATCTGATCAACCTCGTCATCAAGCAGTCGCTTCTCGTCACTCTGCAGCAATTCAGGCTCGTAGTCCTCATCTTCGATCAGGCGGTCACGCGCATCCAGACCGATTGCATCGATAGACATCTCTATTCCTTCCAAAGTCTCGTTGGCAACCTTGTACTTCTGTTGTATTGGGAATGTCAGAGGAGATTTCAGAATCATCCTCTCCGTCTGATGTGGCATTCTCAACCGAGGTGGAACCTTTGCCTTCTTGATGTTCAGCTCTGCACCCGCAAATGCAGTAAGTGCCCAAGCACGATACTTGTTTGCCCAATGCATACCGGTGCTCAACACATATCCAGCAAATATACCAGTTTCCCCTCTCGGCTCGAACTTCTCCCTCTTTCCCCCTCGTGCTTCACTCGGCTTGAAGTCCACTAGCGCACCAAAAGGTATCTTCTCGCCCTTGAACTCCTCGCCATGCAGTCTCATCCATGCACTCGATCCATTCACCTCTTCGATGTTCATGAGGTGGCACAGAGTGGTGATGGCCTGCACCCAATAACACGTGGGTAGACCGGCATGTACAAGACAAGCCGAAGTCTGGTCAATGATGAATTGATTTGTTCTTTCAGCAAGGGAATTGTTCTGCGGCCGTCCAGGCAGCGATAGGTCGTGGTTCAGCTTCAGCTCCACGCACGCATTGATCAGTTCCGGGCCGTCATCCGAATATACCTGCTTGATTTTCCTCCTCCCGCAGAAGTGCTTGATAGCCCTGACGACTGAGTCAGTGTCTCTTCTCGCGGTGGGATAAGCCATGATAATTCCGGTATATATGTCCCGGATGATGAGCGCATACCTGCCTTCCACTTCATGATCTCCTGATGCCGTCACAAAGTCGAACGTCACCAGGTCACCGAACGTCTTCACTTCTCTTTTGAATGCTCCCGTTCGTGATCTGAAGTGTCTCATCTTTGCCTTGACGCATGATTCGCAGAAGGGATTTCGGTATCTGTGTGTAAGCAAATGAGCTATGGAGTTGGCGTCCTTCTTGAGGACTCCCACTTTCCTCTTTATTGATGATCCTTCGTACACGTCTACTTCGATTCCGGCATCTGGATCATCTTCATCAACCTCTTCCTCGTGAGCTTCGGCATCACCATGTCGATGCGGGACTGACCCAACATCTACAGGTATTTCCTCAGCCACGGGAGGCGGACGTACCGGACCGGCTCCTCCGGGTGGCCCGAAGTCGAATGCCCCGTCGTGGTGTTCGCCCTCGGCCTCTGCGGACTCACCGACAGCGGCGGGTGTGACGTCGTTCTCATCGTCACCTCCCTGATCTGCCTCGTCGTTCGTTACCATCGCCAATACTTCCGAAAAGTGCTCCTTGAGGTCGTCTATCGTAGGGCGATGCCTGTTACTCCGAAGTTTACCATCACTCACTAGGTACGGGATGTCGTCCTTGACCTGCAAGTGCACGAATCCCTGCTTTGGCGTAACCATGAAAGGTAGTTTACCAGGCATCCAGTGAAATGCATAACCCATCTTCATGCATCTCCTCCCCACTGACAATACCGTGGGTGTCTCATCCAATACATGCGGCTCGACAGTCTCGTCCAACTCGTCCACGACTATCTTGGCCACATCAGATGTGGAAGTGGAACCATTCGCGGTCTGGAACACGATCTCGTCGTCATCTTTCACGATGTCGACACCCAGGCTCTTCGCCTTGGCTCTTCCGATGAGATCATGACCACATCCGGTGTCCATCAACCATTTCACCCGTTTGCTGATGCACGTTGACATGGCAAAAACGTTCTTCGGCATACCATGCTGCTTCTTCCAGTCGACAGCCGATTCCTTGATCTCGTCCTTGTTCCGATCATACTCGAACATTATGCTGCTTTCCTTGGTCACCGGGAAGTAGTGCTTCTTATATATATCATCTACCACTTCTCTCAGTATCTTCGCACGTATCAATGATCGTTGGACTTGATAGGCTGATAATTCACGATGATCACTGCTTTTGAACTTCTTCTCGTCGACGTACACGTACTGATAAGGCTCATTCTCATTGTCCTCATAACCGTACCATTCCCCTTTTCGTTCCCATTGCCTTCTCTCGTCTTCGAGGTAGGTGATCTCCCCATTCTCGTCGACGTCGAGCACTTCCTTGAACCACACCATTTTCTCGGGGATCTCGGACTCGCCAGACCATCTCGATGATTCGCTCATCGCGTCGTCATCGTGCTCGTGGTAGACAGTCTCGGCTTCATCCGGTTCGACCTGATCAACGTCCTTCTTGAAGCTTACCTTCCCTGCAGGAGCCGATTGCTTCAGGACTATCGCGGGCATTGCGATGGCCCTCCTTGCAATGGCTGGCGCTGCGGCTTTGGCGGCAGCCTTCGACTTGGCTTGCGCCTTGTCATTTGACGTTGCTGGAGCTGAATTGTTCTTGATGAGCTCATGCCTATACTTGCAAGCGCTTCCCTTATCGCACTTCCCCTTCTGAAACGCGAAGCATGCTCCATCATCTCTCTTTGGTGACGATGATCTGGACTTGGATTTGCCCTTTCCTTTCCCCTTGGACATGCTCTCCAACTTATGCTCCGTCTTCTTGCTGTGGGAAAAAGTGCATTCATTTCCTTTCACGCACCCCTTCGCCGATTTGAAGTGGTACCAGCAGGGGTTATCCTTGCCTCCGCCCGGACTCTTGCCTCTGTCACTGGCACCGTCGGACTTGCCGTTCTTGCCAGCGTGGCCCTTTGCCTTGGCTTTTGGGAGCACAGGAGCGGCATCAGGTCCACCGGGTTTCCCCTTTCTGCCCTTGCCACCCTGGTTCTCCTGTTTGCCAGTTGCTGGAGCCGCATCCTTCCCGCCTGACTTCATCATCGACTTGACCGATTTCTCCTTCATGTCGAGCATCAGGTCTTCCCGATCTGCCTTGATCTGATAGTCGATCAACGCCAATAAGAATTCATACGTCTTCTGAGGATGCTTGTCCGGTAGTCTATGGTAGGCATTGAGGCCGAACTCCATCTTCTTGCTCCCTTTGATCTTCCTGTAAAGGATGTCTCTGAGAGCCAGCTTACTGGGTCTGTCCTCGCTCCTCATCTTCAGCAGCAAATCATACCATTTGTTCCTGAACATGACCAAGTTCTTGTCGCCAGGAAAGTCAAGGTTGAATAGATGCTCGATGTGGTAGACAAGATCCGTTCTATCGGAAGTTCTGAATGATTGCATAACTAATGCCACCAACTCTCGTCCCTTCACGATCACCCCTTGTTGATGTCGTAGTTCAGAGTGTCGTGTAGCATCGAGGTATACGTCCTTGGCTTCGTCAGGTGCTTGTTTCAGCATGTTCTGCATGCCCATGGCCATCTTAATATCTATCGTAGCAAATCTGTCGCCACCTGAATCGCTAAGCAAATCCAGGTCTGGGTTCAACCCAAGAGCCTGCTCCAGCCATTTCGTCCATGCGTCGGTATCTGGATCCGCACATGCGCTCAGAACATTCATCAGCAGTTGCATCTTCCAGGTATCAAGTTGATGGATCTTTGGCCAGGCCGGAATAGATACTCTCTCGGCCTCTTTCCTCGAGATTCTCGGTCGATCATTCTTGATCTCTCGGTTATCTCTCGATCTCCTTCGTCTCCTCCGTGTCCGATCGTCTTCTTCCTCTTCTTCTTCCTCGTCTTCTTCATCTCCTTCGTCGTCGTCATCCTCATCCTCATCATCGGGTGGATCATCCGGAGGTCCTCCTCCGCCACCAGCGAGGCTCAACTGACGTCGACCCGCTCCCTGCCCATTCCCATTGGGCGGGAATCCACCGTAATCCAATGGGGGCGTAGTACCGTTGTTTCCCCCCCCATCACCACCACCAGTCGTAGTAGTGGATTGTGGGACATGCCCAACAACCCCTTGCATCTGGGATAGGTGTACATCGATCATTGGATCACCGAAAGACGGAAAGAGGATCGAACCTGGCATCAGCGACGAATTAGGGATTTGATTTGAAGACGATGACGGGACTGACCCAGCCACCTTCTTGTCTATCCTATTTGAATTAGCCTGGGTTCCTCCCTCAGCGCGTTTCACTACTGCTCGTTCACGATGTCCATCTTTGCTGCTGGAGGCTTCCTGTGTCTCCAGCTTCTTGTGTGCACGTAGTTCCTCGTTGTCAGCATCGAGTTGGCGTACAAAACTCTCTTCTTGCTTGAGCGTCGCCTCTCTTTCCTTCAGTTGTCTCTGAAGCTCATGCATCTCCTCGAGGTACTCATCGTACATTCCCTTAGCTGTCAATCTCCAGTACTCAGCCTCCTTCGACTTCTCGTCCATCGTGCACCGTTCCTCTTGTTTCTCTTCTTTGACCTGGGCTAACTCCAAGATCGCATCTTGACGATGACCACCTTCGACAGCAATCATCTGGTCCTTCATCGACACGTCGGACTCATACTGTTTGACGATCTCTTCTTTTCGCGAAGCAAGCAATCTGCTCTCTTCGATTCCTGTTCCGCAAATACTGTAACGTCATTCAGCCTCGCCATCAGCTGTTCCCTGGAGTCCTCCAAAGAGTACGTCTCGGGGCGCTTGACGAGTGCATGCTCCAACTGTGATTTCAGACTTTGGACCATCTCCTCCTCGTTGAACTTCTCGATAGATGTAGAAGATTCTATGCCTCTGATCTGTTGCTGATAAACTGATATCTGTTGTGAAGCCTCACGGTGTATCTGATTTGCACGTATAGCTGATTCCTGCGCGGCCGACTTCTCGCTTGCCATGTAGGATTTCATCAATGCAATCTCCCGCTTCTGCTCCATGATAGTTCCTTCAGCTTGTCTCATCTGTTGCATTATAATATTCGACTCCATGTCTTTCTTCTCCCCGTACTGAAATGCGTTCATTTCCACCTTGCGCATCTGTTGGGCTTCTTCCTCAAACTTGCGCCATGCCTCAGCCATGTGGTGTTGGTGGTGACTCACTAGATGTCCCGACTGCTTGCTGGCAATCTCGCATCGTCTTTCCAGCTCCTGGATCCGGATGGTGCTTCCATAGTCTTCTTGGTTAAGATTCGCCATTGCTGCCGACATTTCATCAAGTGTCTTTTGATATTCCCCGATCTCCACCTCCATCTTATTCTTCTCTTTGATCACGGCGCGAAAATCTGCACTGGTGGGTGATTTTGACCTCCCACCCTTCGATGTCGATCTCACGCCCTTCTGCGACGTCCGTGGTGTCGCAGGCGAAGATGATGATCTTCTCGGTGGGGATTCTCTTTTCTTCGACTCCTGATGAACATCGATCTGCTTCCATGATCTTGTGGGAGTAGATATGTCGCTGAATAGCGCGGAACCTCCGCTCCCAGGTTCGTCCTGTGAATCTGCAACCATATCCATCACCGCAGGAAGAGCCATCAATCCATTGGATCCCTCTGAGCTGCTGTTCCCAAAAGTTGCAGTACTTGGGCTCGCCGAAGACGCCATTGTACTGTGTAGGTTATCGTTCCTTTATTGTCCCTGTACCCGCAATAAACCAGCTGTCTCCCAGTCCAGTGTAGAGCTTGTAGTTACGGCTGATAACCTGTCAAGAGACGGCAAGGTGACGTCCCGTGGGACGCTATGCACCGAACCCTCAAGCTGTAATACCAACCACGTAGAAAGGTGTATACGGACGATGCCGTTATAGCCGAACCCGTGTAAACGTTGTAAGGGAGAAGGAATGATAGTTACAACAGTGGTCCTGACAAATGCAGCGCAAGCAAAGAGTTTTCGCTCTCAATGCCGATCACGTATGTATGCAGTCACACATCAGATCTTGAACCTCAATTGTGTCTTGAGCCAAATGGCGATCAATGGAACTTGGGAAGCAACACCAACAAGGACCTCAGAACAGCTACCCAATTTCGGCACGGGGCCTAGAGGGTTTTAACAGTGTTGGTGTTGGTGTTGGTGTTGTTGTTGTTGTTGTTGTTGTTGTTGTTGTTGCTGCTGCTGCTGCTGCTGCTGCTGCTGCTGCTGCCGCTGCTGCTGCTGCCGCTGCTGCTGCTGCTGTTGTTGTTGTTGTTGCTGTTGGTGGGTGGTGGGTGGTGGGTGGTGGGTGGTGGGTGGGTGGTGGGTGGTGGGTAGTGGGTGGTGGGTGGTGGTGGTCATTCCCAAGGAGGATTGATATAAACAGCACCGCGGCATTTTCACCCCAAGCGATGCGATGCGAATCTAGATAACCCACCTTTTCCTGTGGGATTTGCGTTGGTATCCACAGCATGAATTACCTCATGCTGTGGCCCAGTCAATTCGCCGATTTCCTCGGCACCTCGGGCTTACCCCCGATAAGCTCTGGATGCCCTGCATCAAGCAGAATGCATCTCCCACCACAGACTGACTGGGGGCCTGGTCCCCCAGGCATTCCCCAAGCGCAGCGCGCTCTTCAAAGATCACGGACGTCCCAACGAGGGGGGCCGGTGATCGATAGGGTGGGGTCAAAAATAGCCAGTTTGGATCATCCTTGAGCCAAAAGGCCCAAAGGCCCAGCATGATCCAATACACTCCTTGCAGAATGAAGCCTGTAAACCCAAGCCTTCCAACCTGATACAGGATTACATTCCCAAGGAGGATTGATATAAACAGCACCGCAGCATTTTCACTCCAAGCGATGCGATGCGAATCTAGATAACCAACCTTTTCCTGTGGGATTTGCGTTGGTATCCACAGCATGAATTACCTCATGCTGTGGCCCAGTCAATTCGCCGATTTCCTCGGCACCTCGGGTTTACCCCCGATAAGCTCTGGCTGCCCTGCATCAAGCAGAATGCATCTCCCACCACAGACTGACTGGGGGCCTGGTCCCCCAGGCATTCCCCAAGCGCAGCGCGCTCTTCAAAGATCACGGACGTCCCAACGAGGGGGGCCGGTGATCGATAGGGTGGGGTCAAAAATAGCCAGTTTGGATCATCCTTGAGCCAAAAGGCCCAAAGGCCCAGCATGATCCAATACACTCCTTGCAGAATGAAGCCTGTAAACCCAAGCCTTCCAACCTGATACAGGATTACATTCCCAAGGAGGATTGATATAAACAGCACCGCAGCATTTTCACTCCAAGCGATGCGATGCGAATCTAGATAACCAACCTTTTCCTGTGGGATTTGCGTTGGTATCCACAGCATGAATTACCTCATGCTGTGGCCCAGTCAATTCGCCGATTTCCTCGGCACCTCGGGTTTACCCCCGATAAGCTCTGGCTGCCCTGCATCAAGCAGAATGCATCTCCCAAGGCACTCACTCAAACCTCCCAACGCACTCACAGGAACTCAGCAAAGGTAATCACTGCTCGGTACGGAAGCCTCACTAGAACTCGAGGGAATGAAGGACAGCTTGAAGTGGTTGGCCTGGTACCATGGGTCACTGGGTCCCAACGGCTGATCGCATCAGCCCAATTGGGTTTGGATGGGATGTACTTCCAGGAAAGAGAAGCTCGTAACGCAAAGAGCAAACACTGAATGTACGTCGCCGTCTTGGCCAAGTCGGGGTTGTCGCTCCTGCCCCGACTCAAACACATGAGACTGGCGATGTTATCAATGAACCACACTCCGCGTCTCCCGCAGAATTGGTCGGGCCTCGCCGTGAGGGCGTGCGCCACCATGAATAGCTCCAACTGGGCGATCTTGTGGTCGCCGGGTCCCCACATGTCGTAGACCTGTGAAGGGATGATGGCCACAAAGGCCTCCCGGACCTGCACATTGCCGTCCTGGAAGACCAGGTGGTATCCGCCGGACCCTTGTCGAGGGGCCTCCAAGGCCGCGTCCGAGGCAGCCACCACCATCGGCACGTCCATGGGCAGGACCATCAACTCCTCCTTGGTCGCACACTGATGATGGCCTCCAACACATCAAAGGCCGACAGGAGGCTGGCACTGGCTCGGCTGGAGCCCCCGTACTTCACCGCCTGGATCTCGCCCAAACCGATGCGCC
>CAUJNA010001768.1:155000-160000 GCA_963377175.1 Effrenium voratum | reverse complement strand
TGCAGGCCCTTCAAAGCGAGCCCCATGACAAATAGCCAAAGCAGATCAACCAAAATGGCGAGTTTCAAAGCAGCATCTAACTACCTGTCTTTTGCGCCTTTGTCCGTAGTTGACACCTGATCTGGGATACCTCCTCCCCCGGATTTCCCAATTGCCAAACGTTTTGGGCAATTGGAAAACACTCAAATGCCGAGCGCTCGGGCGGGCACCCGCTGCTGTGCGATACTGAAACCTTGGCCAAATGCCCAACACGTCGCTCCACAAAGCGTGAGCGCATGCCATGCCCGTACTGTCCACCCGGCTGGCTTCCACAGAACAAAGATCGGGCCTACAGCATGTCCACTAGCTGCAGTCTGTTGGGCCCAATTGGTCCTGCACAGCCTGTAGTGCCTCTTGGAGCGATGCCCATCTAGCAGGAAATGAGGTTGTGAGTCGTGCTCCGGATTCCGACCCGGCACGCGGGCGGCAGAAAGTCACAAACCGTCTCGTGCACGCGCCTGGAACACTAGCTTGCGTGCTCAGCCTCGGCGCACGGATCTGGCGCGAGGCCGCAAGTTCCATGAAAGGAAGCGGCGGCCCATTCTCGGCAAACAGCTGGTGCTGCATGGAAGTTGGCCGGCGACAACCTGAAACGAACCCAATCATGGCACTGCAAAAGCTATACTTTTCGCTGGCGTGTCGCACTGCGGTCCGTGCGATGCCAAAGGCAAAGGAGGGATGCCTTGTCGGGGCAACTCTGACCCACGGTCAGCCACGCTTTCCCAATAAGCTAAAAGAAAAAGACATCCTGGAACTGAACAAGGTTTGCCATGCCCAAGTCATGCAGAAACTTAAGGCCGAGCAAAGCCAGCCTGGCTCCGTCGGAACCATACGTGCCGGGTGACAACCTAAAGATCCGAGTGTCACTGTCCCTTCAACACATGGCCAGACTTACGGTAGAACCCCCTCAAACAAATAACTAGTTGCTGGAGAACAGAGAGAATGAAGGAACCCCAAACGGCAATGGGCAACAGGGCAAAAGGGTTGGTTGAGCTTGGCAATGAACAACACGGTAGTCTGAAGACTGTTCTCCAAGTAAAAAAATATTGCCACTGCGCTGGGTGCACAGGTTCACAACAATGTGAGTCTCATGAGGGCGCTGTTCTTTGAGAACCCTCGCACTTTGACTGTGATGCAACGCGGCCAGCTCTGTTTCCACATCGCGGCATCATAGGGCACGTTTACACTTCAGCTATCACTGGGGAGAGTGTCAGCAGTTCTTCCATGCTCCTATTCTGAGGTATGCACGGCTGACATTACACCCCCTGGTCAGCGGTCAATGCGCTCGGGCTCAGTAGCCGTAGCCGTTGCCTTCATAGTAGCCGTAGCCTTTGCCTGGGTAGGCACCCCAGGCACCTTGCAGGGCAGACCGGCAGTACATCTCTTCTATCTTCGAATCAGGTCTTGCAGAATGTTCCCTGCCTCCCTTCCCATGGCCCGACCTGACCCATCGCAGTCTTGAAGATCAAGCAGCTTCCAACAATCTTTGCACACTTGAGGCCAAGACCAGTCTTGATCGCCGCCAGCGCCTTGACAAAAGCGGCTCGCCAGGTTTGCTCCCGAACCAGCCGATTGCAGAAATGCATGACTGCATGACTCATTGCCGTCTAGCTGCCCGGCGTCCATTCGCCATTCTGCCCTTCCCAGCCACCTTGACCACCTTGACCACCCTGACCACCCGGACCGCCCTGAGCGCCCTGAGCACCCTGAGGTGGTGCTGGTGGTGCTGGTGGTGCTTGTGGGGCGGGCGCACGCTCTCGCGATCTGGATCGCTCACGGGGTGGAATCTTGACCGGCCTTGGCGCAGATTTGGCCCCACCTTGAAAATGTGGAAGCACCATGTGTAAAGACTCACCTTCGTTTTTGGGGGTGTTGCACCCTATTCCACTCCAATACATATCCCTTGTTCCGACCCTTTTGGCGGTAGCTCACCTGGATTTCATTCCCTTGTCAGAGGATTGCTGCATATTGGCACACGCCCTCAGCCCAACCTTGCCATCCAAGACTCGGCCGCTGAGGAGGGTCGGCTTGATATGTGGGGGGCATATAAGCTGGTGCTGCTTTCATTGGCATCCGGCCCCACCTAGCGCGGCCAACCCATTTTCGATTTATTCGCACTCACTTGCTGGGACCCAAACAGCTCTGCCAAATGAAGTTTCCGAGGGGAACAAGATTGATTGGGATGACACTATTTGCAGACAAGGTACTCTCCCCATGCTGGATTCAGCATCCTGAACTGAGGCTGGCCAGAGTGAAAAGCTGCCTCAGCCGGGTAACAGTGCAAGCCTCAAGGGAATTGTGTAACTTCGGAGGGCAAGATTGCAGAAGCATTCCCCAGATTCGCGTGCTTCGCAACATATGGAAGACTCAACAGGGTTTCAGGACCAGAATGGCTTCCGCCGACCCCACAAAATTTCGGCAAGCAGCGGGCAGGGACACGCCTTGTGGCCACCAGTCCTGGCGATCGCATGTTGCAGCCATGGTGCAAACTGCGAAGACAAGGATTGCCGGCTTTCCTTTTCTTTTCTTATTGTGTGTTGTTTGTGTTTGTTTGTTGTTGTTGTCTTTTTTTGGGGGGGGCTGAGGGTGGCGGAGGAGTGCACGCTTAGATGTCTATGTCTTGATGCTGCGCTTTGTTGCGCCCCCATCCTGCATGCTGGGCGTATAGGACATCCCGCCTGTCAATGAAGCCAATCGCGAGCATCCAATTGCACTTGGAAACGAACCCGCCTAGCCAGCCTGGAGGCTTCCAGGCGTTTCTTTCATCACAAATGAAAACTCCGGGGGTAAATGGGCGGCCTCGCGCGCGCACCACTTCGCGCCGTATGCGCTTATGCGTGTGCATTCCGACTTGTCTTTTGGGAAGCGGCAAACACGGCTCACTCGGGGCAAGGCCTCCTGACGTGAATGGACTAGCGCCACTCTGCGCAGCCGCAAGCCTCTGCTTTTGAGCTAAGGCTGCTGCTGCCTGAGATGCAAGTATATAACTCGAAGAGCAAGAGGAACAGTGACAAGGACAAGCGCCTTGGCAGCTTCTTCTATCTCTCTTTCCTTGGCGGCTTCCTCTTCAGCCTCCTTTATCAGCATCTGGCGCGCGGGCCCCCGTTTTCGGCAACTTTGCAAGCCTCCCTTCCAACGTGCGCCTCTTCACTCAGCAGGTCGGCCTCAATAAGACTCCCATGAACTCGCCCACAAAGGTCGCGAATGCCGACACTTTGCAGATGGCTCAAGCATGTTACGAAAAGGCGGCGTGCGAGTTGTCCCCCATATCGCCTGCTTCTCTGCAAGCTCCAGGGCAAGCTTCCTATCCTCCAGGGCATGATTGTCACCAGCGCAAAGGCACTCTGAAAACTGCAATGTCTCTTTCAACATCACCCCACCACAAGGAAACTCCTCAACCAAAAGGTGATGCTCAAACTCCGAAAGGAAAACAAAAAGGAAACATGCGAACCCCCAAAATGTCCTCCTCATTCTGGAATATGCTGGCCGAAGGAGTGGTGGCCTCAGCAGCGCATCCAGCCGACAAGAAATATAAGAGCAAATGCATCAGCGCTTGAAGGGGATCCTGTTCGGTTTCATTTTGCCTCCTCCAGAAGGGTATCCCTCTGGACGTTGCCTTTCGCACCAAAAAAAATAGTAAATCTGTTGCTTCCTCTTGGAACCCCTTCCCACGACATCCACAAAAGGACCCTTGCATTCATGCAACCTAAGACACCCCGCCCGCGAAGGGCCCCCTCTGCCCTGTCCACCTGGCGTCTCAGCGCGCGGCCGACTTTGTCTCCTCAAGCTTCGGCTTCTCAGGCGGCGCAGGCCTCCGTGCGTCGCCAGCAGCTGGCGCGGGGGATTTTGATTTGGGGCCCCTTTTTGGGCCCCTCGGGGAAAACGTGGGAATTGATGGGAAAACCTTTCGGAGCGGCCCTGAAAATGAAGTTCGCCATGCATGAGAACGAGTCAGCGCCTTCGTTTGGGATTTGTTGAAGGGAATCGGGAACATGGTGCACTTTGAGCGGTGCTTAAAACCGGTCGAGAGTTGGAACACGCATAGCTCTCCTTCACAGAGCTTCAGCGAAGATTTCGCGGGTTTCCTTTCGCGGCGGCTTGTTTTGTATGAACCCTTTCGCGGCGCTTTCGTGGTGGCTCCTTAAAACTAGCAGGGCAAACTTGTCAGCACAAGAATAGCACACCAAAGTACACTTTGGTACCTCCAGCTTGAAAATCACAATTTTCCAGAACAAGCGTAGCACCAAGTGCGCTTCGGCAGCTCCAGCTCAACACCCTCAACCTTCAGTTGAAGAATGGTGTGCAAAAAGGGCTATATACCTCTTGGATGCTGGACCTGGGCCATTCACGGAGCTTCTGCCCGCATTCTCGAAACTGGCAAACAGCTTGTCCCTTTTCGCGCGCTGCCTGCCCCAAGCGCTTTCTGAACGCACAGGTAGCGCAAGCTTTCGCAGCACGAGCTTTCGGAAAACGTTCGCGAGCTTTCGCGATGCAGGATTTCCTCTCATGGAAGCCATTTAGGAAATGGCTTTGGAAAAAGAGAAAGAAAACATCGTGGGGTTTTTGGGCGTTGCTCATTTGGAGGGACCAACTCGTGAGACACGTTTCCGTGTTTGACCCACAGTGGCTTGAACTTGCCCTCCAAGCGCGCCATGGAGTGGTTTCAGCCAATGTTTCCTTGCGTGCTAAAGACCAGCGTTTTGTCGACGAACCTGTTTAGTTGCACCCGTCAAAAGGGTGCTGGAAGCCGGTGGGAGGCAAGCTTGGACAAGCCGAATGGTTCAACTCCGTATGTCCCTGGGCGCGAGGCTTTGCAGGCTCCTCCTTCCGCCCAAGGCTGAGAAGGGATGCCAAAGACATTGGCCTGGAAAGACATGTGGTGCAGAACAGATCTTCAACGTCAGCACGGATCTGAGGGGTGGGCACGTCAGAATCGCCACGCCAAATCGCAGCAAACCACG
>CAUJNA010001768.1:90000-150000 GCA_963377175.1 Effrenium voratum | reverse complement strand
TGTTGTTGTTGTTGTTGTTGTTGTTGTTGGTGTTGGTGGTGGGTGGTGGTGCTGGTTCGTTGTGTCGCGTGTCGCTCGTTTGTTGCTTGTTCTTGTTTCTGTTCTGTGTTCTTGTTCTGCGTTTTCTTCGTTCGTCGTTCTTTGTTGTTTTGTTTGTTTCGGCTAATTGTTGTTTGTTGTTTGCTGTTTGTTATTTGTTGTTTGTTGTTTGTTGTTCGTTGTTATCTGTTTGTTGTGTTGTGTGTGTGTGTGTGGTGTGTTGTGTTTGTGTGTTGTGCGTTGTGTGTTGTGGGTTGTGTGTGTGTTGCTTGTTGGTTGTTTGTTGGTATTGTGTGTTTTTGCTTCTTGTTGTGTGTTGTGTGCTGTTTGTTGCTTGTTGTTTGTTTGTTTTTGTTGCTGTTGTTCTGTTGTGTTGTTGTTGCTGCTGCTGCCCCTGCTGTTAATGTTGCCGTTGTTGCCGTTGTTGTTGCCGTTGTTGCCGTTGTTGCCGTTGTTGTTGTTGTTGTTGTTGTTGTTGTTGTTGTTGTTGTTGTTGTTGTTGTTGTTGTTGTTGTTGTTGTTGTTGTTGTTGTTGTTGTTGTTGTTGTTGTTGTTGTTGTTGTTGTTGTTGTTGTTGTTGTTGTTGTTGTTGTGCTGTTGTTGTTGTTGTTGATGATGTTGTTGTTGGTGGTGGTGGTGGTTGATTTTTGCTTGTCGCGTGTCGCTCGGTGCTTGTTGCTTGTTCTTCGTTCTGCGTTCTGTGTTCTTTGTTCTGCGTTCTTCGTTTGTTTTTCTTTGTTGTTTGTTGCTTGTTGTCTGCTAATTGTTGTTTGTTGTTTGCTGTTTGTTGTTTGTTGTTTGTTGTTCATTGTTATCTTTTTGTTGTTTGTTGTTATCTTTTTGTTGTTTGTTGTGTGTTGTGTTGCGTGTGTGTGTGGTGTGTTGTGTGTTGTGTGTTGTGCGTTGTGTGTTGTGGGTTGTGTGTTGCTTGTTGGTTGTTTGTTGGTTATTGCGTGTGTTTGCTTTTTTTGTTGTGTGTTGTGTGCTGTTTGTTGCTTGTTGTTTGTTGTTTGCTTGTTTTTGTTGCTTTTGTTGTGTGGGTGTGGGTGTGTGCTGTGTTTGTTGTCTTTGTTGTTTTTGTGGTCTTTGTTGTTGTTTTTGTTGCTGCTACTGCTCTTGCTGTTGCTTCTGCTCTTGCTCTTGCTCTTGCTGCTGCTGTTGCTGCTGCTGATACTGTTGCTGCTGCTGATGCTGTTGCGGTTGCTGTGGGTGTTGTTCTTGCTGTTGCTCTTGGTGGTGGTGGTGGCGGCGCTGCTGCTGCTGCTGCTGCTGCTGCTGCTGCTGCTGCTGCTGCTGCTGCTGCTGCTGCTGCTGCTGCTGCTGCTGCTGCTGCTGCTGCTGCTGCTGCCACTGCTGCTGCTACATAGACACGGGGATGGAAGCTGCTTTTTCCATGCAGGTCGCAGCGAGCTCCCGAGTCACACCTGGCCGTTCTTTGGACCCTGCGGGTGTATCTCGCTGGCAAGCTTCATGATGCTATCTGTGGCACGCTGTAGCTTTCCCTTAAATCCATCAGGCCCGTTGTGGATCAGGACCCACCGGGGATGCTGTCGCCAACAGTCTCGGAGCTTGTGGTCCAGCTCCCTCGCCTTCTCGGGCGGCTCGCCGCGGATGACCGCGTTGCCGGAATCGTCGACCGTTTTGCCCCACTTGTAATACTCCTCCGCTCCATCGGCGGCGGACGTGAGGTGCACGATCATGTTGTACCGCGCCAGCATGTACTCTTCACTGATCAGCTTCCGCGGCTTGTCCAGGCCTGCCGCAGAGGCTTCCACTTGGCCGACAAGCTTCGCCCAGTTGTGGGCAGGCACGTAGGCTCGCCCGTCCAGCAGGCCTCGGTCGAAAATGATGATGGAAGGTCTCCCTGTGGAGGCTGCGATGTCTGTCATGCTGCGCTCCAACTGGAGCTGCATCTGCATGACGCCCGTCTGTATGGCGAGCCACCTATCCTCGTAGCCGGCGCAGCCTGGTTCTGGAAACTGCATGCCCGCGTTCAAAAGCACTGTGCAGACCTCGGGCGCTGCATAGACGTCGTAGCCCGCGGCAGTGGCCGCGCGGGTCAAGTGCTCGAGTGCTGAGCTCTTGCCAGCACACGGCCCACCAGTGAGCACGATGCGGATGACGTGGGTGCGGCCCGGCTTGAAGCGTGTGGTCACCATACCGGGCCGCAGCGCCTGCCCCGCCTTCCAGAGATTCTCATCGAGGCGGTAGAGGGACGTGCGGAACCGCGATGGGATGGCCTCGCTCTTCGCCTCGCAGCTCACCTTCCGCGCCCAAGGACCCAGCCAAGCCGCCGAAGCCGCCACGGCCAGCGGCGCGAAGTGCCGGCGGGCGAGCCGGGAAGCCATGCCGCCCTTTCCGCTGGAAGGAGGGCGGAGCAGCCACGACTGAAATTTGCGGGTCTAGAAACAAGGATTTCCAGCTTGCTGCGCAAACTCGAGGCACACTTCAGGCGCTCCTGCGCTTTGCCTCCGGGATCCCTCGAAGCACCAAAGGCCTCAGAGCTAGTGGGTCTCTGGCACAAGAAGACACGCGGCACCGGCTGGGAGAAAGGAATCATGTCAAGGGCATTCGGGCTTTCTTTCGGTGCATTGCAAATCGTGTTGCTAGCAGTTGCTGATGTGGCAAACTTGTGAGGGGAGGGCAGGGAGCGGCGGCGTGCCCTTGTAGCCTGAAAAAAGTCCCGGCCTGCTGTTCCTGGGGCTTGTATAGACAGCTGAAAGTTGTTTGCGCACCCCGCCACACTTACTATGCAAGCCACTCTTTGCCATTGGCTGTACAGCAGCCTGTCCTTTGCAAGCGTGCCCAGCGTAGCTTCTCATGTCTGCAAGCTGCAAGCCGAAGAGGCCCGGGCCCCGTAGGACTGTTGGATACATCCTGCGCACTGAGCTCGCCGGATATCCTGCTGCCATGCCAAGCTAGCGAATCAGCTAAGTCCGCCAAGTCAGCTGCATGCACATTTCGGCATTCCAGCCTACAAGCAGATTCGAAACATTGAATGAACCGAATCCAGCACAACCTGGTAACCCAGAGACTTGCCTGTGGCTATGCAGAAGACACGTTCGCACTGTTCAACTCAATCCTCCCCCTGGCCCCGTGATCCCAAAGCTTCCAGTCAATCACTGTCCGACTGCCTGGAACAAATATCCAGCACGCTTTTGGTACTGGAAGATGTGAGCTACCTTCGAGGCCGGCATGCTGTGCATAAACCCCGTGTAACTACCCCTTTGACAATCCAAGTTAAATATATGCATGACAAAATGCCGAGCATGCCCTCCAACAAACACGGGGGTACCTGTTCAACATTCCGTGAGGCGACGCGCGCATCTTCACCGGAAGTCTTTGATCGCAGCCATGCAGCCGCCGCACCTCCCCATCTCACTTTGCCCCTCCCCCTCCCCCCCCAAAAAAAACAAACAAAAACATCGCATGTCGCCAAGGGCCCGACAGGCTGGAAGGCCTGTGCAATCATCAAATGGACACCTTGGCCAGGGAGAAAGATCCGAGTGCCAGCGACGCCTTGGATCTCAGCGAATGGATATGAGTTCAATTGGGTGGTGCCCTTCAGCGGACATCAAATTGGGCAAGGGATCTATGTCCACCAACCATGTAGGAGGGTGTTTCCCATGAAATTCAGTCTCATCCATCTTCCGCTCGCTCCGCATCGCTCTGGGTGAACTGGCGGCGATTGCCTGCACGCAATTGGCCACAGGGGTACAGTGTTACAACACACAGCCCTTCGAGCATGGCTCCTCCAAACAACCCATGGGTGAAGAACTTGCAAAGCGCTTAGCTCAAATGTTCAAGCACGTCCCGTGAGCTTGTGGCTGTCACTGCACTGAGTCTTGTGTGAGTGTGCGTCATCCTATGCTGAGGGTGCTGGATTTCATCATAGCTGCCTGTGAGCCCAACACCCAGGTGGCATTCCCAACAGCACCTGCGGAACCCTCCGGAACGCTTCCGAAATCCTGGCACGCAGCTGCTCCGAACTACTCCCGAACCTATCTGGGCAGAGACCCCACAGCTTTGAGCTATCGGGGGAAAACACCCAGTCGGCCCCACAGAGCATGGCATGAGCTACTCGCAGGGCGCAGGCCATGCGTTTTCCATCGCTCACCAGAGCATCAGGCTGTTTGCCTGGCATCTTCTCCTTCCACTCTGGCTGGGATCAGGAGGCTGCCTACCACAAGAACAAGGCCGACAGCCTCTCCCCTGCACATCCTGCCTGGGCATCACCGGACGATCAGGAAGAGCCTTAACAGTTGATCATGTAGCAGTTTTTCAGCCCAAGAACCAGGCTGCCGCAAAATAAGAGTACATGGTGTTGACATTCAAAACTGTTCAATGAGATGCAAGACAATCTCAAAGACGAGGGCCGTTGATGGCGGCGCCGAGATACTTTGTCGGAACCTCCTGGGCATCGGCAGCAAGACCGAGAACAAAAAATCAAGGGCTGCCATGGGAACAAGACGGTGGAGACACAAATCTCACTCGATTCAAGGATCAGGCAGTGCTTGAAATACAAACACATAGTCATTTGATTACCCAGACAGATCCTCAAAGCACCTTGTTTGCTCCGCACGCCTTTTTCCGCTGCATGAGTGAGCCCCTGCTTAAGGGGGGCCCCCTAAGCACCAGCTGGGGGCTCCTCTCGGCCCTGCGGCGCAGGCTGTTTCCCATCTGAGCGCATTTGACCGGACCTTGCCGGCTCCCGAGTTCCCAGCTGTTGCTCACTGGGTCAGTTGACTTAAACAACACAAGCTTTGCAGCTCCGCTGTCTGATTCACTGCAGGCGGTGTGTGCGTACCTCGCAGGAAGGCCAAGATCATTGGCAGCAACCTCCTGGTAGGCAGAAGCCCACGGTGCAGACTCAGTCTCCAGAGGCATATCCCAGGCCTTCACTTTGGCCGGGGCTCCCGGACCGGCCCTCTCGTTGGAGCGCCGGCGAAGCAAGGTGATGCAATGCAAGTGCCTCTTCCGCTGTGCAATGGCCAAAGCCGATTGCACCCTGGTGGTTGAGCTGGTCGACCTCTGTGCCAGAAAGCAGCAGGCAGCGCAGGCAGTCCAGCTGGCCCAATTCGGCCGCCTGGTGCAGCGGAGTTAGGGTCTGCCTGTGCGGCCAGCAAAACCTTCAAGACCGCAGCGGAGCCGAATCGACACGCCAGCATGAGGGGAGTCGTCAGGTTGATGTCAGCCCTGTCCACCACGGCACGTCGCTGCAGCAAGAACCAATTCGGGAGCCCTGATCTTTGCCATGAGGAGTCTCAGCCGGCCGAGGAAGTCGAAGCACCCGACTACGACGACTGGCATGGTTGGACTGTGGTCGCCGCCTCCGAGGGGCCGCCTCTTCTTCTTTCAAGAGGCGCGACAAATCTCGCAGTGGCACCAGCCAGAATAGCTGGACCCGATGCTGGGGGGTCTGGAAGGAGGCATGCGATGACACGCAGCCGTCCCATCCAAGCTTTTGGAGGAACGATCAAGCGTCGCTCACACTGGCTCACGTCCGGAGCTTGGCTCGGGCTGTTTGGGCAAACCGCTGGCGGGGCCTGCGCAGGCTGAACCGGCTCCGTCTCAGTGCAGGCTTCGCACGGCTCGCACGCCTGTGCGCCGTCCAAAGCGTCTGGCTCAGGAAGAAACCCCTCGCCAGGCACCGTCCGCAAGTCCCCGCGCTCACCACCCTGCGGGGCAGTGCCGTCTGAGCGTCGGCCATGTTCGCTCAGCATCTCGAAGCGGCCCAATGTGGGCCTGTCCCGTGGCGAGCCCAAGGGCGAGTTTCCGCTCTTGGGCGTGCCGCTCTTGGGCGTGCCGGCCCTGGACCCTCGGCTGTCCAAAAAGCTAAGCCCGTCCTCCGTCTGCCCCAGGGACTCTGTGTCACACTCTGAGGCGGAACTGGGCACCTGGATCTTGCGGCTGAGCCGCTCGAAACAGACCGCTCCACCTCACTCTGCCGCGCTTGGAAATTGTCAAAGGAGGCCTGGATCTCTTCAAAGCGCCGCAGCGAGCTGGTCAGACGCAGACATTGCCCAGCGGCGCCATGGACAAGGTCTCCAGGCGGCCACTTCGGAGCCCGGCTGCCGGGCTGCGCTTCCGGGGCGCGCCTCCCGGCACCCCGGCTTTCAAGGCCGCTGCCGCGCGCAGCGCCTTCTGGGCGGCGCCTTGGGCCTTCTCATCTGACAGCCTCGTAAGGCCTACGCCATGGCCCGGATTGACAGGAACGGCTCGGTTCGAACGTCACATGCAAGTCTTCCTGCAGCCCCCGTGCAAGGCACCAGCTCTCCTTCCCATGGAAGTGTCGGAGTCTTCGTCTTCAGCAAACCTTGGATTATGATGGATTATGGCAACCCGTGGGTGTCCGGCTGACAAGATGCTGCCGTTCCTGCTCCCATCGCTCACAAGGAATGCATGCCTGCTACCGACAAAAGTTCGACAGCTAAGGCGGAAGCGCATCTAAAAAATAGTTCGAAATGTGGTGCAAAGTGCCCTCATGTTGCGCCTAAGCAACACACAGGGAGCCCAGAAGCAGCGGCGCAATCTGAGACATCTACATTGCCACAGCTCATTGTCCCCTCTGATGGGTCAGCAGACCTGCAGGGCAATTAGCAGTCGATTGAAAGACATCAAAATTCTTGGCCTGCCTGGGCGTGGGCTCTTGGCTTTGCGGTGCCTTTGCTTCAGTCGGGAAAGAAACTATGGTGCTACATCCATGGCAACTCCAGCTTCCCAGTGACCTGAGGCCCTCGCACTTTGGCTACCTAATTCACCTAGCGAGTACCATCGCTCACTGATAAACAAGCGGAAATTCTGCATGTCTCAGTGACTCAGGTTCAGACTGCGCGTCTGCGAGTTCGAGAGCGCGTGCAGCTGGTCCTGGACGCCAACAGCTGGAGTGCGAGGACTGGGTGATTCTTTCCTCGTCGACTTCTTCCCAGACAGCGGGGCCTGGAGACAAAGGGGCACAGCAGGAGTGTGCTTTTGGTGCATTACGATGCACGCGCCTTTGGCCTCTGGGCATGCGGTGCCATGGTCCGCCTCGGCAAATACATGGAGTTGCACCAGCATCTATCGCCACAACCGGTAACCATGTCATGCTAAACACACATTGCCAGGGCAACAAACTGCGACCAAACCGATCAAGGAATAGCAGCTTTCACGAAGCAAGGCCAAGCAAAAGGGTCAAGGCAAGGGTAAGAAGCACGGCCAGGAGTCATGAGCACATGAAAGTGCAATTTGGGCAATAGAATTGGAAAGGCTGCGCAGAACAACAAAACAAAACAACTGGTGTGAAAAGTACGTGCACAGGCTTCAGCCAGGCCATATAAACTAGACAAGGCAAGGCCGGGCAAAGACGGAACACGGCCACGCAAGGCTAGGCAAGTCAGAAGAGGCCAGAAGCAGCTGTCAACGAACTGTGTCACAAAATCATTCAAGAAATATGTGGCAGAAGCCAGACAAGCCGGAACGGGAAGAAAGCAAAGGAAAGCTGAGCACTCGACATGTCAACGCTTTCAAAACCTGGCTCAGCAACACGATACCACCCAGCCTTGTCAGACTCAGCTACCCTGTGTCTTCCTGGAAGTGCCAGCCTCGCACGGTGGCTTTGCAAGCTCACATTCGCAAGGGGAAACCCGCAAAAGCAGGGCAAGCAAAACGTAGGCATCGGCCCGGTCAAACGTCCTTTCTTTTGCATGGGCATCCAACTGGTATTTCTTGCAAAAATGAATTCCCATGGGCACGGAGTCACCCATGCCAAAGCAAAATCAACTCGGCAGAAGAGTCGCGGCACAACTGCACACACACACACATACACACAAACACACACTCGTGGCAGCCAAAGGTCAGGGGCTGGGATCGGCTTGGCCAGGGCTCTTCGAGATCGTGCCAGGCCTGGGCCAAACAAACATTGCCAGCGAGCCAAACGAATGACCTTGAGGACATGGCGATGTTATGGGTCTCGTCTGACGGCGGTAAAATTATGAGACCTGGGTCGCTCAATATATGGGACAACTAATCTCGTCATTTTCGGGGTCGTGCCCCGTGGCGTGACGGGCAAGCCTTCCTCCTCTTGGTCGGACTCGTCGGCCAGGAAGCTACCTACATCCAGTGCTGCATGGTGCGCAAAAGCAGTCTCACCGTGTCGCCAGTTGTTTTTGGTCTTGGGCTGGGATGCCAATAATTGCCAATCAGGCGCTCCAGTCCACAGTCGGCAGGTCCACAACGCCTGCGCTGCAGTGGCACTGGCTGCGACCTTGCCTGCTGACTTTAATGCATCTGCCCATGGCCTGCGTCCGCAGCATTCTCGCACTGGCGGCAGGCGTCATCCTTGAATGTGCACATGTATTGGCTGCTTGACACATGGGAAAACAATGGCACGGAATTTCAGGCAGGTACCCCAGCACAAGCGCACGTAGCTGCACCCATGGCATGGCTGCTGCGCGATGAGTTCGGAGTTCGCTCCTCGTATGAATGGCTTTGGGATAGTTGAAGACGTCAGGTACGCCTTCTGCACATCGTGCCTCGTTTCAAAGTCGCGCGTCATTGTCGCAACAGGCAACGAAGTAGTTACATGTGTTTGTAGCAAGTTGCCAACTACGTTAGAGCACGCAGCTTGCGGCTTGCTTGAGCAAATGAAAAGGCAGGAAAGCGAACTACTCATCCCCAACTAGTTTGACCTCCCTGTGCTTGCAAATGGTCTGCCTCTTCCTAAGTCAACATAATAAATAGGCATTGGGAATCCCATTCCGGAAGCCAAGAACTCACCGAGTTCCAGAAAGCCAATATTACGTCCGCTCAAGCGAGCTGCGCACACACAGACGCACACGCCTTCCAAATGGTATGCACACACACACACACACACACACGCTTGCCAAATGTTGTTGCCTGGGATGCCTGGACCCAGATCTGGAGGGAGAGACGACGAGCCGGATGTCCAGCGGCACGATATGAGGCAAGCGTGAGGGTGCATTCTGTGGTTTCTCCCAACATGTGCCCGTGCTGCACACCTGACTCGGGGCAGGAGCTCTGATTCTCCTTGATGCGCAAAGGACATACCAGGCCCAGCGCCTAGAGCGTTTTGCTTGGTGCTCTCGGCGCAACCTTAATCAAATAAGGGGTCTTTGGAAACCGCGCTAGAGAAGGATGGAATGGAATGGAGATTATAATCCCAGCTCTTCCTTCACCATATCTTCTCTAATTATTTGTCTTTAGATAAATGCGGATTTCCAAGGAGAAATGTAAACAATGAAGAAGAAAAAAGAGAAGATAACAAATAAGAAAAAATGAAATCCAAAGGGAAATAATCCTCTACTCTCATACCTTGGCTCTTCATGCCCTATTTTCTTCTTCGATATGACCTCCTGATTCATGCCTTTCCATCAAGAGCTTTCCGCTTTACTAACCTATTCTCTGTTAATATTTCAATGCATTTTTTCTTCGTTGGCTTACCAACATCTGGACCAATGGCTTCGGCCACCGCGTGTTCTTCACACGCGACTCGCAACAAACGAGGCACCCGCTTCGCGGCGCCAGGCCAGGGATCCAGAAATGGAATTTATTCACTTTCTTGCGCGAGAAGTACCAGTCGCGCCCCCAAACATGGTGACCGGCGATGCGTCAGCCCCACGGCTGGACGGACCTCCTCGGGCATATCAAGCGATGATGCAGGTAACTCCACCCTTGTTTTTACGCGGAGGTGGACGCCCCTTCCTCGACCACTTCCATCCAAAGCTTGCAGTGGAGGTTGGGGGGCGCCGTGGCAATCTTGTCGGCAAACTTGTGGCATCTGACCCATGCAGCGCTTCGTCTCTTTGCAGGCAGGCAGCTGGACCTGAGCTTTGCAATCGGCGACTTGCCCCTCCTCGGCGACTTGCTGACCGATCGTGGCCTAACACCGCTGATTACATCCGGGGCCGCCGGTCTATGTGGCGCGGGGTTTTTGTTGTTGTGTGTATGGTTGTTTTGTGTCTTCCTTTTTTGGGGTCAGGATGGGCCTGCGTCGCGCATATGCACTTACATGAATAACATCTGTTTCATCAGCGAAACGACTGGAGATCGAATGGCGACATGCCATTTGGTGGAAAGCAGCGCGCCTTTTAACGACCAAACGGCATCGACACGAGCTCATTGTAGGTTCGCTCCTTGGCACTATGCGGAGAGCTGCTCCTTCAAGTAGACACGTGCCCGGCCAGCTGTGTCCAACGCTGACAGCGGTGTCGACCGCGCGCAGCGCCCCGCCGCGTTAGAATCGAGTGTAAACTCCGGGCAAGTGGAACAGAAAGAAAAACACGGGCTGTGGAGGGGCCAGCCTGAGAAACAAGCATGGCTGCAAACGCAAAAACGAGTTGATCCGCCAAAAGCAGGGCAAGGCGCGGGAAGCATCCCTCTGCCAGCCCCGGTCCAGTCCTCAGATGGGTCTTGGTCATAGGTAGGGATCCCGAACTAGCAAAGCAACGAATGGGCCACATGAGTGGGAGGATCCAAACGAAGATTCCCCTCGTGCCGTTCAAGTATTGTAGTAGAACGGTGGCAGTTGGAGGGGGATCCTGTCCGGATCACCGCACCTCAAAGAGCACACCACGACACGAAAAAGGGAGACGTACGAAGTGACGAGTCGAAAAGAAAGGGAAAAACCGACATGGACGGAGTGAAACCCGGCTACGACCCGATTTGCACTTCTAGTGCGGTCAAGGTCTCGCTCAAGTCCGTCAGAGAGACCATCTCCTGCGCGCACGGCAGCGGTCCTGAGGAGCATGAGCATCACTGAAGCCGCGGTGCAGGACAATGGGGAACACCACCCACAGCAGCGGCACTTGTACAGGTAGGACGTCATGCAGCGCCGCACGAAAGGGCAACAGTATGTCGCTTTTTGTGAGCGGATGACGCAGTTGCAGGCTACCTCACTGGCCGGGCCTATCTGGCCTCCGGTCACGCGGGGGATCATCTCTGCGACGATCACCACCACCTTGACGACGGGCAGGGAGGAGGATCCGACTGCTGTCCAATCGCGATGTTTCGCGAGTACCACGTAGCGGGGATCCTCTAACCACTATTGACTTGCACAGGCACCAATTTGGCACCTCTCGCAAAAGGGTAGTCCTTGTCAGCCCGACCTGATCGCGGCAACACGCGCTGCACCAGGATCAAGACGTGCTTCTGGTCACGGAAAACAGCGAGGACAGGATATGATGCGTGGCTGCACCCTCAGCGGTCAGATCGGTCCCGAAATAGCGGTGCAAGAACTTTGTGAGCCGTCGGACGGCCATGACATTTCCAGACGAGGACTGTGCCCGGGCACTAGGGGTCTTGGCGGCTGTTTTTTCGGAGGCCAGCGTTCTGCGGCCGCCGTCGCCCCTGCTGCGTATTGGGCGTCTTGGGCCGATCTCTTTTGGCGTCCCGCCCACTCGACCGCAGGTGTCGATGGGCCGCCGCCCTTGGTGAGTGATGTGCTTGCTGACGGCGGGGAGCCGTTTGCCGGGCGCAGCCGCGTCCGGTGAGGGCTGCCCGCTTGCACGTGAGGAGCAGCCTCCATAAAAACAGCGGCAAAGACCCTCCCATCTTGACACACGTTGCAGCCACTGCGGAAAAAGGTGTTTTCGGTGATGGGGAGTGGGGTGGGGAGAGCGGTCAGAACACGGCCAGCGAAAGGGCCCTGCTGCGACTCCAACAGCGCCAGAGCACAGTGGAGGGACAGTCCTGTAAGAGACGGTCTTCCAGCGACGCCGCTGCCACCCTCGGGCTGCGTCACTGCTGAGACACAAGCTGTCAGCGTCATCGGAGCGCGCGACCGGCAAAGCGTCCTGCCAAGTAGGGGGCTCCCAACTGGGGTCCGCCAGCAGGGATCGGTTGCGGCGCCGGGCCTCCAGAAGGGCGACGGGTCGGGCCGGGTCGCGCCGAGAACGGGCCTCCCCAGCGGCGGTGAGCGGAAACACAGTGGTCGTGTCAACCGCGAGCTGGGCCCCGTTCCACAAAAGGAGGCCGTTGGCGATGACCTCGACGCAAGGGTGTTCGTGGTCACTCGAGCCCCGGCCTCGCGGCACACGCGGGCTGCTGCACGCTCGAGCGGGCAGCCTCGACTCCGGAGTGCACCAGACCGGGAGCACGCTGCACGGTGGTCGCCAAGAGGGTCAAGAGGGCGACGACACCGACAGGTGCGGGCGGACAGGGGCAGGGGGAGGCGGAGGCGCCGCAGCAGAAGAGCACGCAAGGGTTCGGAGGGGAAGGTGAGCTCAGAGCAGGTCGGAACAGTGGTGAAAGGGCGACTGCTGAATGGGCCAGTCTCGGAAAACAGAAGGGCCTGCGAGGGCACATCCAACTGAGCCAGGAGCTCTGTCTGGAGATGCGCGGCGACTGCGGCCGCAGCTGGCGCCTGCCAGCCCCGCGCGCTGGGTTCGGGCAAGTAATCGCCTGGCTCATTGGACTAGGGGGGGGTTTAGGCACCGAGGATCACGGCATCCCACGTGGGCAAGTCAAACCCGGCCGCAGCGCAAGCGCTGCCTGTGACTGGAGACACACCTCGGAGGGTGGGGCCGACGGGCTCGCGCTCCAAGCCTGGCGACAACGTCGGCGGCGAAGCGCGGGAGCTGGCGGTGCAGCACGGGAAGAGTGTCGGCCCACGAGGCCCAATAGGCGGCTGGAGCGAGGGCGACCGCAGACCGCAGGTTGAGGCCACCTTGCTGGAAAGGGAGCTGGGCAAGGCGGAGCGCGTGCTCCGGGAGCGGGCCGGCCCCCAACAAATCTGCAAGGCAGGCGGCGACAGCCGCGTCATGGGCTTCCGCAAAGGCGAGCGAGGTCACAGGTGGCAAGGACCGAAGAAGGTGACAGCAGCGCGGCGAAGCACAAAACAGAAGCAGCAACCATGCGGACTGAAGGTCGGGCAGCGAGCGGATGCCTTGGAGGAGCGAGTCCTGCTTGGCGCGTGTGGCTTGCAACTGGGCAGCAACATACGCAGGATGGCCACAGGGAACCCCAAGTGCAACGAGCCCCTTTTGCTCGGGCGGCAAGGCCGGGTCACCGACCCAGACCGGGGCGTCAGGGGAGCCAAGCCCTCGGATGCCTGGATTTTTTTTGGACGATCTTGATGAGTCTGTTAACATCCTTGTTTTTAATGACGTTAAAAGATCCCTTGTGAACGCGACCGGCGTTGCCCCCAGCTTCAAACATGGTGGCAGAAAGCGTGGAGTCGGCCTCACAAGCGAACTCAATGAGGAGCGGGGAGCCTGAAGTTACTGGCGCGCTTGGAGGGCCATTCCCACCGTCGGAGCACGACTTCTTCTGCTGCTGCTGCTGCTGCCGCTGCTGTCGCAGCTGGGGGGGGTAGGCACCCGCCAAGGCAGCTGTTCCAGCCTGTGCCGCGGGCTTGTGCCAGTGCTGGCATAGTTGCTGTTGCAGCTGCTGCTGCCGTGGTTGTGTTTGCGGGTGGGTTTGTGGCTGCCGCCGTCGCCACTGCAAGTGGCCGTGGCGGCGGTCGCCGCTGCATTGCCTGTTGGCAGAGCTGGGTTGGAGGCAACGCGCTGGCGCGTATGCGTGGCTGGTTCGGCTAGGCAGCTGCAGAAACAAGGCCAGCAGACCGTCGTTCGGCGAGGAAGCACGGAGGCAAAGCTTCCTGAGCAGTGGCGGGAATGTAGCCGCTGGTTTGGGTGCATTGGCCACGGCAGTTAGACAGAAGCGCTTGGAGGGAGACCGTGCCGCAGCCAGAGCACGGGGACTGCACGCTCAAAGTGCGACAGCACTGCAGCCATCTTGGGCAGCGGGCTTCGAACGTTAATCAATGCTTCAATGGCGAAAGGAAGCGCGCACATAAATTCCAACATGACCGCCCGCCAACTCGGCGCGAAACAGTTGTGGCTTTCCCAACTGGGATGTAGGCTCGCTGCGGAGCAAACCGGCCGCAGAAAGAAGAGGAGGAACGTAGAACCAGCTGTTTCCATCCATAAGGAAGGGACTCCTGGAGACCAGGAGCAAACCAAAGCGCACCCCCGGCGCTCGCAGCAGCCGGCACAGCGAGCACCAGCTGCGCCGTGGCTGCTGGAGCTGCAAGAACCGGAGGGAACTTGGGCAGTGTCGGTGGGTGGGGCCGACGCAGGGGGGGGCCTCCGCCCCTCGCCTCACACCTGCCTGCCCGGTGAAGTGGCGATGTTGCATGTTCAACGTAACGTGGCACTCGTGACAGCATGAATGCTAACCTACTTGGCTGCCCGGAGATATGAACCTCGCGGAAGTCTCACTAAGGTGACCAATATTGCATTCGTTTGGCCTGCAACGTTAACCCTGGTGCCCGGGGTCTTCTAAGCAGGGTCTGAGAAGGGCACACTTGTTGCGGAAAAAGGCGCGGAACAAAAACGACCAATGCCTCAAGGTGATGATGCCGCACCACGAGGGTGAAAGCCTGCCTGGTGAGATTCAATGAGGAGTTTGTCAGAAGAGCATGAAAGCAATCGGACCCGTGCTGAGCCCAAGTCTTCTTGCCGCTCCTCATTTGCGCTGGTCTCCGCTGTTTTTCTTCCTTTCTTTGTGGTGTTTGGGCTGCCCCCTCTGGTTGTTGTTCTGGCTGCGGCAGGCGCCACGGACTGCGCTGCTGGGGGGCGTCCAGAAAACCTGATTTGCCTAGGTTCTCGATTTGCCCTTGCCCAACAACAACAACAACACCATAGAAGTTGTTTTTGCCCTGCGTAAGGTTTGCCCTCCGACTTGCCCTAGTATGGAAACGTGGTAGTCGACTTCGGCTGCCGTCGTGCGCCACCGCCCCAACCTCGATCTCGAGTGGCCTTTCGAGCCTCGGCAACGCTCCGGTCGTTCTCCGCCAATCTGGCTTCGTGAGCCAGTGGGCGCCAGGCCGAACAGCAACAAAAGCGCGGCACGGCTGGAACACATCGCCCATCACGAGCGCCTGGACTGCAACGCGACGAGCCTCCGCACACACACAAGACAGAGAGCGCCACATCAGCCACAGCAAACTGCCGGCATGGTGCCGGAGCCTTCCTGGCCGAGCAGCGCAACATGTGCAGCCAAATGGCCCAGCTGCGGCCCCATGGCGCCTAGCACAGAGATTTGTCACCAAACAGTCCCAGGACAGGGCCGGGGGAGTGGGTCACGCAGCTCCACAAGGGTGACGGCAGACAACTCGCCAAGATGCTCAAGCACGGCGGCCAGCTCTGCGCGGCGTTCGTCGCGCGTGGCGACAGCCCCGCACAGGCGCCGCAGGACGAGCAGCGGAAGGGAGCAGCGTCCGCCGGCCAGACATTGACTCCACTCGCCAGGACAAAACCGTCTTGTGCTCTCATCCAAGTCCGCAGATCGATGCGCTTGGCCCCTCTCTCGGAAACGGCGCCAGCCGCAGACTCGTAGGCTCGGGGTAGTGCGCACAGGACGTGTTTGGCCGCCCTGCTGCCGTCGACTAAAGCGCTGTCAGAACAGAAAATGCCGACAAAAGATGTTCATGCTTGGGATGGAGGGTGGCTTTGCTTGCTTCTGTTTGCTTGTTTATTTGTTTGACTGACCCACCGAGTGAGTGAGTGATAGACTGATGCTTGCTTGCTTGCCTGCTTGCTTGCTTGGATGGATGGATGGATGGATGGATGGACTGCTTGCTCGCTCGCTCGATTGGTTGAGTAAGTGAGCAAGTGAGTGAGTGAGTGAGTAAGTGAGTAAGTGAGTAAGTGAGTAAGTGAGTCAGTGAGTAAGTGAGTAAGTGAGTAAGTGAGTAAGTGAGTAAGTGAGTAAGTGTGTAAGTGAGTAAGTGAGTAAGTGAGTGGTTGGCTGGCTGGCTGACTGCCTGCCTCTGCCTGCCTGCCTGCCTGGCTGGCTGGCTGGCTGGCTGGCTGGCTGGCTGGCTGGCTGGCTGGCTGGCTGGCTGGCTGGCTGGCTGGCTGGCTGGCTGACTGACTGACTGACTGACTGACTGACTGACTGACTGACTGACTGACTGACTGACTGCCGTCCGCCCGGTCTGTCTGCCTGCCTCTATCTGTCTGCTTGCTTGCTGCTTGCTTTCGTTTGTCGCGTGTTTGCTTGCTTCTTTGATTGTTTGTTTGCTCAACAGCCCCCAGGCAATCTGCTGGCTCCATGTTCCGGGCATCGCCATGCAGCACCTCCGGCCGCGCAGACTCGAAGGGATGAGTCCACCCACTTCCTCGCTAACCAACGGTTGGTAGGGGCCCTTGGGACCACCTGCCATATATGCTCCACAGATCTTCAAAACGACAGCGGCATCTCATTGGCCAATGACGCTGGGACTCTTGCGTGTGGCTTCGATGCTTAGTTGGGACAGCGCAGCACGCCACACAAGGCCTGCCAGTACTTTCTCCAGGGACTGTGCTACGTTCGAAACTTTGAGTATCCTTGCCCTTCACTCACTATGCTTATTTTGCCCGGCAATGGAGCCGACATCTGAGGTGAAACGCAACCTAAAGCTACAACTGCCCAAAGATGGGCCTAACACCAAACTAACTCCTCCTCAAGGCATACATCTTGACTGGGACCAGCTCCTTCGGCCAGTGAGCCTGGCCAGCATCTTCGACAATAGCCATTGGCCCATTGGCCGTCGCTCCGGCAAGAAAGTCAGAGGGTGGCCATGCAACTCATGTTAACTCTGGAAGTGGCTGTTGTTGCTATCGCTATTGACCAACAAAACAGTGTTTTGCCACGCAATCACCACTTGGTCTGCGTCAATACCAACAAACTGCCTGATACCATTGGCCTGGCGAAGCTCGTCTTGCAGAACCAGCCCGGCTTTCTTGAAAATCTCCTCGCCGGAGGCTTGCAGCTTACCATGCTCCCAGCGCGCCAAACGAGTTCGGTCCTTGTACATGGCATCGGTTCTCGAGATACTGTTGTCATCCCGGTCAACATTCCATTGCCTGTCTCCATAAGCACCAAGGCCAAAAACGATGTCACACATTTGGGAAGCGGCATGCCAACCTCTGCTGACTCGCAAACATGCCAGCGTCTCCCCTCTATCACAACATTCTCCTTCACAAAGATGGTCCCGTTCCTGTCTCGGGAGTCAGGTCTCATGGGAGGCCGAGACTCAAATGAGGGCGCGACGAGCTAAGTCCCTTCTTGCACCGTTCGAGGAAGGCCACCAAGTCTTCGTCGGTCAAATACAGCAGCACCCACTGTGCCCAAATCACATCATACCTGCCAGGTGTGAAAAGTTGTTTATCAGTGTCGCGTCAAGCTGCGATCCCACGTCATGGCATTGTGGGCAATGTGAAGTGATTGTGCTAGCGCCTGGCTTCTTCTGGTGCGAACTGCTCCAGAGAGCTCGCAATGAAGCGCTCAGTCCGGGCATCACCTGCCTTGAACCATGAGGATGCGACAAATGACAACAAATCACCTGGAAATGGAACGTGACTCCACGAAAACTCGGAATTGGTGGATGCCTCTTTCTTTGCTTGTTCCAAAAGCCGCTCGTTCGGCTCCACCAGGTCGACGCTGTCAAACCTGGCGCTGAGAGGCTTCCAGTCCCCGAATGGCAACCAATCCAGCGGTGAAAATGTCCAAGAGATGGCGGGAGAACTTCGCACCCAAACCGAAAAGCCTTCAAAATTCCAAGGCCGGCACTCCTCCAGCAGCAGACCCTTTGTGACCTGAGCTGCCCGGCGCAAGACGCAGCTCAGGCCGCCGTGCTGGTTTGGGCTGGTGGCTGGGATCCCCGAAACACTCGCTCGCGGGTCTCAAGACCGAGGCCGGCGCACGGCCGATCCCAGCACCACAGTCCAGGACACGCCGCCGTCCCGGAGGCTTCGGCCTCTGAGGCTGCGAGCCAGCGCGAATGCGAGAATGCGACTGAGCCAGGAGCGCGCTGCGGACGATGTTGAGAAATCTCCTAACAGATTTGTTTCCATCAGTTCAAGATTCAACCATCCCATTCATGCTATTGGACCTGCCAACTTGGGTAACCTGTGCAAGAGAAAGCGGCAAATGCATGTTGGCTTCCGCATTTGCCATGGCACCGGCCTGGATTCCCGCAGATCAGGCTCGCTTGTCTCCGGGAAGCCTCCCAGAATGCCATCCAGCGTCGCAGCCTCACAGGCCGCATGGCGCATTCTCCAAGCGAATCGCCCGCCTGCGCGTCCCAGTACTCCTCCGCTTTCTTGTACCAGCCTTGACAGCAGGCAGGAAGGCGGCTTCAGGCTTCAGGTCCAGACGGGCTGGTAGCTGGTCGCAAAAGAGGGGAACCTCTGAAACGGAGACCCTTGGTTTCCTTTCAGCCAACCCCACGAAGGGTTACCCAACAACACACACACACAGACACAGACACAGACCCAGACACAGACCCAGACACAGACAGACACAGACACAGACACAGACACAGACACAGACCCAGACACAGACAGACACACAGACACAGACACAGACACAGACACAGACCCAGACACAGACAGACACACAGACACAGACACAGACACAGACACAGACACACAGACACACCGACACACACGTTTACAAATTTCCTGCTCTTTGCGGCTTGGCGACTCGCCTTTTTCTTGTCATCACTCCACCTGAGGTCTCACACACAAGCTGCCAACCTCGAAACGCTGCCATGACTTTCAGGGGGGGTCAAACATACATCTGCGTTCTCACGCGCGGCGCGACGACGGGCCAAGCCACAAGTCCAGGTGACTTGTGTAGGAGACACCCGCAGAGTCCGTCCCTGGACAAACCTTCGCCGCCTTCTCGGCCTCCATCGTGGCAAAACTTGCCTGAGGGTGCACAATGCTATGAGATGTTGTTGCGGCTTGCAAACGGGTAAACTCTACACCCTAAACCCTAAGACTTAAATCAGACCAGCCGGCCTGGGCACAGTACGCAGGAGGCAGGAAACTCCTCAAGAAATGCGTCAAAACCAGTAAGTTCGCTTGTAGCAGTGCACGTGCCTTGCAGGAGGTCTGGTCAATAATCCATATCTACGTATATTTATCTGCTGCTCCGCGTGTGCTTCGCTTCTGTTGTCATTGGGTCAAGCATGTTGGACCTCTGGAACTTTCCTGCGAGTTGGCTCGTGGACTTCATGCCAAGCCCCAGCCAGATGTTTCCCGCTCTGATAGACAGATAGAGCACTACAGCTGCAACGAGACCACTCAAGGCAGGCTGTCACAAATACGCGGAAGGGTTTGGAGCGGACGCCTCCCAAAGATTGGCCTCTCCATAGGTTTTGTTGTTCCAGTGGGGGTTCGAGTTTGGAGCTTCATGCCCTCCGGTCGATCACCTGTCTTTCACCCTGCGTGCCGTCTGTTCCTGCACCTTTGGCAGCCCAGGCGCAAACTAGCAGAACCTCAAGGCCGTGTGTGCCACGGAGCCGGCTACATGTGCCTCCAGCTTGAGAAGAGCTGGCCACAGACCTCCGGGCTGCATCTGGTTCCCAAGCGCCACGCGCCCAGGTTTTTTGATGGTGGGTTGTTTGAACGTCAGGAACCAGGACAACATGCGGAACATGCAGGCCACACGTGGCCACGCTGGCAAACTGGATCCCTAATCCAAATCGGTAAAGGTCCATGGGACATCACTGCAACAAGGGGAACCAGTAAGGATTGAGGGTTGAGGTTGAACCACCCGGGCAAATTGAAAGGACCCGTCTGCCTTGCACTTGCCGCCAGTTGCCGTCTTCATGGCGCACTTCTTGCCTCAATCAAACACACATACAAGAGGCGCGAGGCGTGGTTGGGGGATGCTCCGAAATCAGTGTCAAACTGACCCTGGTTGTAAGTCGTTGCTCAAAGGCAACAGCAATTAATTCTCTATGTGAGACGCTAAGTGTCTTGCTTCCAGCCAGGAAACCATGCGCCATGCTACATTTTCCTGGTATGCATGATCCAGCAGTTGCTGAGGTCGATAACCAACCACATGCAGAACTCAGTTGCTTCTGTTCACATGCTTTGCAGACTTTGGCAAAACTTGCGAAAAAGAACTGGGCCCCACTTGCAAGACTCAGGGCATCCCTCAGTTCCAACCCACGCTCAATGCTGGCTCTGGGCAGCCAGCAGGCTGCCTCATGCCCGCAGCCGTCCGTCTCGTACCTGAGTCCGAAGCGCCAAGCGCGGAGTGTGAGGTTGTTTTGGAGAGAAGCCTAAATGAACACGCCCGTCCTATCTTTGAGAGCGGAGCGCAAGGGGGGGAGGAGGTATGAAACTTTGTGAAAGTAGCAGTTGTTTGTCAGAATTCCACCCCTCCTCTTTCTTTTTGGGGGGCTCCCCTTGACACGCCGCACGCGTCGACTGAGGCGCGCACTCGCGGCCCTCTTTCTTGCAGTACAGGCAGGCATCCTGGCAAGCTGAAAATATTCACTTGGACCTGACGCTCCAAAATCCTGACATCCGACTCAGCCAGCTCAATGGGATCGAATCCAACCACGCCATCCTCTGGAGCACTGGGGCTCGGGGTGATGGCTGCCGCGCCGGCGAGGGCGCCGTCCTTGGCGACCAACCAGCCTTGCCACTCCTTTTTCCCAGTAACGGTGCCTTTTTGGAGGAACACTTGGATCTCTCTCCAACGATGTTCGAGGCTGGCCATGTCGCGAGAGCCAAAAGCCAAAACTGACGGGAAGAGGCGAATTGGGAGGAACAGATCTGTGGTACAAGAAAGCAGCTTCGTCATGGCCTCACCCTCCAGACATTTGACCTTGAGCATCTGACATGATCTTTCGTGCCAGCTGCGAAGGTGGTGGCAGACGCCATACTTGTGACAGCCCAGGCCGCTGCTTTGTTGGCAAGAATGGGGCTTACACAGTAGTCTGGAGAATAAGTGTAGGTGATGCTCAAGGACTGCACCATGTGATGTTCTGCGATGCCATCTTGCAGCCGAAACATTCGCCAACGGGTCATTGCAACATGCGTCAAGGTCTCAAGCTCATACAAACACGCAAGTCAAGCACGCCATCTGTGCGGCCGCTGCTCTCAGCTGGAGATCTTCGCACAACTCTCTTTCTGCGTCCCGGGTCAAAGACTTTCGCGGCCATCTGGCTTCGCCCAGGGCCCTGCAAAACCCCACCATCTCGCCAGCTGAAGCCCGGCGCCTCAAGCTACGTCCTGCGTCTTTCTGCGGTGCAGTGTGGGCTTCAAGATGGGGATCTTCCCGATGGATGCCTTGCCGCATGGGGCCGCTTCTCCAGCGCGACTCGAGGGGAGCATCAAGCCTTGCGCTGATAGTACCTGCAGCCGATGGCAAGCTCATCCGTCGCCAGCCCATCCTCTGACTCAGGAACGTCCGCCAAGGACGCCTTCGCCCTCTCAGCTACTTCCAGGGCGACTTTGATGGATGACCGCAAATAGCGCTTTCCATTCAGGTGCCCCACCATCCGAGCTGGAGCTGGCGCACCATCATCCAAAAGGAACCTGAGCTCGGAAAAAACGGCAGTCTCAAAATTTGCCTCCAACCAACACAAGTGCGTAGTTCTAACAAGTTCAGAAACAAAAAAGACAATAGCACACAAGCGTCTTGATTCACTTGCTGAGAGACGTTCCATAGCGTGCGTGACTCGTCCACCCGATCTCGCGCAAATCCATGCCCTGTTGTTGGCCGAGTTTATCTTCGATGAAGCCGCCTCGTGTTACCAAGATCTGCCTTCGCGAAAAAACGAACTCGCGGTAGTATTGAGTGGATGCAAAGTGCGTGGAGTCATGCCACATGATCATGGGGATGAAGCGAAAGTCTGGGCAAGCAGATGATGTAAGAGCCAGAGTCTCAAACGGAGGATGAACGACTTTCATCGCCCCCAGCTTGGTGATCGCCTGCGAAATGTAGCGAGGTGGGTCATTTGTGGTGGTGGGCAGGCCCACCATCTTCAGTCTGGGATCTTGAATCATAGCCTGCAGCAGCGACAGCACACCGGGAAAAGGGCGCATGAAGGTGCGATCATGCTGCATGATGCACACGAAGCGCGTGTCCACAAGCTCCAAAGCCGCCTTCACTGCAAAACCAAAGCCTTGTCGCTCAGTCAGGCGCACCACCTCAACCCTTTCCCATGCAGGTGAAGCCTTCTCGTGGGCAAGACGGTCCAATGCTTCCATATACTGCTGGTACGCATGGGCACGCTCGGCTGTCACGAGCCCGCTCCGGAACTTGCTGTTGCTGCCACACTTATATCCGTCGCAAACCAGGATGTGGCGGCATTGCAGGAGTGCCGGCGCATGCTCAGCAAGACTATTCAATGTTGAGCAAATCAGCTCAGTGGACGGGTTGGACGGAGTTGGAGACGTGGTGGTGATGATTGTACAAAGCGCTGTAAGGGACTCGGAGCCGCCCGCCATCGCAATGCGGCTCGCAGTGGGAGTTGAGCAAGCAAACGTTTTTAACAAGCCATCGACAGGATAGTAACCGTGTGTGCTTTGAGGCCCGTCCTGACAAACCAAGAAATGATCCAAGCCTGAGACTGAACATGGCGGCCCAAATCACCAAGTCATGACAGCACATCTCAATCGGGCAGCCATGCGCTCTGCGATTTGGATTCCGCGCTGGACTGAAGACGCTTTGGGTTTGGGGAATCTCATAACCAGCCATTAAAGATTGCGGCGCCTCTTGGAGGCAGCTCCGAATTAAGACGAGGGACTTGCTGAGAAGTCTCCTGTAGTGTACATTGGCTCCCTGCGCTCACTCCGACAAAAAGACGACACGTTCACACCGAGTGATCACGCAGGGAGAGACGGTTGATGCCACAAATTGTTGCAAGTGGGGAACTGAAGTTTTGATGGTTGCGGTATTCAATTGCAGCTCAACTGGTCAGATTTGGGGCATCAGTAAGAGCATTCTGGGAAAAATCGAGGCCGATAGATCATTTCTCATGCTGCCATAGGCCAGAAACAAAAGTCATCAGCATGCCTCGGCTTTGCCGTTTTTTGGCTCGTCGCAATCCCCCCCCTTTTGGCGGCCACGCCAACTTGCCGTCTCTTTGTGATCGCTCATCTTTGTTCGTCGAGAATTTGCAAAAGGGTGGTGTCCCTTCTTGAACCCCGGACAAGGGTAGCCTCGTGCTTCCTTGCTTTCCGTGCACGCGTGCGTGCGAGCTTGCTTGCTACATTTACTTGCTTGCTTGGTTTTCTGGCCCGTCATCCTGCCTGCCTGCCACCCTGCATGGCAGCGTTTGCTTGCTTGCTTGCCTGCTTGCTTGCCTGCTCGCGTGCGTGCGTCCGTGCGTGCTTGCCTGCTTGCTGGCTGGCTGGCTGGCTTGCTGGCTTGCTGGATTGCTGGCTGGATTGCTGGCTTGCTGGCTGGTTGGCTGGCTGGCTTGCCTGCTGACTTGCTTGCTTTCCTGTCTGTCTGCTGGCTTGCTTGCTTGCTTACTTGCTTACTTGCTCGCTTGCTTGCTTGCCAACTTGCTTGCCAACTTGCTTGCCAACTTGCTTGCCAACTTGCTTGCCAACTTGCTTGCCAACTTGCTTGCCAACTTGCTTGGCAACTTGCTTGCCAACTTGCTTGCCAACTTGCTTGCCAACTTGCTTGCCAACTTGCTTGCCAATTCCTGCTTGCTTGGCCTGCTTTGCCTGCTTTGCCTGCTTTGCCTGCTTTGCCTGCTTTGCCTGCTCTGCCTGCCTGCCTGCCTGCCTGCCTGCCTGCCTGCCTGCCTGCCTGCCTGCCTGCCTGCCTGCCTGCCTGCCTGCCTGCCTGCCTGCCTGCCTGCCTGCCTGCCTGCCCTGCCTAATGCCTGCCTGCCTGCCTGCCTGCCTGCCTGCCTGCCTGCCTGCCTGCCTGCCTGCCTGCCTGCCTGCCTGCCTGCCTGCCTGCCTGCCTGCCTGCCTGCCTGCCTGCCTGCCTGCCTGCCTAACTGCCTGCCTGCCTGCCTGCCTGCCTGCCTAACTGCCTGCCTGCCTGCCTGCCTGCCCTGCCCTGCCCTGCCCTGCCCTGCCCTGCCCTGCCCTGCCCTGCCCTGCCCTGCCCTGCCCTGCCCTGCCCTGCCTGCCTGCCTGCCTGCCTGCCTGCCTGCCGCCTGCTTGCTTGCTTTCTCTGGATTCCCTTTGCATCATGCCACGCTTTCCCGGACCCATCCTAGTCTCCACTTGGGTATAATCAAAATTAACCCACCAGACTGCAGGTTTTAGTCGTCCTTTCCATTTACCAGGTTCTATTTCCACAGCCCGGGGATTCAGTTCTGTCCGAACTCCGAGCGCCAGGCCAGGTCCATACCGAAGCCCGCCTGAAGCCTCAGGCAGTCCAGCGCATCCTGGTAGTTGGAACCTCAGACTTGCCGACTTCGGGGCAGACCCGAGAGAACGGGACGATGTTTTGTCTCCTTGGAACATGCTCCGAAGGAGTCCAAAACAAACAACCCTGGCAGCACCCATGGGGATTCGGGCAAGATGGCGTGCTTCCTTTTGGCGTGTTTTTTGTTCTTGCTTCACGCCATGAATTGTTCCAGAAAAAAACAAAAACAAAAAAACGCAGGCATGGTAGACTCATCCAGCCAAGGCCGGTGCCAGGTCGGCCGCGATTCCTCGCGGACAGCAGGGTTCAATCCGTCACTGCCAGGTTGATGGGTCATTGAGCTCAAGACAATTACATGCCTCTCTGGGAATGAAGACATTGTAGGGGGTTGCAATCTTTGCCCCCGAGAAATTAGTGCGGCTCTGTGTCCGGTGAACCAGCACCATGCCCAAATGCAAACAATGCCTGTCCCTTTCTCCATCTACATGAGACAACAGCTCTTGCAGTTTCTAGGGACCGCACAAGCCATTTTGTGGGATGGCAGAACCAAATACGGAAGAAAGTACACGTACACGCCCGCTGTGGTCCTTTGGAGTCTTCGACCTTCACTTCTTCTTGACGTCTGTGGCGACTTCCGAGATTCGAGTCCTGGCAAGAACGCTTGTTACGCTGCTCTTACACATGTCGGGAAGCCCAAGCACCGGCCTTCGAGATACTTGGTACCTTCTGACATCCGATCATCATTCTCAATGGAACCTGACTGTCTGCTTTGGGTTGTGGAGTGTGATCCCGCTCGGCTCGCATCTCTCAACTTGAGCAGAGCCGCCCCAAGTTGTGATCATCACCGACGGCTCTGAGCTCTTCAGATCCGCCTACGCATGGGATCAAATGATCAATTGGAGTCGAAACGCCCGAGGAATTGCCATACTGCCCCCGCCTCCACAGAAAGCATCCGATCCGACCTAGGCAGTCGCGCGGCATCCTTCCGCGCCAAGCGTGCGGAGTAGGAGCGCTTCGAAGACACGTTTGGTCGCTTGGGCTCTGGGGCGCTCGCTCGCTTTGCTTGCAGGTCTCGATCCGCTTGACCTCAGCTCAGCTGAATCGCCGCTCGAATCGCGTGAAACATATCAGTCGCTCAGCTGAATTCGCCAAGATTGGCCCTTTGGCCCTCTCCGGTGAACTGGTTCACGTGCCTCGAGATCCGCTGTCTCTTTGGGGTCTTCTCGCCTGCACAGCCATCGCTCAGCGAGGAATCCCGCTGCAAAGACCCCGCAAAGGTCTGGACTCGTGCCCAAATAAGTGTTTTGAGCATGGCACCCCTTGTAGGGGACGCACAGTGCCTGAACGTCTTCAAATCTGTGATTGCTGTATTCGCGGTGGAAGATAGGGAAGCGCATAAGCCTTGGCGAAGTGTCGGCAGAATCATCCATGCAGAACTCTGCAGTCAGGCTGCCATCAGGATTTGCATCTTCCACAGCATCCTGTGGAAATAGAACAGAAACCAAGAAGCAAGAACCAACATCAAGGATGATCGTGCCTCCTCGCTTCTGGCAGCAGCATGACCTGACCAATGACATCACGCAAGCTGTCTGGCAGCACATCACCCAAAACAGAACAAGTGGCGTGCCCACATTCTTGCCACAGCTGACTTCAAGCACTGCTGAACGTTTGGTGCCGGTGGATGAAGAGCTTGCTGGTTTTCTGGCAGAAGCCAAGTTGTGTTTGCTTCCGAGGTCCGGCGTTGATGTTTTGAGGCGGCCCAAAGGGGGATTGCAGGCATCAGGATGGCTGAACTTCGTAGGGCTCTACCAAACCTCGGACAAAGCCGATCAAAAGCAAGTGGGCCAGGGTCAGCATAGGTGCCGTTGTAGGTTTCCCCTTGAACCAACCCGAAAACGGGAATCAGGAGTCAAGATCTGACAGCAGTTGCTCCAGCTTGGGCTTCGGGTTGCATCTCAAAGAGCTGGGAAAATACGATGCTTCTGCGAAGTGCTCTTGTGCAAAAAAAGGCTCGATGTCTTTTCACAAGCATTGGGCTCTCTCTCTCAGTTGTGTTCCCGAATTTCTGAGACAGCGCATTTTCCTGAAGCAAGAATGTCAGATTACATGTCACATCGCATATGGAGGACCTTCGATGCGGCTCCGACCTTGAAGCCTATTTCTGCAAGTCAACGTGAAGCAACCAAACGCATAGCTTGGAGCCACAAACAAATCGCTGGAGCCGGTCACAGCATCTGACCCAACAAGTTGAAGTTGCCATCCTGCCTGCATCTTCCATGGCCTCCAACGGGGCGAATGTGAAATCCTGCGGCACAAGAAGCCGACGTGAAACAACCACCGGCGCAGGAATCGAGCACATATTTCTCATTCAGTTAGGCATGCTCATGGTTCCAGCCATGGCTGCAACCCTAACAGTGAGGCTGGAATGGAACAAATATCTCGTGATTGCATGAATGATGCTGCCGGTCCGTCGCATCGTTGAAAGGACACAAAGCGTCCCCAGCATCGTCACCAACAAAGGGTGAAACAGACCTGGGCAGCTCTGTGCGCCGATTGCAGGTTCCCTGCCATCTCCATGAAATCCACGTCCCGGCCTATTCTCATCGATGCCTCTCAGAAAAGACACAGCTCGCTCGCCGCAAGACAAAAGAACCGCACCCGTGAAGGCCGTCCCCGTCACCAGGTCTCTCTGCACCTTGCTTCGGAGTTGGCTCGAACCATCGAGATCCCAAAATCCGAGGGATTGAAAGCCAAGACGCAGTCCCCAAAAAACCAGGTCGCTCACACACAAGAAACTCGTGGGCTGTTGCGGGGTTGAGGCACGGGTAACGGAGTGAGTGCCCTGTCCCCGAATTCGCGCCCCTTTTGGGTCGGGTCTTTTCCCTTGAGCGATGGCCGGTCGCCCCGGCCTCGCACTTCGGCACCTCCAGCTCTCTAGCACCGGACCGGTCCGGCTGAGTCACACCTGGCGATAGAGTCCCTTCGAGACGTCTGGGCATGGGAAATCGCGATTTTCGGTTGCACGAGCTGATTGTTACAAGCTATTGTTGTACAACCCTTACAATCGGTGGTTTAGACGTCTGGTTGTTATAAGCTGATTTCGGGTCCTTGAAGCCCCACATACAAACCCCAAGCATAGCTTTCCGGATCAAGGCTACACAAGCATCAAAGCCTGCCTTCACCATGCGTCCGTGACACTTGCAGCTCCGCACGGTGGTTGGCCTTGGGCAAGCTGCCGGGCCCACCAGACGGGTCTCGCTTGGTCTGTGGCCTATCCCCTATGTGGTTTGGGGGGCGAAACCGAATGGAAAATACGGACTCAAAGGAGCCCGGAGTCCGGATGGGGCTGCTGCGCCGGAGTTCCGGCTGCAACTTCTACTCCTCACTTGCGTGGCTGGAGCATGCCGGCTCAGGGGTTGGATTTTGAAAGTCTTCAAAACCTGCAAGACTTGCCTGTGAGTGTGCAAGCATGGCCAACCTGGAACATCAGGCGTTCTCCCTGGTCAATGAAAGCAGTGGAGACAAACCATAGTTTCCCCCGCCACCAAGTCGTCTGCATGTGGGATCCCTGAAACTCAGATCCCCCTAACTCTGGTCCGCCGAGAGGAGCTTGTATGAAGCTGTCAAGTGCAACACTCACGGAAGCCCACTCGGTCCTGCTCTCTTCCAGTCGTGCGCCTCCCGCCCAAAGGCTGGTTCCCTCTATTTAGCTGTGCACCAAGGTTCGGGGTCCTCCAACACTACCTCTCTCCACAGAACCTGCACCTCCTTCGATTCCATAATGCCCTATTTGCACGTGCCAATGTTGAGGGTACCCCTTGGGCGGCTGTTTAGAGACCAAAGCTCGAAACCGAGTTGGCCTTTCGGGAGTCCTAGAAGGCTGTGGCTCAAAAAACCTGTCCTGGAACCCTGTGGAAACATGGACCAAAACCTGCGTAATTTTGAGCCACACCCAGAAAGACCCACTGGAAGCTTGCGAGAGGTCCCCCACCTTGGAAAGTGCTCCGCCGGGGCGGCGGGGAGGCACTTTCCACGCCTCAAAGCCGTGAAGCGCCGCGTGAAGCGGACGTCTTTACAGATCGGTGGCCCTGTACACACACTGCTCTGACAGTTCATCAAATCCTTCAAGGAGCAAAAGGACTGGAATCCACTCTAAGAACGCCTGGAAACGCATTTGAGGAATGATACCACGTGCACATGCACGCACGTGTTTTGCCGAGGCCAGGGCTTGTTGCCCTCGTCTCTCGAGAAATCGTTTTTGGCCTGCGAGGGAGACCACTGGAGGTTGGGCCTCCAAGTGCTCTCTGTTGAGTCCGCACCTAACCAAAGCAAAGTGTGATTGTTGTTTTTGCATCGGAGTCTTTTCAGCGTCCAATCTTGGGGCTGAAACCGGGTGTCTTGCACAGAAAAAATGGAGCCCCTCAGCTCGGCCGTTAAGCCTCTGAGCTGTCGGGGCCACTGCATTGAATACTTGCCTATGCATACGTACATACATATACATATACATATACATATATATATATATATGGTAAGCCCCCCCATGCACGCTGGTTTGGTGAGCTTGAGCTGTGTTTGTTTCTGTGTGTTATGCCTTTTTTGCCTCGTTGGTAGTGTGGCTTTTTTTTTTTTTGGGGGGGGGGGGGCATGTGGGGGGGGGGGGGGGGGGGCATGTGTGTATATATATATATATACATGCATACATTCATATGTAATGTAAGCAAAGGTATAAACATATGCCATCTGACAGAGTCTGCATCCATCTCAGAGTATTCTGGATTTTGTGTTTTTTGAGGGATTCAATATTCAATAATCTGAGAATATTGTGTTGGGAATCTTGAATCTGGAATCCTGAATCCCAAACAGAAAAATCCAGGATTGTCCCAATACAAGTTCCCACAGTGTCTAGATTCAAAGTCAGAGGACAACATTCTCGGAAAAGCGTTCTGTGAAAGGTGTCAATCTTGAATCTTCAATCCAGTGGCAAAATACTTTCGAGGTTTTGGAACAACTTGAACATTTCTTGGGGTTGGCCAGGATGAATGAGTCTCAGGAAAACTGTTGTTGTCTGTGCAATCTTCAATATTGAATCCTCAATCCAGTGGCAAAGCACTTTCAAATGTTAGAAGAACTTGAATGATGTCTTGGTTTGGCCAGGATTCACGATTCTCAGGAAAGGTTTATGTTTAATCTTTAGCCGTGAATCTTCTATCCAGTGGTAAAATACTGTCAAGTGCTTGGCGATCCAGTGAAAACACTTTCAAGTTCTTAAATATACAAACTGTCAAGTGCTTTCGGTAAGCGGTTTGATTCATGTAAGCTATGCTCATGTGGACCCTTCTCCAGAGGTAACGGTAGGTGTAATGCTGAAAACACTGTATTTTACAGCATTTTATGAAGAGGCGCAGTAGCATGAGGGGTGGTGCCGCTGGACCGCAAAGTTCAAAAGACCCAGGAACTTATGCTCGCATGTGCATTCACTTCGTCACTTCCTCACTTCTCCTTCCACTTTTGTTGCCACTTCCATTTCAACTTCCACTTTTACTTTCACGTCCACCTGCACCTCACTTCACTTCACTCGACTCAGCTCCACTTGGCACATCTGCACGGCCTGGCTTCACTCGGAGCCGGCGATTCCAGCATGTCCGTGGCATATCCCGAGGAGATGGCCTGGTCATGCACAGAATTGATAGAGCTCACACTGAAACCCAGAAGTGGATGTCTTGCTGCACATCGGCAGAAAGGTTAATGTAACTTCAGACCAAAGCATCCATGTTGATTCGGCGCATTAGAAGTGAGCCTCAAGGGATGGTGAAGCTTCCTCCTGCGAAAGCACCTCAAGCACCAGTCAGCGGTCGGCGAAAATGAACAAAAAGAGACGCGCACTCGACTTCGCGCCTGCGCCAGGGCAAGCATGGATGGCATCCTCGTGTTGGATATTCGCTCCTGACGCCAGGGGTTGTTTGTCTTTCTTGCACGCCGGTTCACTTCGCAGGCTTCCTCCGGCTCTGCTGATGGGGCTGGTTGCAGGACGTCCAGCTCGATTTCTTTTGCCTGAGATGTCCATTCCGCCAATGCACAGCAAAACCATTCCTCCCCTTAAAAAAAAAAAACATACAATCCTCTTGGATTATTCTGGGATCCTCGGGGCACGTCTGGGAATCATTGCTGCTTGTTTGATTGGTCATGCCAAATTAGGCACTTAGACCTACCTAAGGGGACCCCCCAGTTGGATAAAATCCCCTCAACCGACCAATTCACATAATATTGTTTAATCATTTCATAACAGAACCTCAACTCAAGATTTGATACATAAATTTTGTAAATATTTTTCTAAATTTTCAAAAATATTATTTTACAAAATTATCATTTTTCCGAAGAAATATAAATCATAAATTTTACAATATTCTTATTGTAAAGTTCATGGTTAAAATTTAAATCATATTACTTCATAATTTGAATAATTGCAGAATTCCTCACGGAATATGCTGAAATGAAATAATTTTCCAGAAAGGGTAATTCACCTACAATTTGAAAAACTTTGTCCTTCACTTCCTCCATTTCCTTTTTGACCTCTGGTGCTACTGGAGGTTTTGAATTTTCAATTTCATTAGGTTTTTCTTCCTCAACTGTTGTTTTTACTTTATTCTCATTCTCAATATGCTTCAACGTTTTCAAATGCTTGGATATTGCAGATTTCCTCACTTTACACTGGCAAATATCACATTCTATTTCAATCTGATTACGCACTTTATTATATTCCTTTTTCTTTTCCTTCCTATCAATTTTACTTTGTTCTCGGCAGTAATCACAAATATGCACTCTAACATTAAATAGGTCAGGTGGATAAGTGTTTTCACATCGCCTACATTTTTGCATTTTGTCAGTCATCTCCATGCTACTATTGATAGGTGGCATGTCTTTAAGACCAGACCATCTTAAAGATCCCAAATTCCCAAAATATATTTTTCCAAAATCCCAAAATATAAAATCCCCATAATTTTCAAACATAAATCTTACAATGTTTTTTATTGTAAGGTTTATGGGTTAATTCTAATTAGAAATGTCATCCAAGTAATCTTGCACCTCTTGGATTTCAATGTAGGCAAAGTAATCATCAATAACATAAATCAAGTATTCATAAATAATAAGTTTCAAAATAATATTCATTGGATATAATTTATTTCTATACTTAAAGTCTGCATGGTTTGTGTAAGATAATTTGTCTTTTAAGGTCTCCTTATGACCAATAAACAAAACAACCTCTCTAAACACTCCCCAACCCTGCCTTACAAAGGATTTCATCACTGTTCTTAATTCAGCATCTTCAACATTGTCAATAATTTTTGTATTTACATCTTTTATTCTTGCTTGTAATCTGCCACTGTCTAAAGAAATATTGCGAGGACGATACCTTGAAAGACATTGAAGTTTTAGTTCCATATTGCTGAAGTCTGGACTTGGTGTATGCCTTCTTGTTTCAAATCGCACTTCACTATCGCTCATAAATTTACACTTTTCACAACTCAAGATGTTATTTACACATTGATTACACTTACTATAGTCAAACAGCATTTCACTAATAATATAAGGCATTTTCTTTTTAAGTATATTTCGCTTGAAACATAAATCTTACAATGTTTTTTTATTGTAAGGTTTATGGGTTAATTTAATAGTCAGGCAATATTAATGGAGGAGGACATGACCTGCCACACAAAAGGGGGGCAGCCAGCCACACAAAAGGGGGGCAGCCAGCCACACAAAAGGGGGGCAGCCAGCCACACAAAAGGGGGGCAGCCAGCCACACAAAAGGGGGGCAGCCAGCCACACAAAAGGGGGGCAGCAACTAAATGACATTTTCCTCGAGTTTCAAGCACAACCCCAAACTCGTTTCTTTAATCCACCAAACTCGTCAAAATATCACAATTAATATCAGCATTTTTCAAGTCTAATGAGATGACATTAAAACCTAATGACTTTGCTATGGTTCCTACACTTCCAGTTCCACTAAATAATTCTAATAAATTCATATTGTTTATTAGAATGATTTAGATAATGTTTTAGACATATACATATTTATCATCTTCCTTAATAATTTTATAGTATTCTAATGTTTGTTCTTTTGGACTTTTGATTTGTCCCTTATTTAACATATCACAATATTTTTTACGCTTCGTGTCATAATCACCGCTGGGTCTGCCTATCCCTTTCTTTTCAAAGATCTTATCAATATGTTCCTTCTCTTCATTGTTATCTTTTGGTTCGTTTGCCTTTGCGTCAAGTTTCTGGTCAATAGTTTTTATCATCTCGTACAACAGTTTAACATTTTTACTAACTGTCATTATCTTCCTTGATAGTTCAGCAATAGCATCATTCTCAACTTCAGACATTTCTATATATATTTATTTATATAATTATTTATTTAAATATTTATTTATGCGTTTTATTATACAGTTTACCTGAATAATCTAATGTTATATATGTAAATAAATTATATTCTAACAGTCTTTCCCCAATTTTATTGTTCATTTTTATTAAACCTTCCTCGTCACCTGTAATTTCAAAAAAATTCAATATTCTATCAAATTTATCCGGTTTAGTTATACCTTTCATAAAATATTTATCATTGAATTTAGCATCAAACCAATAAAAATATTCTTCGCTCAATTGTTTAGCAAAGTTTTCATCACCGTTGAATAGGTCTTTAATTTCTTCATCGTCAAAAGTTATAACTCTATGGTCTTCTCTATTCATAGTTGGCATTATGATTATACAAATAATTAGATATTTAGTTATTAAATTATTTATTTATAAAATTGATTTAATGTAGATTTTCATCATTTGTTTAATAGTTTCCTGTGCTTCGTTATCACCATTATCGGATGGTGATGCATGCCTTCCCCATTTAAAAGTTATATTATGGACATCAGTTTCTAAGTTGATACTGTCTTTAGTTTTATCAATATTCATTTTCTTATCGTTTTTACTCAATTTGAAATTTGTCGGAATACACGAACATTTACAATTTCCTTTCTTTTGAATTTCTAATTCGTTCTTCATTGCTAACATCTTTCTACACATAGGACACTCAAACTCAATAACTGATGTTTCTTTAACAATTTCTTCTTCTTTGTCTTCATCTGTTGAAGAAACTGTAGTATCTGTTTTATTCTTTTTGTTTTTCTTTTTTCCCATTTATATTAATATTTACATTTTTATTTTTGATATATTGTATTCCTAATTTTATTAATTCTAATGTATAAAAGCATACTTTCTTACATCTGTTGTCAGTTATTATTACTTGTTCTATATTCTCTACTTCATCTATTATATCAATATAATCTGAATAACTTCTATCCATATTAAATAATAAGATGAAATAATTATTAAAAATAATTGTTTGATCTTATTATTTTCATGCATAATAGAATATTGGTGGGGCACAGCACTTGGGGTTTTCATTGCACACGCGAGCGAGACACAAAACTAATTATCTTCAATGCTTATTGATTGAAGCAATGGAAAACCTGTTCCATTTTTTCATTGATATTTGCCGTCATCATATCATGAAAAAACGATGTTCCATTTAATATTAATTATAAATAATTTTCTAAATATCTTTAATATTATTTTATTATGCCTGATGTAAAACCAATTGATGAAATCAAATATGACTTTAAGCAAAGTAAGCATGAGGTCGTCCCTAAATTGCCGATGAGAGCTATGATTGTGGGCCCGTCAGGCTCTGGCAAATCGACGCTACTTGTATCAATGATACTTGATATTTATAGAGGTGCATTTGAAAGAATTTTTATCTGGTCTCCATCAGTAAATTTGGATAGTATTTGGTTGCCTGTTAAAAAATACATTAAAGAAGGTTTGAAAGTAGATACTGATAAAGAACCGTGTTGGTGGGATGAGTTCAATGTTGAAGATTTAGAAAGAGTTATAGAAACTCAAAATAAAATAATTGAATACCAGAAAAAACAAGGAACGAAGAAATTATTTAATATTTTGGTAATTTTGGATGATGTATCTGATAATCCAGCAATAACAAGAAATAACAAATTGTTAAATTCTTTATTTTGTAGAGGTCGCCATAGTGGAATATCAACACTTGTCAGTCTTCAAAAATCATCAACTGTGCCACCAATTATTAGAGTAAATATAAGTCATTTGTTTTATTATAAAGTTAGAAACTACAAAGAGATAGAAATATTACAAGATGAATTATCAGCAATTGTTAGAAGCGATAATTTACACGAAAGCAAGAAATTAATTTATATAATATATGAAACTGCCACTGATGAACCGCATAGTTTTTTATATATTAACCTTTTAGAAAAGAAGCCAGATAAAATGTTTATGAAAAACTTTTCACAATATTTGAAAATAACTAATCAATAACATTAAATTTATTGTTTAATGTTATTGATTTAAATTAATGAAGCGTTGCAAAACTGTAAATTTGGTAATTTATATATTAGTTTGTCTGATTTTTCTTTTTCTAATTTTTCTATTCTCGATACACATTCTTGAATAGATTTAATGATTAAAGTATCTGCTCTTGTTTTTTCATCTACTCTTAAATTCTTAATGTCTTCCATACTGTTATTTTCATCGTTTTTACTTTGACCAATACCCATTATATATTATTATTTAGATTGTTTTTTTCAATTCCTTAATTTATTTTTCTAATTTTTCAACTTTGACTATCACTTCCAGTGAAGCTTTATGTAATAATATTGGAACTTTTGTATATTCAATACCTAAATATTCACGTTCGGTATGAACTACATTACTCATTTCTTTCGGAACTGCTTTTAATAAATCATCAGCAATATAACCTATATGGATTGCATCCTTATCGTCTCTATCTTTTCTTTTGAATTTTTTAGGTTTGAATTTCTTAATCATACTAATACAATTACTTTTAAGTAAATCTACATCATATTTCAATCTTGCATCGGAATTATCTATTAGACTTCCATTTATGGTTACAGTTCCGGCAGTAATATCAATAGCATCGCCTGAAGCATCTTGAATATCATTTACAAATAATGTTTTTGTATTAACAACTGTTACATTTTCATTAAAAGTCGATGGAGCATTATTTGTAAAACTTTCAGTATTTACTGTTGTTCCAAATGTCTTATCAATAGATAATAAAACAGAAGGGGTAGTAGAACTATCAGCAACTCTAAACGCCGTGTTTGATGTTCTAAATATTACATCAATTGTAGATAAACTAGTTCCATCGTAATAAGTTGATATTTCACTTGTTCCCATCTTTAGATCTGTTCCAGTAGTCATTGAAATATTATTCAAAAATGAAACCGTTGTTAAATCAAATGATTGAATGGTATTAGTTGCTAAATATGCATTTTGTATTGCCATATTAGTGTCAACAGTTACCAATGTACCACCATTAGGCGCTATATTATTGCTTCTTAATGCTCCCCCGCTTTTAACATAAATATCATCAGCAAATAAATTACCCATTACATCAACAGTGCTTGTATTAAAAGTCCATCCGGTAGAAATATTAACTGCTCCAACTATATTAGATTGAACGGCAGGATCTCCACAAATAAATCTAATTGAAGAACTAGCATCACTATTCCTCATATCAAAAGATGAAAAAGCACTAACATATCTATATAATTCACAATTTGTATCAATTGTTAATTTACCATCAGTATCAATATTAACATTATCACAATTAACAGCGGCATTTGTATGAATATTACCTAACACATCAACGGGTTTACTAAAAATAGTTTTATTTACCAATCCATCACACATCATATATTGATTACTGGCATTAGTAATATCACCAACGCTAACAGCAACAAAATTAGGATGATGTATATAAAAACCTTCTGTTGCATCTGGTGTATATGTTTCTAAATATGGTTCTAGTCCATTTATTGAAGTATTGATATTATCAATTTTTGTTTTAATATCTGTTGAAAAATCATTATTTGTAAATAAATTTCCTTTCATATAAACAGCACCTTCAAAATATGATGTTCCGTGTGCTTGAGCAAAATTATATGAAGTATGAACATTACCATTAATTGTAATTCTTGAAGCATTATTAGGCCTTCCAATAATGACATCTCCTGTGTTCCATCCTAACCATAATCTATAAGGCGTAGCACCTGTTAGTCCTTGATAAGAGTCTAACTGGCATCCTCTTTTAAATTCGAGTCTTTGGTTACTAACTGCGTCCTGGATTCTAAATATTGGATTAGTATTATCTGTTAAACTAAGTATTAATGGAGAGTTTACTGTTTGTGCAGTTGTATTAACTTTGTCTAATTTTTGACTTATTACTGTATCTTGTGCGCTATCATTTGTAATTATTGAATTAATTGTATTTGTATTTCCCGTTATTAATCCACTTAATCCATCTGATTGTAAAACATAACGAGCATCTGAACCTGCTATATCTAAAATAGATGAACACGAAAATACACCCGATACTTGTAAATTACTTAATATTGTAGTATTATGATTTAATATTATTTTATCATTTTGAAAAGTTGAAGAATTATTAATTTCTACATCTCCAAAACCTCGCTGGTTTAAAAACATTGTTGAACCAGTCAAACTTCCATAAACATAACTATCAAAATAATTATTATACATTTCAAAGAAATTGTTATAATTTCCAAATTCTGCTATTTTGAAAGTTGCAGTAGTTGTTATATTATGTATTAATGTATTATTTAATACTGATGTATTTAACTTTTCTGATAATAAATTATTAGTTGTTATTTTATTATAGTAATCTGATTCATTAAATGAACCTCCATTCTGTAAATCTAAAATTGCAGTAATATGTGAATTTACTGTACTATTTAATCCTGTTATTAAATTAGAATTGGAACTAATATTATTAAAATTAAATGTCATAGTAGAATTCAAATTATTTATTAAATGTGTATTTGATGAAGTATTATTAATATTTGTATTTATTAAAGTAGTATTTGAAGAAATATTATTAATATTTGTATTAATTAAATTAGTATTAGAACTAATATTATTAAAATTAGTCGTTATAGTAGAATTTAAATTATTTATTAAATGTGTATTTGATGAAATATTATTAAAATTTGTATTTGAAGTTATTGTAAGATTACCTATTAAAAATGTATTTGATGAAACATTAACTAAATTACTTGCTATTGTTGCTGTATTATTCATAATAAAATAAGCATTTGAACTAATATTATTTGATAATACATTAACTTCTGTTTTGTTATATGATTGAGTTATATCATAAAAATTAGTGTCAATCTGTGCTTTTGTGTAAGTATCTACTTGGTCTGCTTTGTTGTTGAGTAAATCAATTATATCTGATTGACTGGCGTATATGGTCTTTATATCTTGTATTCCTGTATCATTTATTTCACTAATTGAGTATGCTACAACATTTTCAAAATTTGTTAGGTTTATTGAAGGCATAATTAATATAATTAATTGTAGAAATTAATTATATTAATTATTATTGTTAATGTATTCTTGATGTTTTGTACTTTTTAGATGTTCCGCTTTATGACAATTTGTATATTTACCACCACACGGACATTCAATTTTAGTTGATTTCCACGCTTTCTCTCTTTCATAGATTTTATCTTTATCTTTTGCTTTCTGTGCTCTGTTTTGCTCTCGCAGTTTCTCACGGTTCTTTTCAGTCCATTCCCTCCTACATTGTAAAAAGTGGTCGTGGTGTGTTTCTCTGTATTCTCTTCTTTGTTCTGCTATTTCAGTTGGTGTTCTTTGTTCAACTCGTTTATTGATTGTTGCAAGTTCTCTTATCAGCTCTCCTTCTCTTTTGTTGAGATGTTCTTTATTTTTACAAGGGTACTCTTCCACGAGTTCTATGTAAAAGTGGTCTATACCAATTTGATTCATTTTTCTTGTTAGTGGCATTATGTCGGGTCTTTTCTTTGCGTCGCTCCTATGTTGAACCATTCGCCTTGACAAACTCATAACCGTAGAACCTATATATACATCATTCGTGAGGTCATTTCTTACAGCATATATTTTACCATTTTCATATATGTTCTCCATTATATACTAAGATAAAGCGGGATGTCTTTAAACATATTTTCACTTATTTTTAATCAAGTATCTGAACTCCGGCGTCTCTAATGGAAAGTATTTGTTCACTCACTAATGTTATATATATTGTATCTGGCATATTTGCTGTTACCATATTTCCAACAGGTTTCACACGAATTAAAAGCTGTTGCCCAGCTTTCGTGTTAATTCCAGTATATGAACTATCGGGAACCTTTTCAAAATTCATAGCAAAGATAAACTTATCAACACGGTAAGCAGAATATTCAATTGATAAATGGTGTTGATGGAACAAGGGTAAATTTAATGCTTTTCGTAAATAATAGAATGCTTGTGTTAATGAACGGCAAGGATACTCAGGATATAGTTTTGACCCTAATTGAAGTTGAAATTCTAAATCAAGGTCGGAATTGTAGTATCCACTTTCTTGGTAGTTCAAATAATACATAGGATGATAGAAGTTGTTGTATTCTTTCATAACGTGAATATCACCTACTCCGCTTTTACTGAAAGAGATGAACGCGGCAACGAGTTTAGACACTGAACGAACAACAGTAGTGTTAATTGACGATGAACCATCGGGAACTTGATTAGATTGACAAATATAAGTATTATACGTGATTGGAAGTTCTTTTGAATCGAGTAGGTGAGCAACATATTTATTATGAAGGTCGTTGTCCAAGCTTACCAAATCAGTTTGAAGGAATGCGTTACTAATTGAGAACTGCTCATTTGTATGAAGACTTGAGTCTGCGTTACCACTTGCTGGAAACCTCGACCCGCCCGCTGTAACAACACAATCAGTAAAATTTGAAACTAGTTCAAGTTCTAAAACAAGAGGACACGCTTTTAACGGAATATACTTAAATTGATTGAATAAACCAAGCATCGGTTTAAATCCTACAACCATTTTTCTGTTAAAGCCTGGAATTGTGTAAGCGTCATATGCAGGACCAATATGACCCGATGCAGGAACTGCACGACGTGTGTTTAAATCATCATCATATCTATAACCAAAACTCTGGGCGTCTTCATTGTCTCTTGCTCCTTTTGACATCATGCAACTCATCATGTGATGATTTCGGTTGTAATAATCAATGTCTTCAACAAGTTGATTACCAGCAATTAGTCTTGCTCTTCTAAAAAAGGAATAAGCAGGAGATAAAGGTCTTAATCGTTTATTGTCTGACGTGTCAGTGTTTTCAACAGTGAAATAAACCATTACACTCTGAGGGTCTAACCAACTATTATCTTCAGCATTTAACGCTATTTTCAACACACGCTGACCAGATGAAGGGGTGTAGATATTACTCCCAGAAGGAAAAAACGAGACAGAACGCCTCTCATTTATATAACTTGCACCTTTATTTAATTTGAATGAGAGGTTGTCAATTAGAATATCTTCAGCACTAAAAGTTTCCATTACTACATATAATTTAATTTAGAAATAATTTAAACTAAATTGATAAATTTATACATTTATTAATTTCTAAAACATAATCAATAATTATGTTTTACAAATTGATGAAATTGTAATTTCATTAATTTCCAAATCATAATTAAGAATTATGATTTACAAATTGAATAATTTAGTGTAATCCTTTTGATTAGAATTATGATTTTTAAATATTTTCATTTTCTTTTTCTTAATCTTATCTTCAACTGGATTATTGCCTTTTTCTTTCTCTAAAACAATCTCTCTAATTTCATCATATGAACTTTTCTTATACTTGTTATTTTCATTCTTAATCATATACTCTGTTGTTTCATTGTCATATTTCTTATGTTGTATCATAATAATAATATGAAAATAGTTTTGTGTTTTTTCTTTTTACTATTTCATCAAGGTCTGATTGAGTGTGATTACAATTGTTAGTGTTGTCATTGATGAGGACATAACCATTTATATATTTTGGTACAATCATATTATAAATTGAAGTAATCCAGTTATACTCAATATAGTCAGGTCTAACTCTGACACTCCTAATAATGAAACACCCACACTGACATTTTACATGTGTTCGTTTATTATCTCTATTTAAATCCCTTAATCTTTCTACAAGTGTTAATGGTTTAAATTTTGTTTCACTTTCTGTCAAGTTTTCTTTTAACTGATTATACATATATAATACTATATAATTATTTATTTAATTATTTATTTACTTAATTAGTTAAACAGTTATAATATCTCATTTACTGGATAAATACTTCTTGAAACATCACGACCCGTGTCTCCGTATGCAGTTATGTAATCGTGGTTAGTAAATGGATTTAATGAACCAGTATAAACAGTTACAGCAGACCTATCTAAAATACTGACAGGGTCTAAGATACTTCTAAAATTAATGTAATCATCAGTAATTTTAGATCTTCCTGATATAAATGGCGCTCCATAAGTGGTTAAAGTTAATTCTCTTTCAGGATAATCTTTTGTTATCTGTGCCCCTACACTTGAACCGAGACTATGTGTTATAAGATGTTTAACTTCATTGTTTTCATCCAATGCTGTTGATGTGTCTTTATATCGTTGTGAATATTTAGTCATTTTAAAGGGAAGTCCTACATCTGCCAGAATGTCACTAACAGCACCTCCAAACGTTCCTTTTCCAAATGTTCCGCTTACATACATTTTATCACCATCAATATAAAAACCTTTACCATTGCCATATGCTCTACTCAACCCTTGTGCATCAGTTAAATTAGAATTAGGATAAAAATCGTTTAATATGTTGTCAGTTTGTTTCATAACATCAGTTATTTTAGTTGTTTTTTTTATAAGGTTGATAATGTTTAATTTTCCCATGCTTCATTTCATATATTAACTTTTTATTATTAATCATATAAATAAAGATATAAATTAATTTCTCAATTAATTAATAATGCTTACATATAAGAAGGTCTATATTGACAGTGCTCATAGGATTAGTGGCACATCATCAAATTTCAAAGTTGAATTACCAGAAACATTACAAACAGATAATGGTGTTCATTGTTATATTCATGAAGTAACATTGCCTAACTCTTGGTATTCAATTCAGTCAGGATTAAATAATATATTATACTTTTATTCTTCTCCACTAGTTCCAGATGAAGATAACACAAATGTCCATTATTTAGCGTTACAATTGGACGAAGGAGTATATACTGGCACAGAACTAGCGACCGAATTAAAGGCAAAAATAAATGGTGTTGTAGATAATACTAATTTCTCAAATACTTATGAAATTTCTTACAGTGTAAAAACTAATAAAATAACAATTTATTCAAACTATGCTGATAGAAAGTTCGCTGTATTAACTGATGAACAAATGAAACTAACATATGCAGATTATATATGGAATGGAAGTTTTAATGCTAATCACTTACAATATGTTAATGAAGTTTTGGGAAATTATCAAATAGCAGTTTATCAATATAATAATCCTTATGCTTCTGGCTTCGTTAATCTTCAACCCAATAGAAATATTTATATTCATTCTTCTCAATTGTCTAATTATAATCAAGTAAATTTAAGAACCGGCGATAGCACAGTTGTTAAGAAAGTGCCAGTCACAGCACCACATGCGGGAATTGTCTTTGATTCAGAATTAAACCCTCTGGATTACTTGGATGTATCAAATAGAAGCTTTAAACAATTAGATTTTTGGTTGTCTAATTCATTAGGTAATGAAATTAATTTGAATGGGGTTAATGTTAGTCTGAGTCTCCTTTTCGTAAAAAGTGACATTATTTAAATAATATATTCTTTAATTTTTCCATATAGAAAATATATAGAATATATTATATGTCAAGTATTGAGGTAGTAGATGTTAATAATGAAACTAAAACAGAAGAAGCACCTGTTAATAATGAAGTCGTTGAACAAAATGAAACAGTTAATGAAGAACCAACGCCAGCAGAAGTTAAACCTGAAGAAGTCACTCCTGAACCAAAAGCGAAAGCAAAAGAATTACCAAGAACTAAAAAAGAAGTTGAATTAGTAGAATGTGAACAATGCTCTAAAAAGATGACATTGAAAAGTTTGAGACACTCACATCCTAAAAATTGTAAAGGGGCAAAAACCGAGATGCTACCAGTTAATCCACAAAAGAATATTAGAAAGATACAACCAGAAGTGAAAGAAGAAATTAAGAATGAGATTAAACAAGAAGTGATTAAAGAAACTATTAAGAAACCCACGGCAACAGAACTATTAAGCCAACATTATGAATAACTTAAACAAAAGAAAAAACAAGATAAGCAAGAACAAATAAACAAATTATCTTCATCAATGTTTTAAATAATAATCTAAGTATATTATATATTAATCATGCTTATGAGAAGTCATAGAAATGTAGAATTTAAAAGGGCACCACAAGTTGAAAGAGTATATGATACTAATGACTTATGGGGCGTTGCTTCAAGAATGAATTATTTTAAACAAATGAAAGATAATATAGAAGCAAGACAAACACAAGGAGCATTGATAAAATACAGAAACGATTTAGCAGAAAGCAACAGAACGGAAAGTTATAGAAAGGAGTTAGACAGAATAAGAAAAATATTGGAAAACTCACGTTCACCCGATGGAATACAAACAACAGAACAACTAAAAGCAAGAAAGAAACATTTAGAAGAAATGAGTAAGAATATTTCAGATTAACTTATTTATTATTTAGATAAATAAATTATCTAAATAATACATATAATATGATTAAATCAATAAATAGATTGAATACAGTAGGACCAGTAAAAGTAGGTTCGTTAAAATCACAATTACATTTGAGACCTTCTTATGACGAGTTGTTAAAAGAAACATTAGTGGAAGATGAGAATAGACCATCAATCGAAAATGTGATAGACAGAAGGGCAACAAGATACAGATTAAATCAATATGGTAGTCAGTTTGATAATAAAGATGCTTTGGATATTCAAAAGAAAGAAGAATTGAGCAGAAGAGAAGAAGTTAAGAAGGAAGCATCGTCAGGCAGAGGAATATTTGGCGAAATTGGCGATACATTCAAACAACAAATGGCATTTGTAGACGAAAGGTTAATGGAAGTGAACAGACAGAAAGAAGAATTTGAAGAAAGAATGAGACTTATGTTTGGACAACACGATGAAATGGCAAGTGCTGTATCAAGACAATCAATACCAGAAGGTGTGAAAGTCCATTCAATGGCGTCAAATCAAGAAGAAGGAGAAGAAGAAGAACCAGAAGACGACCCTATTGTTGATGAAGAAGAGAAGACAAAGGGTAAAGACGACGATGATGACCTAAGTAAAGTTGAAGATTTCATAGATGAAATCAGAGGAAATACACCCTTATATTTAGCAAATGTTCCAATGGAAATGAAACGCATCATTGATAAAATATATAATGTCGGATTAATGAAAGATGATATATACATAGAATTCAACAACTTAATTAGCGAATTGATTGAAAGTGAAACCAACGTTAAAAAACAGGAAAACAAAACCAAATTGATAGATTTTTACAAAAAGCATGTATATAATAAGTATATGAAAGAAGAAAAGGCATCTTCATCGGGTCAAACACGTGATTAACAATAATTAATCTATAATATTTAATAATGAGTAATACTAAATATTATGGATTGAGAAGAAGGAAAACCTTTGATGAAATGCTTAAAGAAGCGATGACACACAGACTGATAATAACAACCATCCCAGAAAAACGGAGAGTAGATTTATTAATGAATGAAGTTGATTTTGACGAATTTGATTTAACGAATTATGGCATTAACAAGAAATATATGAGTTTAAACAATAATAAATATGATACTGATATGTTCCCGGTAATGACACTTGACAAAGCAACACAGTTTCCTATCAGAGAAGTCAAAGAAACACAAACAGACCTACCAAATGATAAAGAAACACAAACTGATGACATTGATTATACAGGTTTGATTTCAGACGGATTTTCAAAGAGTTTTAAGAGTAATCTTAAGAATAGGGCAGAGGCAGAAGCACAAGCATCCTTATTCAAACCTATTCAAGATGATGATGATGCTGATGAACCAGATGATGACGACGATGATGATAATGGAAACAAAAAGAAAAGTTTAAACCTGATTAGGATTATAGAATTTATGTTAAGGTCAGGTTTTAGTGTAGCAGACATAATAATACATATAACTTATCAAACTACATTAACTACTCTACAAATTACTGAATTGACAGCATACATTATAGGAAATTCACTAATTACAACTGTTGATATTACTAATGGTATTATGAATTGGTTAAGTAATAATACTGATGAAGAAGTTGAGTTAAACACTTCTCCCCCTGTTAGCGTTAATAGTTCTCCACCTATCACTGTTAATAGTTCTTCAACACATACTGTTAATTCAACGTCGTCATCAGAAGAAAATGTTAATTATGAAATAGCACCGTTGACTGACATTCCTGTCCCTACTGATGCTGAAAGTGAAAATGATGAAGATAAGGATAAAAATAAGAATAAAGAAAAACAAAATCTAAAATAAGCAAATATGAAAGACATAGAGTTAAAACCATCATGAAAATAAAATCATATTTTAAAATACTTACTTTAAAATATCATTTTTCAGGGGTAGAAACTAGGATCAAATTATTGCCTTTGTATTTTCTGTTGTAGTCATTTTTAGGAGGTTGATTTACTGTTCCTTCCTCTTCCTTTTTTCTATGATACCTTTGTCGGTCAAGTGCCCTTTTTCTTTCAAGAAATTCAGGGTCTTCTACCTTTTTCTTCTTATAATATAATCTGGTGAATAACGCCATCTGTTCCTTAATCTCATCAATTGTCAAGTCATCAATATTTTTAGTGCTCATTTTTATCTTAATATATTATGGTAGTATTTCTTTAAGTATATTAAGGCAAAATATGAATTAATATAAATTCAATAAGGCGAATAAAAGAGTAATACGAAAGACACTTAAGGACATATTAACTATTATTAATATATAGACTAATTTATGACAAAAAAACGTATAGATACAAACATTCAAGACCTAAAAAACACAAGAGACAGGAAAAGGGGCAGTATTACCGCTCAAACCCTACAGAAAGTCAATACCATCATTGATTTTTATGAAGACCGCAAAATTGTTCAATTTGACACGGCAAACAAATTAATCAATGGCATCATTGCAACAAACGACAAGGAATTGAAGAAAGGACTGAAGCAATATGAAAAGGCAGTTGCCAAATACCAAAACATAGCACCCATAGGCGAGAGAATGAAACCAACAACTGAAAAGGCAGTCAGAGGCAAGAAACTAGCAACAATCAGGAGAAGAATTAATGAAAAAAACACCCTTACGAAGAATTCAAAGGATGTATAGAGACAACATAACGAAGGACAGAAAAACGATTGTTATTAAATATATTCTTTTTACTAAAGACGAAGGACGTGCTACAAAATCCGTTTTTTTTTAGATTGAATGGTATTAAATACTACCCGTTGCTATATCCTAACGTTAAAAGGGCAGGCAACGTAAAAGCACAGTGGGAGTTTATTACTAATGCTGTTAATGTTAAAATTACAAAGCATTTTGATAAACATAAGTTTCATAAACTGGTGGCAGTGATGAGAAGCGACCCAGCGTTTAAGAGTTTTACAGATGGCGAGGTTTATAACTACCTTGATTGCATCAAAATAGAAAGTGCCGAATTAGTTGATGAGGACGCAGTAGATTATGATATTTTTGATGATGAACTCACCGACACTAAACATAACATAAGTATTCATCATAGATACATTCAAACCGAATTGAACCCTGACTGCTTAACATTGAAGGAAGCAATAAAAAAAGGTGAGCATATTGAAAATGAGTGCTGGATTAATACGTTGATGGAACACTACGCGGACACGCTGATGAGGCACAAAAGAACCAAAAAGAAGAATTTAACCAGAGAGAGGATATTAGAAATCATCAACAAAAGCGATGAAAACTTCAAAAAGCACGGTGCTTCAATCATGCAAATGGATGCTGTGTTTAAACAGTTTGACATCAAAGCAAGAATTTATGACATTGACAGCAAATTGATTTACAAGCATGATCCAAAAGACTTCTACAGCAAAAAAATGATTACTTTTAACGGTTTAGTAAAGAACAGTCATATTTACACATTGAACCACGACATGAAAAGTCTTAAAGCAACCCCTAATGTAGAAGACGTCCATAAACTTAAAATCCATAGCAATTATTACATCAGTAGCAGGGAGACACCCATCAAATATAAGATGATTGAAAATTTGGACGACATATTAAAACTCAATGAGGAAGATGAATACAAGTTGATATTGAAAGACAATGATTTAGACAAGGCAGTTTTTGAACTCAAGCAGATAGGATATGAACCACAAATAGGATACACTGCAGGTAGGCCAACTGAAGTCAAAATGGATTTTACGCATCAAATAGGAAAGAAGCAAAAGAAAGTTTATTATTCAATAGTAAACCAGAATTTTGACAGAGACAGAATTGATGAGGACATCGCAGTTGACGAAGAAGAAGTATATAATAACATCAGTGAAGAAATGTTTAAATTTAACAGACAATTGTTGTGCGAAAACTACAAGAGTTATTATAATGAAGTTGATGTCCAGATTTTGGATGAATGCAGAACAATCGTAGCACACGGCATGATGAGAAGCAATGTAGGTAAGGAAGTAGAAGTCGCGAATGCTCGCGAGGCTCTGGCGAGCGTCAATGAAAGATGTAGCATTGACACATGTAAAGCATTTACACATCAAGGAAGCAAGATTAATTATATCCCGATTTTTAAAGAGTTTGATGTGTGGAAACCTTACGATCACACTTGCGATTTCAACAGATTTACCAATTACACACTGTATTATGTTCAAGCAAATCAGGGCAACATCTTTTTTAACAAAAAAATTAATCTGGTGTATGGTAAATACTTAAAAGAATTGGTTAAACGAGGCGTTGTGATAAAAATACTATATTATAAAACACCGTCGCAAGTGTTGAAGGTAAAATACAAGAAAGCGATAAGCGAATTGTTTAAATCAAACATCAGTCCTGACGAGGAGCAAAACAACAAAATCAAGAAGACAATAGCAAATATTACTTTTGGACTAATGGAAAAATCATATAACAGAAAGTCAGTGAGTAGGATCTTTGACAATGTAGGACATGCTTTACATCATCAAAGAACCCATGGAGGCAGACTGTATGTTTTGGATGATGAGGAATATGAGTGTTTTAATAAATGGCAACTATTAAACGATGATGAGTGGAGTATTGAACTCTCCGAAGATGAGAGACCATACTTCCAACATGTAAATGGTCGTATGACATTTCCTGAATTTGGTATCGATTGCAAAGTTGAAGACGGCAAGACTTATTACAGCGAACGGGATGAGAAATATAGGGAAACTGAAAAGATAAGTAAGACTGCCAACTATTATGTTGTTTGTCTTACCGACCAAAGAAAACTAATGAACGGATTTAGGTATATTAAAGAATTATTATTACAAGGTCATAATTTTAACATGTATGAAACTTTTGAAAAACTGAAAGCAAATAGTATTCCAGTTTATGCGGTGAAAACCGATGCCTTTCATATTGCAAAGAAAGATGTAAGGAAGGCAAAGAAGTTGTTAGATTTTCATAATGATATTGGAGGTTGGAGAGTAGAAAGAAATAAAGTCTATGAACTGGAAACTGATTACAATTGGAAATTTAATGAGTTAGTAAAAATACCAACTTTTGAGAATGAAACAATACCGATTGAAGATGAGTGGGATGTTGAAAGCATCTGTAATAAGATTGTTGAAAAAAGAAGAGTTATGATTAGAGCAAAATTTGCTGGGAGCGGTAAAAGTTGCATAGGCAAGTATATGGAAAATTTAGGACACAATACACTTTTTTGTAGTGCCTCAAAATATGTTAAAACAAGAGGTTGAATGCGAAGCGGTGACAGTAAATACATTCTTTAGTATTCCAGTTGATAAAGGGGATGACCTACCAAAGTTTGATTATTCAGATTTTGAATGTATAGTGTTTGATGAGATTTATATGTCCAGTCCTTACATATTGAACAAAATAAGGGTGTTTGCAAATAACAATCCTGACATCGTAATTATAGGTGCCGGTGATGTCAAGCAACTGCCACCGATTGAACCTTTCACTAATACTCAAAATGCAGGCGAATACATTGACAAATGTATTGACATTATTTTTAAATATAATATATGTTTAAAGATATGTAAGCGAGTAGGTGGTAAGGATACAGAAGAAGGAGAAAGAAACAGAAAGAAACTGAATGAAATCTATGATGACTTTTGGATTAAAAAGATGGCAGTTGAAGAATGGATAGTTAAGCATTTCAAATTTACTAAAGATGTTATGAAAAGCAGGAACAACATAGCATATACAAATATAAGATGCGAGGCAGTATCAAATGAGATTAGAAAACGATTAGGTAAAACATGCAAATATGAAATTGGAGAAATCTTAATATGCAGACTTTACAAAAAGGACAAGGAAGGAAAACTGAATGTTAATATTAGGTGGAAGGTTGTTAATAACGAAGGATACAAGATAACAATACAAGATATTAAGGATGCAGAGAACATTAGAACACTTGACATTGATATTGTAGATAAGCATTTTAGATATGCCTACTGTGCTACCACTCATAGCAGACAGGGGACATCAATCAGTGATAATATGACCATTCACGAATGGAACAAAGATTATTTAGTTTGTAGGGAATGGTTGTGGACGAGTATCACACGAGCGAGGGATTTTAACAATGTCTATTTTTACAAGAACAAAGAGGGAGATGAAGATATGTTTAAGAGTTTGGTAATCAACTATTTTAAAAACAAAGTTGAAGGATATAAACAGCAAGATAGAGTAGCAAAAAGAGAAATAGACGAAGAGCAATACATTGACGAAAACTGGTGCTTAAAATACTTCAAATCCTGTTGCCAAAACTGCGGAATTAAATTTAATCTAGATACAAGAGGAGGAAAAATAAGTTCTAACTTCACTGCTCAACGTTGTGATAATGAGTTATGCCACACAGTTGAAAACTGCACCGCCTTTTGTGTCTATTGCAATTGCAGCGCGTCATGAATAATTTTGAAAATGAGTTTTTCAAAATTATTTTATTAACTTAATTAATGAGTTCAACACAAGAAATTATTAAGAGTGTATATTATGATAGAAGCGGTTATGGTTCAAAACAAACAACCCTCAAGGATGCTAAGCAAAAAGATAGTAGTATTACAATAAACGATATTAATGAATTCTTTAGTAAGAATGTAGAAGAAAAAAGAAAGATGAGAGGTGAAAATAGTTTTATTGCTCCGCATAGTTTCTGGGAATTTCAAGTTGATATGTTTTTCATTTCTAAAAATGATTTGGAAAATCAAACATTTAGAATTGGAATGATATGCATTGATATTTTTAGCAAATATATGCATATCGTGCCAATTAAATCCAAGACACCGCCAGACATTTTAGCAGGAATGATGGAGAATATCAATAAGATGGGTGGCAAACCGAAATTAATTTATACCGACGAGGAAGGCAGTTTTTTTAATCAATCAGTATTAGATTATTTGAAGGAGGAGAAAATTGAATTACATAGAACTAGAGGTCATCCAGCATTTGCGGAGCGTGGAATTCAGACTTTTAAAGATCAACTGTTTAAACGAGTTGAAGCGGACAAGAAAAATGGAAAGCAGAATATCCAATGGACGGATTATATTTTTGAAATATTATTAACTTACAATAATAAGATGGTGCATTCTGCCACCCGCTTTGTTCCAGCACAGGCAAGATTAAAAAAGAATGAATTTGAGGTAAAAATGAATATTACAATGCAAAAGCAAAGAAAACTAGAATGTATCCAGAATTAGACGTAGGAAGTAATGTAAAAATAATGAGGAAGAAAGGCATAAGCGAAAAGGCACATACCAGTCATTGGTTAAAAGAAGTATTTAAAGTAAAATCAATTGATAGTAAACTAGGACAATCTTACTTTCATTTGGAAGGAAAAACTAATCCTTATTTGAGACACGAATTATTGAAAGTTTAATATGAAACGAAATACAGTTAAAGAAAAAACGCCTTATAATATTAGTGAAATGTTGTTTAACTATAACAAGTGCGAATGCTGTAAATGCAAAATGAATGATTTGAGTTTAACCTTACATCATATACTACCGGCAAATGTATGTAATAAAATAAGTGAATATAATGTATATTGCAATCAATGCTGTATAACAAGAGACCTTGAAAAGTTTTTTCTTGAAGAACATAAGGATAAGGGATATACAAAGTTTCAATTACAGTTAAAATTCTTTATGCGACACCAAGCAAGATTTCCTATACACTTTTACCAGAAGATTTCCAGAAAGTCATTTGAAAATGAAATTGATGAATTCTTTAATAATATAGATTTAATTAGGAGGTTTGGAGGAATAAACGCAATTAAACCATATAAAGCATTTGTCAAAAAATACCGTTATTTGTTTGAATGGATTGACTGGCATTTATTAGACAAAGATAAATAAATGAAGTCTTGAACGAATTTAGAGTAACTGAATATAGTATATGGTATTACTACAACACTAAATATAAAGTATGTCTATTAGTTAATTTGTTTTTCTGGGAATATATTTATTCAATAATAGGAAAAGACAATATCAAATATATAGATGAAGATGATATAGGTAAATATGTAGATTACATATTTGAAGACATATTGCCTGACTATTATTTTAACCCATAAACCTTACAATAAAAATAAATTGTAAGATTTATGATTTCAAAATGACTTGAAGAAATGATAACTTAATATATTATAGCGGAATGAGTGATACAGTCGGTATCAATGCTAAAAATATATTGAAAAACAAGTTTATGAGTTATAAATGTAAAGACTGTGAAATGCTCAAATTACCAATTGAACGGGGTTTTGCAAATGGCGTTTGTAATAATATTTGTCAATACATGATATGCAATAATTGCAATAGAATTATAAAACAAATTGATGATATGAATAACAAAGATATTGATATTATACATAATGAAACTCTTGATGATGATTTAGAAATATTTGTGTTTATTGAAATGATTAATTTCTTAACTATAGAAGGGTTTGATCATTTATTAGAATGTGACGACGAAGGATATAATAATGAATTTATTTTTAAGTATTATTGTATGGTAAAAAGATTATACAATATGTCTTTTAATATTAAACGTTTAAAATACGTTGTATTGTTTGATTTTTTAAATGAGTTTTTAAATAATGAGTATAGAATTGACGAACTTAGATATACAATCACACATGCAATTACAACAATGAGATTGTTTAGAACAAAAATAGGAAGTAATATTTATAATGAAACAACGTGTGATAACATAATAGAAAGACTTAAATTAATAATTTAGTTTTAGGCGAAATAGTCCTAAAGAAAAAACACCTGATATTAATAGTGAAGAAATGAACGGTATTGAAATCAATAAGTATATTAATAAGAAATGCTATGACTGTTGCCACTTTAAAAAAGAAAATATGGAATTGTATAAATTAAATTTACCGAATGGAATAATAAATAATATTATTGATTATTCAATGGATGAAGAAGATGTATGTAGAACTTGTAGAAGATGGAGACGATATCAAAATATAATGGAAAATATTTTGGAGATTAAAAAAATAGATGAAAGAAATGTAGAAGATGACATCTTGATATTTCTAACTGTGTATGGAAGACCACCTTATAGTTATGTTAGAATATTTCTGAAAATAAGTAAGAAAAAATATAAAATGATTGAAGGTATATTATGGATGTTGACTTATCATAGTAGGGAAGGGTTTGATGTAAAAGAAGACATTAAAACATATATTGAAAGAAAAAAGTTTAATGTCAAAAACTCAGTTAGAGATATTAATATTATTTTTAAAATAATGCATGAAAGAAGTAAAATATATTTACAACTTAGTAGTCATCAATTAAATTATTATCCTGAACTTAAACTATAAATTACACCATAAACCTTACAATAAAAACACATTGTAAGATTTATGTTTTGAAATTATGGGGATTTTGGGATTTGGGATTTTGGAAAAATATATTTTGGGAATTTGGGATTTTGGAAAAATATATTTTGGGAATTTAGAAAAATATTTGCAAAATTTATGTATCAAATCTTGAGTTGAGGTTCTGTTATGAAATGATTAAAAAATATTATGTGAATTGGTCGGTTGAGGGGATTTTATCCAACTGGGGGGTCCCCTTAGGTAGGTCTTAGGCCCCCGAGCCAAGAACGAAGGTCCAAGTTGGGCGGTTCAAAACACAAGTCCCCCAAATGGGTCTTCCTTTGGAGGACCCCAAATTTCTCATGTCTTCTTCCCAAGCCAAAACATGGTCCATTTCAGCCATTGGGGTATGGGTCAAACTTAAACCACCGAAAAAGCCCGCAGATCTGTCCATGTCTCCATCCACCAGGCCCTCCCTTTTGGGGGGTTACCCTTTCTTTGACCCCCTTGAGCACCTCCTTCAGCATCCCTTGTGGCAACCCAATGCGACCCGGCCTGCGTCTCCGGCTCCGGCGGCGGACGAGAAGACGGTCTCGGCAATTCATGGGGCGGGAGAACTTGCGATCGCTGCGAGAGGTGGGTATGGGTCAAAATTAATCCACGGGACAGCAGGTTTTAGTTGTTTGTTTACTAGGGCAACCCATTTTGGGGTTACCCAATGAGTTGGAACCGTTGCGGGATTGTTTAGGAAACCAGGTGGATGGTTTATAGGGGTCAAAGATGAAACCCTGGCGGAAGAGGTCTCACGCCACGGCTAAGTCGCGGTCCGAGCCAAATGGAACGCCTCAGTGATTTGCTCTGAGCCCGCGAAGGTAAAGCTGTCTTTCCGCACACTAAGCGTCAATGCCTGGTCTGGACTGCAGGTGTTGGCGTTCGCATCCTGAGCACCGGCCATGCAGTCGTCTTAGCTGCAAGAGACACACGCTCCACCCTTGAGCAGTTCCGCACTGTGTCGCGTTGATTGGTGATCCATGGTCAACTACGTAGTACCATCCAAACACCAAAACTACATCTGCACAAAGCAAACTAATGCACCGGCACCAGCATCCTGCACAGGCACCCCAAACAACATGCTGAGTAGTACGTCTCAAAGCACTCTGTTTTCGAGACTCCAGTCACGTCCCCACCAGCTTGGTTGCAAATACTTTCAGATTGTTGTTCAAAGTTCACTATCAAGCATCGCAATGCTTATGCATGCAACATACATAGCTGTTTTGGTGGGGAGATCTGCAGTTCAGTATGGTCGTCCTCCCTTGAAGCACGCTCAGCAAAAGGGATTTCTGAGCAATGTCAACCGGTCTGCCACAAAAGGAGGAACAACACGGCACGGTCGGCTTTCTGTTGCGTCCCTTCAATCACCATCCAAAAGGACTCCCAATTTTCTGCAGGGGTTTGTTGCTCCATTCAGCCAAGCCACTGCGGGACTCGATGGCGAGAGCTGTCCGCGAAAGGTGGCCGAAGCTACCCGGCCTCCTCGGGGAAAAACAACGCAACAGCCCATTGGATTGTCAGAGGCGTTCGTGTGAACCTGTGGTAGAAAGTCACCAACCCATGGGTTGACTAAGCATGAGTTATGGCTTAAGAATGGGAAGCCAGACACGTTTGAGCCTGAAGTGGAACGAGCACCTGTATTCTTGCTGTATAGGTTCATGCATCCAGCTTCTGAGATTGACTGGGCGGTAGTGTAAGCTGTGGATGTCTTGTTTCTGCCGCGTTTGGGTTTTGAGAAACCAAATAATCAAACATAAAGCTTTTAAAAGGCACAACAACATGGAAACCAGGGCCGCGCACCCGACACCTGTACCACTTGGGCATTGTGTATCTCTGTAGCGGAAGCGTGTCCAAGAACCTATCGGTCCCTCGGATCCCTGGGGCAAAAAACTATGAGTCCAATCTCACAGAAATTGTTGCTCCCACGCCTATGATCCGTCCTTGTCGTCCTCTTGCGCCTTGCGGACTGGTTGGAGGTGATGGAGGAACCAAGAGCTTGCCATCGCCCTCCTTCGCGAGGAAGCGAACACTGGCAGCTCACTCAACGACCTGGCCTCTGTTGGTAGCACGATGCTTAGACCTGCAATGCGAATCAGCTGGGTGTGTGCATGTGTGTGTGTGTGTTCTCAGCGGGTATCCTTTTCAACTTGGTTTCACAGGGAAACCAAAGGAAAACCCGACCATTCTTGGGGTGCCCCTAACACAGGCGTTAAGCGTGTGATGCTCTTCCTGCCAGAGCGTGGTTGTCAGAACCTCAAGTGTCACAGTACAGTGCAAGCCTGTGTGAACCTGTCTCTCCACATCCGCCAGAGAATCCGCAGACCTCGTTTGCGCTTAGCAGTAGATTGGACATGCTCTACCAGCGTAGCCAAGCAGCATGGGTCGCGGGATGGGCGATGGATCCGCCTGACACGTCAAGAGAAAATCCGTTTGTCGGGCTCAGGACACAACGGCCTCCAGCGGGCCGCTCTTTGATCTGCAGGGATCTGGCGGTGCCTGAAAACGCCGGCCCCACTTGCCTCTGCATGTCATATGGGAATGCGTCAGAATCCACCAGAGGACTGCAGGTTTTAGTCCTTTGTTTCCAGTTACCAGGGTTCCATTTTGGGCACCTATTTTTGACCCACAGCCATATATAGGAGCCTTAATCAGGGTTGTCCACAAACCCTAACTTCAGACCGCCCCAAGCAAAACAGCAAAGAGGCGATTTGACGCTCGTTCCAGGGGCGGCGCCGATGATCCTCTCGCAAGCGTAGCCCGCTCCGCCGGCGCAACAGGAGGAGTGGGTAGGACTGCCGGCTGTATGCTGACCTTACGGCTGGCTGGCTACCCAATTGCATCATGCACGTGCAACCGGGCCGCTTGTACTTGCGGCTGCACTGATTGGCCAGATGCTTGCATTGCCACCCTGCAAATGCCGTGTACACTTTGGTCTGCCTCCCAGCATCTGATGCCCTGCCTTGCCATCTTATCCATGCCTCGGCCCACAGCCAATGCCCGAAGACGGCGTCATGCGAGGAGTTGCGCCTTCGCAAGCGGCCTCCAGGTCTTCCACTAGCTTGATATCCTGGAAAGCGGGCCGTGCGGCTGCCACCATGTCGTTGCAATTGTTCTTGAGGTGTCCTCTTGACTTGGCCGTGCCCTGACCCTCGCGAAATACCCTCGCTCCCGCCAGCAGTGAACTTTGAACATGTACGCAGGCAACGGTCCTGGTTCTGTTCAGGCGAACCGGGGCCCGACGCCGGAGGGCTGCCTCATATGTTCAAAACCCCAAGCGGCTGTCTGGTTTCACAAATACGGGGACTTCTCAAAATAGGGCACCCCGTTCTTTGGATGGGTTGACAGGAAAACCAAAGGCTTACCTGGAGAGGTCCCTGATTTTGAGCAACGTCTGTTCCGGAGCTCGAGCTTTGACACTGTCAGGTTGCCGGTCCGATGCGTAACCGCCCGCCACACCGAGCCCGGCACTTTCAGCCTGTGCCCACAGTGAGAGAGGCATGAAGCGGCCACTGAAAACGGAGGATGATGCCCTCTTGTCAGCTCCTGGACATGTGCAAAAGTCGCGTTCCTGGGCATTGCTCCGTGAACTTGCCTTGTTTGTTTGCTCCATATAGGCGGGTTTGCAGGTGCATGTGTGTGTGTGGGGTATCTTCACTTGGACTTGGTATCCGAAAACCTTAAAATCAAAAGCAAACGAAACACAGCTTCAACCAGGGCACCCTAGAGCACCGTGTCCTTGTATGCGCCTGCAGTATGCTACATATATAACGGCTGATCGCTGATAAAACAACCCAAACACATGGAAACTGTGCTGCGGGTTGAATACATGACAGATACCCGACAGCCAATCACTCACGTCTCCATTTGGGATCTTAATAGCAACTTATTGACAGCAAGCGCCAAATGAAAGGACTCTCAAAAAACTAAGGTATCAACGTGACAACAACTGAGCCAGTTCCCCTCATTCTAATTAAATCCTTAATAATAACAATAATGATAATAATAATAATAATAATAATAATAATAAAAAAAAAAAAAAAAAAAAAAAAAAAAAAAAAAAAAAAAAAAAAAAAAAAAAAAAAAAAAAAAAAAAAAAAAAACGGCTGGAAGCGTCACCCCAAGGACTCAGCCCGACATGTACGAATCCAAGAAAGCTTTCTCCTGGTGGCGCAGGCTCTGGACTTACCAAGGTGGCCAAAGCTGCTCCTCCGCGCGCTGAGACAAGGTGGTTTTGGATGATTTGGGCTCGTGATGGACGTGATTTACGTGGATTGGGGTGGTTCCATGTGGCTGTGGGTCAAAAATATGTACCCAAAATGAAACCCTGGTAAATGGAAACATCACTAAAACCTGCGGTCCCCTGGTGGTTTAATTTTGACCCATACCCCAAAATCGTAGCCGTGCCAATGTGAACCATTGGTTGAATGGAACAGCACGTCATCGATCAGCCACAAAAGCTTTTATGATCCCGTCATGCGAGAGGTTCTGTAGGGGAGCGTACCCAAGTAGTGCCGGTGACAGCGGCTTGCCACTTCGCTCTCAAAAACGGAGGTACCATGCTCACGTCGAAAAACAAAAATGAACTTGCTGTGGGATGATGATGACCATGATGATGATTATTTGTAGGATGATGATGATTATCATTTTTATTACAACACAGTTGCATTCCTCCAAAGACAAGGCTAGATTCCTCCATTGATTCAGCAGCTCGTGACTTAACCATGAACGTGCGCGCCGCTTTGATTTCCTGTGACCGCTGCCGAACTGCGGTTGAGGCACACGCACGTAAACCACTTCGTTGTCACTGCGTGGCCAACCACGGAAAAGCCAGAAAATAACGTCTGTATTATGCCACTCTCTTGTTGAATTCTAGCTTTGTTTGGGGGTTCAAATGCTTCACAGTCATTGTCACGTGGGGCTTATCTTCCGAAAGTTTTGTTGTTCCTTATTGCTTATTCCACACGCTTCAACGTACAATCCAGATTGTAGCGCCGTGGTTGTTTTGGTCCAATTGGATCAAATTGCTTCAACATTGCTTCCACACGCCTTAGCGCCTGCACACATGTTCAATGCACCATGCACATGCTCAATGAGCATGCACACAAAACCGCGGTCGTGCAAAAAAAAAGGGAGGAAGTCACGACAGCGCCAGCTCAAGCAGTCAGGAAATCTAACAGCCTCATCCGCTTCATCAAGTTGAGTGGGTGCTGAGGAATGCCTTCAGCCGCAACCCTGCCTCCTGTGGAGAAATGGCTGCCGGCCGCTGCCATGGCCGATCTGGCCCCAGCGGCCGCTCCTCAGCTCAAACCGGACGTTCCTAGTACCAGGAACGGAACATGCCAAAAACGGTGGGGGGAAGGTTAAGCAGTTCGCTTCCTTCAAAGGTCATCTGAACAGTGTCCATGGGGATGAGCACAATCATCATCGTTTCTTTTTTGCACTCATGGCCGTCAGACCTGATGCGATAGCAATGCCCTCCTCTGGATGCCGATGGGGATGGCAGTCCCAGGCAAGAAGCGCTGCTCGTGTGGTGTGCCTCTGACACCGCATCGCCAAAACTTGCAAGCTTAATGAATTCGGGCAGCGGGGCCTTGCCCTGATTGGTTCCCACTCATGCCAAAGAGAGCCAACGAAACAAACCGCCAAAAAAGGCCTACACAAAAGAAAGACTGCAAACATCCTTCTGCCAACTTCTCGAGATCCGGGCGCCTCAGGGAAAGGTATTGGCTGCCAATCCGAAATCGGGGCCCGGCCGACTCGCGGCCGACTCGCGGCCGGCTCAGGACCCGCCGAACTTGGCGCTGGCCTTGGCCTCCGTCTCCTTACCAGCGCCTTGGTGGCATCCAATCCCTCCGCCGCCTTGCTCTTCACGTCGTCCATGGCCGTGGCCGCCGACTCCGGGTCCGTCGGGTCCGTGGGCTTCGCGGGACCCTTGCAGCTGCCCACCACAAACTCCGTGGTGGCCTCGTAGCCCTGCACCGTCTTCTGCTGCACCGTGGCGCAGCCCTGCTTCAGCTGATCCCAGAGGCTGGGGCTGGGGCTCACCGCCTCCTGCGCCGCCGCCGAGGTCTCCGAGACCTTCGCCTGGGCCGAGGCCAGGCCCTGCTGCGTGGCGTCCGAGGCATCCGAGATGCCCTGGGCAACGCCCGCCTGCATCTTTGCCAAGGTCTCGTTGGCGCTCGACATGGCGCGAAACTGAGCAAGGAATGCGAGTCTACAAAAGAGCAGCAACTTGCGGAAGAGCATGATCATCATCATGGTCAGTGGCCAAACCCTAAGAAGGCCATCCTGTTGATGGCTTTGATGGGTTGGTGGTCCAAAATAGCCAACCCCCAACAAGAAAGAAAGCAGCCACATGTCCACTCCCAACCGCGCATTGCTGGGTCTGATGCACCCACAAAGATTGGCCCGAAGACCACCAACACGATGCGGCAATGCATTCCAGGTATCCGCAAATAACGTCTTGGCCCTTTCAAGTGGAACTTGTTGAATGGTCATGGCTTCAAAGTATATCCAAGGTTGTGACCCCCTTGTTTCAATTTTGCTGTCTTGTCACATTCTCGTGCTTACAAGACCATACTGATAGCTTGAGCTTCAGGTGGCTTGCCTTTAGCTTCACGGCCAAGTTTGGTCCGCTGTTGACGTGTCGCTGGGCAAGCTGCTGGCTGCTGCGGCGGCAGCGGCCGCCGCCGCAGTCCTGGTGAGGGATGGGGATGAGGCAAAAAGGGAGTAGGAAAGCAAAAGGGTGTGCATTCACCCCCCCCCCCTAGTCTGGTCAAAACGGGAGAGCAGACCATTGCACCAATTTGTGGTGCATCGAAGCTCGTACAACTTGCCCTTCAGTGTTCCATGAATGTTCTACCAAGAATACGCTTTGCTTGAGGCAAGCTTCCTTCAAGCAAGATTGCCCATGGTTGGATGCAGTTTCGTCCCCTTCCGGCAGAACGGGCTGTCTCAGAGTTGGGGAGCTATCCATTCAGTCTCCCTTTCAAACAGCCGCGAAACACGGGTCCAAAACTGCCGCCACTTGGACATCTCAAAAGATCAAAAAAAGTCGACACGTTTGGACAAACATGTCAAATCCAAATGAGGTGAGTTGGGGAGCAATCCAAATGGCTGGGTCATTAAAAAAACGGAAAAACATGGTCATGGGTCAAAACCCCGTACCCGCAGTGAACATCCCAATCCAACCACTAAAATAGGTTCTAAAATGGGTGGTGAATTCACCTACCCCAAAATGGGATCTCATTGGTTTTGAACCATGGCCAAATGACCTTTGACCCTTCGTTTTGCCCTTCCTGCTGCGGGAGGGCCCTGGGCTCACCGTGGGCGTGGCCGGAGTGATGGGCGCCGGCGTCGCCGGGGCCATCGGAGGGGAGGGCAACGGCGAGGGCACGGAGTCCTCAAATCCCCTGAAAGGCCCGGTTGCTGGCGCCTTCCCCACGTGTGGCTCAAAATGGGATCCCAGTTTGGTTGGTAGGTGAATTCACCACCCATTTTAGAACCTATTTTAGTGGTTGGATTGGGATGCTCACTGGGGGTACGGGACTTGGACCCATGGCCACAATAGACTACCAGAAGTGATGTCAGCTATCCGTGATGTTGTTTCAACGGCCCCCAACTGATTTGAGATGAAAAAAAGTTCCTGAGCCCTGTGCAACAGCCACAAGAAT
>CAUJNA010001768.1:0-85000 GCA_963377175.1 Effrenium voratum | reverse complement strand
ATCGTGTCCTATTTGAGCTTCATTTGTTGTTTTCTTCAGAGCTGCCGTTGGAGAACATGTGAGTTTAGTACGAAAACCTCTACAAAACACCGTGTTTACGATGTGTTCTGACCCTGGTAGTGCTTGAATGTTTGAAATTATGCTTAATGTCTTTATCAAGTTCTACTCAACTTTTAACTCTATTGTAAGTATTTATTTACACTGCATGTCCTTTCCAATAGAATTTCGCACGGCAATTCACATTTAAGCACATCTTATTCAAATTTCAAATTAGCCAAGTGAAACAACAAATACAGACATGATGCATGCGCAAACAAGTCAAACTACAGCTCCGCATCCAGCCAGCATCTCCAGCATTGCCAGCATTGCCCAAAACACAGACACACACCAAAGGGTGAAGACGAGCGTGTTCTTTGCTAGCCTAAAAGTTCTGGGCAAATATTGGACATTGCCTGTTCCCCCCACTCTCCCCACACCCGCACCCGGCCCTACTATGTTGACCCTAACCTCTATCAGCACCGAGTTGGCTGTGGGTCAAAACCCTGTACCCCCTGTGAACATCAAAATAGGTGGCAAATGGATGTTCATCCACCCCAAAATGGAGCCATAGGCAATGCCCCGTGGCCAGTATAGGGCCGTCACTCCGAGTTCGTCCTCCGGAGGCGGAAGAGGCCCAGCACCAGCCACTGGTCGGTTCCGGGCCGGGCTCTCCTATGCCGTCAGAAGACGCACAGCACTTGCGACTAGGCCCAAGGCCCATTTTCCGGAATTCGGTCTGGAACACAATGGTGACGTCAAATCCGTTTTGGTGTTTTTTAGACATCCCGTTTTGGTTTTTCTCCACATCCCGCAGTCCTCTGGAGGTATGGAATCAACTCCCACGAACTGGACAGATCTGAAGCCAGGCTCATCCTGGCTTGCACACCAAAAACGCTTGCACCATATCCAGCGAAGAAAGGCGACACAAAAAAATCAAGAGGGACTTGCTGTACATTGCCACACTGGTTCCAACCTTAGATCCCAAGTTACTTGACACGCCATCCAAAAAGAGGATGACCAGTTCTTGGAAGCTTCTTTCACATGGCCATGGGTCAAAATCCCGTACCTCGACTAAAATAGGTTCTAAAATGGGTGGTGAATTCACCTACCCCAAACCACATGCGCTGCTCCTGGCCCAGCATAAAGACCAAGTGCTTCTGCTTTGGCGACTGGGCCACTGGGATGGAGATGACCTGCGTGAGTGGTCAAAACTCCTGCGTTGAGAGGGGCACATTTCCTTTGGATCACACCCCTCTTCCTCCCACCAGGCTGGCTCCTTCTGGCATGCCATGCTTGGTTGCAAGCTTCCCCCTAATGCCCCTATGGAGGGGCGTACCTGTCGGCGATTTTGTGAAGTTCACTTGTTTTTCACTCCAATCCCTGCGCCGCTACCGTGGGGAGTTTGCAGCTGTCTTTAGGGTGTGTTTAAGGCGTTTGTTTAATGTTGTTTGGGGGGTCTCCTGAGGGCTTTAGTGTTTAGGATGCTTTCAGTGTTTGTTTCTAGACTTTGTGTTGAGGGTGTTTAATGGGGTTTTCCACACTCCACGATTCCACACACTCCCTGGGCCCCACACTCCACACTCCCCACACTGCACTCTCCCCAGACACCACGCTCCACGAACACTCGACACTCCACACACTCCACACACTCCACACTCCCCACACTCCACACTCCCCACACTCCACACTCCACACCCCACACTCCACACTCCACAGCCTAAAGGGCTAGGCCAGCTCCAAGTCAAATGTCAAACATTTATCAGCCATCAGAGTCATCAACCATGTATAAATCCTCAACATATCAATCATCCAAATCAAACATGTGTCAAAACCCAACATATTCTCGGTGGAATGAGCCTGAGGCTCTAAAGTTCCCAACAGGGTTTTTGCGCAGACTGTAACGAGCCGGGCAGTCTTGTCACATAGGGCATGCGGGGGCTGAAACGAATGTCAGCCGCGGCTCTCTTGCATAGCCCTAAGGAAAAGGTGCCGAGTGAGCGTCGAGCTCTCAACAAGCTCCTGCTAGATGCATCACTCGACCTTCACAAACTGAGAACGCAATGAAAGCGGGACAATGATATCACCAAAACGCCGGGACACAATCTTCATGACCTCCGGCATAGCGCTCAACGACTACACGCATGGCTTTCAACCCTAAGGGATAGGCGCGGGTAGCTCCGCTTTTTGCAAGTCATTACAACACAAAAGCATCCTTAACATAGCGCAGGTACCGACAACATGTGCAGTACACTCTTGCCTGTCACAGAGAGACTGATTGCCAACGTGACGGACGCGGGCCGGGGGGTGGGGGGGAGAGGGTAATGCTTTTGCATTGATGGCCCAACAAGTTTTGCACAGCAGCTGGGCAAGCTGTGTATTTGTAATGCGTGCAAGTCCTTTCTTGCACTTTGGCACAGTAAGTTGCAGCTTTCGACCTTGCAATTTTGAGTATGAAAAACAAATTGGTTTTCCAACTTTGGGCACATTAAGCTGCAGCTGTGCACCTCGAAACTTTGTGTCCGGACGGACAAAGCGGATGCAAACCGAACGTGTCGTGTTGTGTGGGCTGATTCTTGCGACAGCTGTTCCCGGGTTGTTTTGTGCTGTGCCAAAACGCGTCGGCTCCCACAGGTTTCTCAAACAGCGCTCTTTGGGTCTGTTGCTTCGCACCTGCTCGATGGGCGCGTCCACGCTGTCTTTGCGTTCCGAGTCTGAGAAGGGCACGGATTCCTGACGTCGAGAACCCAAGAGCCAAGCCGAAGACCTGGTTTGTTTGTCTGCAAATGAGAACAAAAAGTTGGTTTCTCTTTGACCACAAAATCCAGTACCCTTGAAACAGCACACCTGCCTGCAGATCCAGCGAAGCGTGCTCTGTGTGCTCCGGGTTATCAGGCCTATGCACCTTGTGCGCAAGCGCACGACGTGTTGCTACAGTGAGACTGTATGATGCAGGTTCTTGCAAGCCGTGCATACGCTCTTAAGTGAATGCTCTCCAACAACAAATTCTACGGCATTGCGCAGTGAAAGGTTGTAGACTTACAAGAATGCATGCTCAATTGATGTGAAGTTTTGTTGTCTGCAAGATTACTTAGCAAATTGCCTTGCTTCGGCCCCACTCAGGGTTGACTTTGGGTGGGGTGGGTCCAGTTTAGACTTTGGGTTAGCTGCGGGATGGGTGTGGGGTTGGTGCAGGGTGGACTAGGGGTGGGCTCCTGCTGGTTTAGGGGCAGAAAGGTGCTGGCGCAGATGAAGTCAGCACTGGCAAAGTGCTGTCGCATGATGCGGTGGCAGTTTGCTTCATGTTCCACACCTGGTGGGAAGTTTTGGAAATCACCGAAAAGGTAGAGTGCACATGATCATGAGCATACTGGCAGGCAGTGACTCTGAAAATTGGACGGCGGGAATCAGCAAACTACAGAAAGCGTGTTGCCACGGAAACTTGCAAAAGGTCAAGAACAAAGGACAAAGACAAAGCAGGCAAAAAGGTTTGAAAAAAAGCGTAGCAACCAAACCTATCTAGCAAGTGCTGTCTGAGCAAAAATGGTTGCACTTGCTGAAAAACACATTGTGTTTGCTTGAACACAGAAGACAAAGATCTTGACAGAGTGTCACCTTCCGCATTCAAGGGTAGACCATTCTGGTTCCCTCCGGACGCCTCTGGCGATGTGACCGCAAGCTTGGCTGAGGCGGTGGCATCAGAAACCGCGCCTGAGCTTTGTGAGTGCAAACCATCCTGCACGGCCTACTGGGATGATCTCGAACCTGAAACCACTCCTGGCCATTTCCGGGAGGGCTGTGCCTGTTTTGCGCTCATTTTTGCAGCCAACGGAGCAGGGCTGTGGCAAAAGCCCGGCCAGACCAAACTGACCCCGAACGCCAAGCCCGCTGCTGTCAGGCCTGGCATGCTGTCAATCAAGGAATCAACAGCGACTTGGGAGCGGCGCCCTCACTGACTGTCTTTCCGATTCTTCCAAACGCTCAAAAAGAACAAGCGACATCAAGCTTTTGGTCACCACTCAGCTCACCCTGAGGCTTCTGGCTGAGCTGTTTGTGTGGGCAGGTGGCTCGGTTCTGTGTCCTGACAAGACTCGCTTTCGAATCCGCAAACTCTGCAACTCGGTCCTCTGCATCATCCGTGTTGTCGAAGGCTGCAGAGTTCCCGTCACTACTGCCCTGGGCTTCCAGCAGATAAAATAAACTCCCATTTGAACGACACAAAACGGCCATGGCTCAAACTCAGACCACAAAATACCACAAAGCTTCAGTGGGTAAAGGGTGCGATCCCTGAACGGTCCCGATTTCTTTGGGGCCAATCACACGTCGGACGGGAGTCACCCTGCCTTCAAGGTGGCATAGGCACTCTCCTCAGCACTCATCCCTGTTCTTTTTGCGGGGTGTGATGGCGCTCCCCGAACAAACGCACCTCTGCCGCACTTCCCCCATCTGTTTTGTCTATTCTGAGGCCCTGGGGTACTCGCCTGCCGGCGAAGCTGGGATGCCTTGGGATCGCGCTCAGGGCCCTTCCATCTGTGCCATGGTCCAAACTCCTTCGTGTCCTGGTCATGGTTCCCTGAATGGCGACCCTGATCCTCAAGGCGACCCTGTATCCCTTGATGGGCTTTTGACCCTAACGCATCTGACAGGATCTTAGGGCTACTGCCGCACCACTGAAGGCGAACGACCTCACAGCGCCAGCGGGCAAACATGACCTCGGCCTTTTGAGCAAGTCCCTGGCTGTGTCGTCTCAGAGCGCCCTGTCGGCGAGGTAAAGACCTATCCAATGTCAGCTCCAATGCAAAGGACATCTCTCCCTCTCTTGGATCCAAGCGGCGCTGGTCTCTCGCCAAACACCCTCCTACGAACATGAGAGCATGGCAAAAAAGTCACGCGCGAGAACGAAACCAACGCGCCTCGCATCCAGATGCAGAGGCAGCCGCTTTGGCCTCAACTCCAAGAGCTGTCAGGAAAACTGGGTGTCTGGCCACTAGCCTCATACTCTTCTGCCAGCTTGCTGTAAAACCTGCGGTTGATGCAATGCCAGGACGACACGGAAACAACGCACAATCCGTTCCAAGCACAAATGACCGTCCTGTCCACAAGGTCAGAGCGACATACAGGTCGAAGAAACTCTTCGGGATCAAAAGGCACGGTGTGAGAGATCAAACTTAGCAGGGCATCTGACATCTGCATGCGCCAAGACACGTTCGCGGTCAAACTTCATTGGCCCTACAAATAATATTTGACTTTGTTGTGTGTGTGTGTGTGTGTGTGTGTGTGTGTGTGTGTGTGTGTGTGTGTGTGTGTGTGTGTGTGTGTGTGTGTGTGTGTGTGTGTGTGTGTGTGTGTGTGTGTGTGTGTGTGTGTGTGTGTGTGTGTGTTGTGTGTGTGTGTGTGTGTGTGTGTGTGTGTGTGTGTGTGTGTGTGTGTGTGTGTGTGTGTGTGTGTGTGTGTGTGTGTGTGTGTGTGTGTGTGTGTGTGTGTGTGTGTGTGTGTGTGTGTGTGTGTGTGTGTGTGTGTGTGTGTGTGTGTGTGTGTGTGTGTGTGTGTGTGTGTGTGTGTGTGTGTGTGTGTGTGTGTGTGTGTGTGTGTGTGTGTGTGTGTGTGTGTGTGTGTGTGTGTGTGTGTGTGTGTGTGTGTGTGTGTGTGTGTGTGTGTGTGTGTGTGTGTGTGTGTGTGTGTGTGTGTGTGTGTGTGTGTGTGTGTGTGTGTGTGTGTGTGTGTGTGTGTGTGTGTGTGTGTGTGTGTGTGTGTGTGTGTGTGTGTGTGTGTGTGTGTGTGTGTGTGTGTGTGTGTGTGTGTGTGTGTGTGTGTGTGTGTGTGTGTGTGTGTGTGTGTGTGTGTGTGTGTGTGTGTGTGTGTGTGTGTGTGTGTGTGTGTGTGTGTGTGTGTGTGTGTGTGTGTGTGTGTGTGTGTGTGTGTGTGTGTGTGTGTGTGTGTGTGTGTGTGTGTGTGTGTGTGTGTGTGTGTGTGTGTGTGTGTGTGTGTGTGTGTGTGTGTGTGTGTGTGTGTGTGTGTGTGTGTGTGTGTGTGTGTGTGTGTGTGTGTGTGTGTGTGTGTGTGTGTGTGTGTGTGTGTGTGTGTGTGTGTGTGTGTGTGTGTGTGTGTGTGTGTGTGTGTGTGTGTGTGTGTGTGTGTGTGTGTGTGTGTGTGTGTGTGTGTGTGTGTGTGTGTGTGTGTGTGTGTGTGTGTGTGTGTGTGTGTGTGTGTGTGTGTGTGTGTGTGTGTGTGTGTGTGTGTGTGTGTGTGTGTGTGTGTGTGTGTGTGTGTGTGTGTGTGTGTGTGTGTGTGTGTGTGTGTGTGTGTGTGTGTGTGTGTGTGTGTGTGTGTGTGTGTGTGTGTGTGTGTGTGTGTGTGTGCATGTGTGTCCCCTCAACGTCTTTGTCATCCTTGCAGCAAATGACCATGCTGGATCACCACAACTCACACGCAGCACATTGTGGTGACATTGTGGTGCCTCGCTCTTGAAGAGCTTTGAGCAAATGAGCTCGGCACTCGTCTCCATTGGACACCGTCGAGGGTGCACTGCTAAAGCTAACCGCTGAGGCAAACTGTCCTGTGCAGGGATGCTAATGACAAGTCATAATCAGTGCAGCACCACTTCTTGCGATTTCAGGCATAAGTGCACAGGTAGAAAGCCATTCCCAAAAAGGGACTCTGATTCTGACAAAAGAACTGATTCTGAGAACAGAAAGCGCAACACCGATACAATATTATCCCGTTCTCAGTGGCAGGACTCTTCTTGTTTGAGTTCTGCTGCAGGTTGGCTGTTTTGCGCTTGGGTTTGGGAGTCAGCGATTTTGCCCCCATGTTTGTCATTTGCATTGAGATTTCATGGCCGAGTCGGGACTTAGGAGTCCGGTCATGCTGGCCCTCCATTAGGTACGTCAACAGGTGGTGCGCTTCCGCTTCAAAAGAAATCCCAGCACGGCTGCGAAACTTGGGGGTTTGCGTGTTGAGGTTGACCTGGAACTAGTTTCGAGTTCGAAATCCGATACGCGCCATAGCTTTGCGTTGGAGACTCTTGAGCTCCATCCAAAATGCTTCGGGTGAGGAGGAGGTGGAAGATAGTCCAGGCTCATATTGGATATATGATAGGATGACAAGGATGACGAGGATGATAAGGATGAGAAGAATCGTATGGACGATAAGAATGACAATGGCTGGTAAGGACAACAATGACTTAGTTGCACGGCCAATAAGAATGGCTGGGATGGACAACTGCTGAGGATGATAAGGACAGTAAGAATGATGTTGGCATGCCTTAGCCTGAAAACATGTTCTACATGCGATGGGGCTGATTGAAGATGCAGCAAGAACACTCAGTCTAATGCCAACACCTGTTTCAGTGCAGTGCTCAAGCCTCTCCTGGCCTCGGCCCCTGCTGTGAGACCTTGTCGCCGGAAGTCCTGCGAATATGCAGCAAGCTGTGCCTCGAATGTCAGCTGACCACAGAAACCAGCCGCTCCTGCCGCATCAAAGTCATCATCTGGCGCGCCGGATAAGAGGAAAAGAGAAACATCGCAACCGAGAACTGAGCGAAATCCAGCTTAGGACTTGGCCCAGTTGACTCAGACACATCAACTCTCCGCCTGGCGACTGGGCGCGGCGGCAGCAGCGCCCCAGCCAGGAAGCCTGGCGGGCAAGCCCGGACCAAAAACCCGGAGCTGTGCTCAGATTGAAACACCTCGCCCTCTCGTGGGTTTGGGAAAAGAACCCTATTATAATAGAACGGAATGCCCGAATTCTGCGGCAGTCGAGCCCTTCAAGCAACCCCGGTGTCGTCACGTGGCCAAGGCTCAATCTGCGAGACGGGTTGGTTTGTCTACGGCAGGTGAAAACCACAACTGCTAGGAGCAGGACAAAGAGACAGGCCTTGTGATGTGCCGGTGGCTCGTCAGGATCCACCGAACCACAAGGCGGCCATCTGTGCAGAAACCGAGGCGCAACGCTCAACTGGTGCAGCGCTTGAAATGGCCCTTCCCACCAAGAAGTTACCGACCCTCTCGGGATTTATAGCCTGCCAGGGTTGTAACCCTTGGCGGTGACAGCGATTCTCCCTCGAAGATTTGCCATCTGCAGGGGCGGGGGGAAACCATTCCGAATCCTGTGCTGATTCCAATCAGTATCAGACCGGCAGCCAGCAAATCCGGCCTGATGTGCAGCTTTGGCCAACGGATGCGAGAAGCTGAGCCTGCTCACAGTCGAGGCCACAGCAACCAAATGTAGGACAAAGAGTCGACAACAAGATGTGTCAAGGAAATCCAAACCCAAAGGTTGCACACATCTTGGGCAGCCAATTCTCACGTGCATTGATGCGCGGCACCTTCTCCATCATAAACCATGAGTCTGCCCTGGCAGAAAAGTGCATCACTCTCAATTCCCAGAGAGCAATGCCTGCTCACAAGGCGACGCCTGAAGTCATGCCCTGCCAGCGACCCGTAGCTACAGGCCGACTTAGCGGATCGTGACTTAGCAGATCAGACGTGCCATCTTGAGCACGACAGCTGCGAGCACCCAAAAAAATAGTCACCAGACAGCTCTTCATTCGACCTAGTAGACCCCCAAGACTCCCAAAACCTGCGTTCGCCATGATGCCATGATGCCGAAACCCGTTTTACTTTGGCTTGCGGCTTGCACCAGGGCATTTTCAGCCCGAAGCAAGGTCTTGTCAGCGCCGGTCAGGCAGGTTCCCAACATAGACGTTGGAATGCCTGGCAGGCGCACTTCCATAGCTCTTTGCTCTCCCCCCCCTCCTCCTTCCTCCCCCCTTCTCCCTCCCTCCCTCCCTCCATCCCTCTATCTCGCTCTCTCTCTCTATCCCCCGCTCTCGCTCTCGTTTTCTCTCTCTCTCTCTTTCTCTCTGTAAGCGAATGTTTGCACGGCCTGTCAGGTTTTGCTTCTGCACATATTCTGCGCCCAGCGTAGGGCTCAAGACGCTCGGGCTTCTCGTGCTTGCAGGCCCACTCAGGCTTCGGCAGCTGCAGGGTCTCTGTCCAGTCATCCTCGGAGGCTCGTGGGCTCCAAGGAAAACAACACGTGAAGCACTCTGCTGGTCTGTCCGTCCCAAACCCAGAGGGCTCAAGGAGAATTCTAGGCATTGGGCTTTGAAATGGCCCCAAAGTCAGTGAGACGAGCCCACCCGGCCTCTGGATCCTCGTCACGGCCTTCACCCCTCTCCTTGATTCGCTTGGCCTGCCCAGGGAGTGACTTTGGGAGATAATTGCAACTAAAAGCCCCTTGATGGACATTGAAAAACAACACTGGAAGTCCACCGGCATGTGTTTGATACCCTGAACAAAAATTAGTGGACCCCTTGGACCTCGGCGGGGTTTCAACAAAACAAACGCCTCCTCGGCATCCAAAATGGCTTGGTGCTTGTCGAGGATATCAACGATGGCATTGCACCCGTTGGTCAAGGCAAATGTCATCGCGGTTTGGCCACGTGCAGCCCTCGCGTTCATGTCGGCCTCAGGGCCAAAAAGAACTCTGCAAGCCGTGCAAAACCCACCCTGTGATGGCTCTGATCCATCGAGTTGCCAACCGTGAAGAAATGCAACAAAGGCAAACGCCGGCCTCACAGTCCAACAGCATCTTGACGCCATCCGCACTGTCTCTTCCAGCCGCCCACATCAAAGGAGTAAAGCCCGCCAGATCCTGGGCATTGACGTCCGCCATGCCTTCAATGAAGGTTTCGATGGCCGGCAGGTCGTGCTCCGTCACGGCCAAGTGAAGAACACCGCGTCCCCGGGGGTTCACGGCATGCACATCTGCCCCGTTGCAAAGGAGCATCTGAATGGCTTCGCAGCGCCGAGACTTTGGGATGGACTCGTCCCAGCTGCCAGATTTCGCCAAGATGTGCAGCGGCGTCTCACCTTACTCAGCTCTTATGATGCCTTGCAAGCGTCTCTCAGACTGATACAGTACGTCTTTGGGAAAGCCATTCAGCATCAACTCACGGGCTCAAGTGCTTGCCGAGAAGGACTGATCCCGCGAATGAAATGAGTCTTGTGAGAATTTGTCCAGGACCTGCAATTGGCTTAGCCAAGGCACCCATGTGATCTCGGCTGTCAGGGTCTGCCCGCGCTTCGCACAGAGCCTTGATGAGCACGGGGAATGCCTTCTCCGCGGCCTTGTGAAGGGGCGTCGTCCCATGCTGCCCGTGGTAGTTCACAGTGGCACCTAACATTCCAGCTCCGCACAAACAAGCAAAACATGTCAAAGAAATCGCCCGCTGGCCCACTGGCCTCTGCGCACCAATTCGATGGCCTCCTGTTGTGTCATCTCGCGGTAGGAGGGCGCCTCCAGCAAATCCGGATCCACATCCGGACCTCTGGGGATCTCGGCCTTTACCTCCTCCCAAGTGGGAGGCCTGGCGAAGCGAGCGAGACAGCCAAGCTTTTATTTCCGGCAGCCAGGCAAGCAGACCTGTTTACTTGCCGGCCTGCTCGTTTGCTCATTGCCCGCTTGCCTGCTCGGATTGGTTGCCCAGCTTTCTTTGCCTTTTCCTGCCTTGTGTGCCTGCTTGCGTGTGCGCTTGCTTGTACTAGTAGAAGGCTCACACCGGCAATCCATCCTTTGCAAATCTAGAAAACGCTTGATCGAGGGAAACACCTTGGTGCCGTGGCGTGCGCCGCCATGTATCCTTAAAAACTGCTCACGCACAGTTCCGCTTTGCCGTGCCTGCGCATCTCGTGCAGCATCCGGCCAGCTGCGTCTGCTTCCTTCTTTGTCTGCAAGGACCTTACCACTGAACACAAACCCAATCACTACATAAGTGGAATAAGTGCAAGCAGGCCGCTCAGGCTCTTCCTTCACAAAGCTTGGCTGCAGAAGAACCTTCAATGCTTCCTCCTCCGACTTCTCAACGTTGGCTGCCCCCTGAATCTCAGGCGCCCAGTCGTCATCTGAGTCCTCCCGGGTCGACCACTCGCATTGCGCTGCGAGTGAGCCACTGGCTACACTTGATACAGAAACGACAAACATTCATCCCAGCCGCACGGACGGACTGGAGGGTTTCCCCTACAATTGTCACATGCATCTTGAAGATGTTCTGTCTACATCAACGCAGACCTTCCTTTGGGCGCCAGGTTGTGCGGACTCTGTGCAACGATCCTCGTCCTCCTCCTCCTCATGCTCGGCACCCTCGACTGGGTCCTCTGCACCTTGCACTACGGGATTCCATTCGTCCTCCTCCTCCTCCTCTTCCGACTCCTGCTCCTCGTCCGCTTCCTGCGCCTCACAAAGTTCACGACCGGAGGAAAACAAAATGGCACAAAACATGTGTTCCTCCATTGAAGCAGCCGCCAGAAAGGGTAGCCCCAACTGCAATGCCTTCCATGTGCAAGCTTCGGGCAATACCATTGGCGAGGTGAATGGCATCCCTCCTTGAGGGAGTCTTTGCGACACATCCTAATGAGGAGACCATGTACCCATCTTTCAACCATGAACCTGCAGCTTTTGACAAAGGTTCGCGTCTACGATGCTATCACTGTGGAGCACGGGCCTGCCTGTGTGCTTTCTCTTGCAATATCAAAACAACGTTCTGGCGATGGCTGCCAAAGAAAATCCCGAGCGTTGCCTGTCCCTGTAAGTGCTGCTAACACCGGAAGGTGCTTGTTTGCGTGTGTCACGAGTCTCCTTGACCCATCCTCGTGGTTGTAAATGAAACAAAGGTAAAACCGACCAGTCACAGAGCTTCGCCGGGAACCCTTCTGTTGCTGAGGCGCCTCTTTCAGGAAGTCCAATGCTGTCTGTTCCACCGGTTTCCAGTCACTCCATGGATCTTGGTCGATGTAGCCAGCTGTCATGGCGCAGCCAATCACAGAAGCTAGCCCTTGCACATCGGAGACTGTTGAGACCTCTGTCCGACTTTGTCCTTCAGAGCAACTGGCAAAGTGAGGATATGTTGGACAGCCCATGCAAGACCAATTGTTCCGGTGGTCATCGGGCAAAGCGGCTCAAATGCAAAGGTCGTGTTCACGGCGCTTGCATCACTGTTACACTTCCATCACTCCTTGAGATAGCAATGCCTCACCACTCTCACATTCGGCACAACCCCTGTACTATGAAGCTGCACCTCAAATTCGCTTGGCCAATGCAAATGATACCGTGGTCTTCATGTCTTGCGGCCTCGGAGGCTATCCCGTGAACTCATGTCATTGCGTGCATCTGAAACAAAAACAATGTGAACATTAACAAAGCATTAGGCGACACCGGGTGAAAACTGGTGCCCAAACCCTAAACACAAAAGCAAAAAAATGGGTGATCCGTCTTGCAGTCTCTTTGGACGTGCATCATGGATGGCCAAATTCTAAATCGGACTGACTCCCTAATAGCTTCCCAACCGTCAACACCACTATGCTACGCGACGCGCACTGCTTTCTAACAAGATCTAAAAACTCATGCAAAACAACAATCAAGGCGCGTCCCTGACGTGCCTTTTTTTTCTTGGTTGCGTAGGTGCTTAGGTTAAGTGGGGTGTTCAAGCGGGACACAAGATGTAACACAAGTGGCAGATTTACCCCCGTGTGAAACTTAAGCTCTACAAAAGTGAAGTGCACGGTTCAACTTCGAGAAGGCTACATTGAGTCCGTATGAAACAAGTTCTAGTGTGGGAAAAACCCGCGCTCTTTGCATTGCCGTGCCAAGGATGGGTAGAGCATGTTTTAATGAGCATACTTTGAGTAAGAATGCAATTGCATGGTTTGCAAAACTTAGAACTTCACAAAAGTTTACACCGTGGCTTTTCACCAAAGCTAAAGGCTACATGTTTTGAACGTTGGCGCCGCTCAATCGTCAGGCTTCTGCACAATTGAACACGCAACACCCGGCAAAAGAAGCTGTAAGCGTGTGGCGTGTGTGGGGTTTTTTCCTTGCATAATTTACAGCTTGTGTTTTAAACCTGTTCAAATCTTCGGCCGCGTTGCCACTTCTGTTCTATGTGGGACCAAATGGTCCGAGAAGGGGTAACCTTCTAAAAAGGCTTACCGTGTTCGACTCTTGCATGCTGCATTCCGCGCGAAGCCCAACAAAATCTTCAAAACGTTCGACCTCTGCGAGTTTGGTACTTGCACGCGGTGTAAATTCTTCGAACAGGCGGTGTCACATAAAAAACATGTCTAACAGCCCGCGGCTTGTCAGTTACCACGCACTGCTAAGTTTGCCAAACCACCTCCGTCAACCTGTTTGCCTTGCTGCTGAGGTGCACAGCAGTAGTGGTTTGCCACGCAGGTCTACAAGCTAGAGAGAGAGAGAGAGAGAGAGAGAGAGAGAGAGAGAAAAAGAAAAAGACACCTCTGCGCCGGGGCCTTGCCTAAGGCGCCATCCCTCCCGGCTTCGCAGGGGGCTCCGGGCCCGTCATTGCCCCCTCCACTTGGAGCTCAGACTGGCCGAGCGCCCCAGGCTCCGTAAATTCGTACAGCGCCCGCAAAGAGGACAATGGGGAGCACCCTGTCGCCTGCAGAAAGCAAATTGGGGAGCACCCCATGCGAGCAAGCTCGCGAAACAATCGGGAAGCGCCTCATTGAGCGCCAGTGAGCACGCCTTCAAAACAATTGGGGGCACAAGACAAGCGGGGAGCACCCCGTGCCCGCAACAGGCGAGCGCACGCAAGACAATTTGGGGAGCACCCCATAGGCTGGCACACACGCAGAAAAGAATAACAAACACAAAACCGTCAGGGGAGGAGAAGGAGCGGGAGAAGAGCACCCGCCAGTCACGCGCCTGGAACACAAGCCCGGGAAAGAACTTGCCCAGGAACGTCACCAAGCCGTAGTCGAAGATGGGTACCTCAAGGTCGGCGGAAAGAGCCGGAGGCTCCAAAAGAACAGCAGCAGCAGCAGCAGCAACAACAGCAGCAGCAGCAGCGGCGACAAAGGCAAGGCCGGCAACAGCAGCGGCAGCAGTAGAAGCAGCCGCAACAGCAGAAGAAGTGGCAGCGACAGCCACCGCAAGGCGAACAAAGGGAGCAGAGGCCAGCAGAAACCGGGCGTGTGGATTGGTTTGCCTCTGGCGCACCAGTGACCACACGCGACCAAATCGTGTGGTGGCACCCCTGAGCCTACCGGAAGCGCCCGGCCCGACACACAGCTCGGGCTGGTTCGTTTAAAGATCTGCTTTGCGAACCCAGCAGCAGTATGGCTTTGTGCTCCTGAGGCAAGTCTGCTAGAGCACCTTGGTTTTTGCATTTTAAGACTTTGGATTTTGCGGAAAACACCGCAGGCTTAAAGCATTGTTTTAAATTAGAGCAAAAATTATTTGGCACGGAACTGGGCCTATATTCTTTTTGCTTGGGTTTTGCTTTGTCGGTGATCTATCTCACCCAAACCCTCTAAGATTGAAAAAACCATTCTTGCGCTTGGTTTTCTGCATTTTTCATGGTGCGCTTGAAATCTTGGTTTAAGGCTAATTTTCCATGATTTTGATATTGAATTGTGATGATTTCAATCTCGGACTTCATAGAATATTCAAAGCCCGCGCTTGAAAAATGACTTTTGGCAATATTGAAATTGATGAGTATGCACAGGGCCAAAATGGCTGAAATATGCCATGCTCAGGATCGTAGTGAAATGAGTTTGAGAGGCTGTGATATGCATCCCAGCAAAGCATTCCAGCCCATGTGCTCAGAAAGAACATCATATGCTTTTGGCATGTGTTGGATTGCATGGCGGAATCATTTCTTTCAGGATCAAGCCTGCCTATAGGTAGTTGCCTGCAATCCCGCCATGGGGAAGTTGGGTCAGCCAGAAGCACCATGTGAAAAAGCATACGGTGAAGAGGTTGCCCACACCAACTTGCAGCAAAGCCTTGCTGGTCAACAACCTCATTGAGCACACCAAGAAAGAAGGCACCTCCAAAGCTTTCAGCTTTGGCTGCTACAAGGGGGTGCTGTTGAACAATGCTGTCAAAGGTGCTGGCTTGCTGGCATTGGAGGCATTGATCATGTCTTTGCTGGCTGTCAGCAAGAGTGGCCTGTTCAATTACACAGATCTCAAAGAGGCTGTGAAAGAATGCAGCAACCAATTCCCAGTTTTGTCAGACAGGCCCATGTCGGTGGGTGGCAAGCAGGATCCTGGTTGTGATGGCCCACCTCACAAGGGTCAAGAACAGCAAGGTGAGGATTGGGCAAGCCCAGAGCAGCCTGACAGAGAAAGAAAAGGAGCAGTTAGAGCAGCTTGCAAGGCTGGTGCAAGACTTACCCTACAAAGGGACAAGCACCAGCACTCTTGGCACAGAGAGCATGGCCGAGTCTGATGTGGGCCTTGACTTTGAAGCACTGGCTTGCAGCCCTGTGCCTGCCAAGAAGGCAGCAAACAAGAAGAAGATGGCAAAGGCTAAGGCCAAGGCTCTTGCCATTGAGGAAGTTCAGGCCATTCTTCCACGGAACCTGCTGCTGAGGGAGAAGGCTGCTCCAAGATCTACCTGACATACCTACAAGTTTTGGAGGGTTGCAAAAAGAAACACTTGGTTTGCATCAATGAGAAGCAGAGCAAGTCCCACTTCAAGATCATGAACAAGATCAAATCCACCATGGAGGAGATGGGCAAGCTTGACCAGGGGACGGCAGTGCTGAGAGATGCTTTGCTTGCATAGCAACATAGTGCCTGCAGGGCAGCATTTTGGGGCGCAATGCACCTTTCATGCTGGTGCACAGGGGGGGGGGGGCTAGCATTTCTGCAGTTTGGGAGCCAGAGCCTGCACATGGTGGAAAATGTGTCAAGCTTGCTTTCGCTGCGTCCTTGGAATTACTATGTACTCCACAATGGTGGCAACTGTTTTTGTTGCAGGCTGAAACCTGCCTAAAGAACAGGTGCAGTGCACCTAAACATAAGCTGGGAAAATTGCCTACGAGACCTCCTCATCTGATTAAGCCTTCGCAGCTTGGCTGCCCGCTCGGTATCCATGTTGAACGAAAGCAAATGCAGAAAACAGCGATGCAAGTAGCTATATGCAAGTTACAAGTGAAAACGGCCAAGCTCAAGGTTAGCTAGTGGAAAGGACAAGCTAAAGGTTATAAGGGAGGACAGGATGAGCATTGCTTGAAAAATAGGCTGGGAGATGCCTTGATGTGAAGGCTATGTGAAGGCTGTAACATGCCTGAAAGTAGGCTAGACGATGATTGGTGGAAAGGGCCATGGCAAAGTGGTTTTCTCAATGCTGCTAGGTAGGTTACACAGGTGTGTGGCTGGGAAAAGGCTGAAACATGCCTCTAAACAAGGTGAAGCCCTTGGAACTTTTCCAATGTTGCTTTGTGCGCTGCAAGGCCAGCAAGGCATGAGGGCAGCATGTATGCTCAAGTACTTGAACTGCACGCCATCCAGGAGTCAGCCATGTCGCGGGGCAAGGGCTTTGGATGGGGTGAGGATTGGCACCAGCCTTGTTGGGGCAAGGGCAAGGGGAAGCACAAGGGCTACTACCCCCAGCCCTATGGCATGAACCATGGCAAAGGTGCCAGGAAGCTGAGGACTGTCCTCAGAGGGGCCTACAGTGAGGATGATGCCAGCAGCCCCTTGGCTTGAACAGATGGTTGCTTGAACCTGTGTGGCCATTTTTCCTAATGTGCAAAGAAACGATTCAGCCATAGAGCACAACAGCTAGCTTGTCATTTTTGTTAAAGCAATTGTGGATGGGAAGGGTTTAGGGTTCAGGGTTTAGGTTTAGGGTTTAGGGTTTAGGGTTAGTAAGGGAGTCCCTATAAAATGATCCCTGTAAATTCGCACTCTTGGCATGTCTGTGCATTTTTATGCATGATCAGCAGCTTGGTGAGGCTACATGAGTTTTCCAGAGTGGATGGATGAGCAGGGCTCCCTGCCTGTGGTGATCAACCACATTTATCCAGAAAGCCATGGAGGGCATGGAGGGCAAGGACCTGGAGGGCAATCTTCTGGGCAAGGCGGTGGCCATGGAGGGCAAGGCTCTGGATGGCAAGGCCATGGAGGGCAAGAAGATGGCGCTGGCAGCTCCAAGAAGAAGTGGACTCCTGAAGAATGAAAGCATGGAATCTTCAGAAGGGCTGGGCTGGGCAGCCTGCGCTTGGAGGAGAGAATGAAGAGGAGGCCATGCAGGCTGAGCATAAGGACGCTGAAATGGAGCAGCACGCAGAGCTCAAATTGGAGCTGAGGCTGCAAAAGGATGAGACAAATCAAGCCATGGATTTGGTGGCCAGCAGGCAGAACTTCTTCTTGAAGCAGATGAGTGAAATGCAGGTCCAGCAGTATGAGAAGGAGCAGCTGCTCAGGAATGAGCTGAGGTGCTTGGCTGAGAGTAGGGGCTTTTTCAGAAGAAGAAGCAAGCGCTGCAGGAAGGCGCTGATCGTAGTGCCATGCATGTGGGCCCATGGTGGTGCATGGGTAGGCCACAGGTTGAGGCCATGAAAGGCATTTAAGACTGTGTAGCAAATGGGCCCACTTCATATAAGGCACTGTGCAGTACACAAGGGTCGGTGTGGAAAAGTGAGCCAGATTCACATGATGACAAAGGACTGGAATAATTTTTGCATGTCCAGCCATGTGATGCAGCCTGAGCCCTTTTGCTCTAAGCTGCACAACCCCTGTCTGAGTCTGTCTGCTGCAGCTATGGCAAACCAGTTGCAGGAGACCATGTACCTGACATGCGACTCAGTTGCGTGCGGGCCAAGCAGGAGGAGTTTGGCAGAAGGGGCAACCTGCATTTACTGTGGCAGGGCATGGTCAGCCACCGCAGTCAGTGCTCCAGCAGTTCCTTGGAGGGTGGAGGATGACCTCAGCTACCAGATCCAGAGGATGCAAGATGCCATCTGGCACTTGCACTGGAGAATGGACCTGCTCCTGATGAGGGGCCTTGGGCAGTGACAGCTTTTGTAGCCAGAGTGGCAGCTGTGGGTTTTTGAAAAAAAGGAGCTGCTTGCCTGCATTGTGCTTGGGTTTTGCCAGCGTGGCTTGGACTCGTGGCTGCAAATGCCACTCAGGATGGTGGGTTATTGGAGCTGGTGGGAAGGTGGGATCAAGTGGCTGAAAGATGCCAAGCCAATGGCCGAAACATGCAATGTCAATGGCTGAAATATGCCATGTCAATGGCTGAAAAATGCCATGTCAATGGCTGAGAAATGCCATGTCAATGGCTGAGAAATGCAAATCCAAAGGTGCAAAGATGGCTTGCAGAGGCACTCGCTGGGTGTGACCGGCTGCTGGTGGGAGGTGGGGCTTGGCCTTTTTTGGGGATCGTGGCAGGCTTTGGTTTCTGAATTTTGTCTGAAATTTGTTTGAATTCCAACGACTTTTCAGATAATTTTCTCAAATTCAAGTATTTTGTTTGAAAACTAGATGGAATTCAGATAAAATTCAGATAAATTTCAGAAAATGAACATGCCACATCATAATTCCATCGAACTGATTTGGAGCTCATTAGTGGCTCAACTGGACTGTTCGAAGCTTTTCACTTGGCCAGCATGCCCAAGAATGTGATCAAAAAGCCTGCCGTGCTCAAAAAGCCAGCTGCTTCTGTGAAGGATGAGGTGGCCACAATTTCCTTGGAAGAGAAGATCCAATTGTGGAAGGACAGGGTGCATGGGGAAAATCCAGATGCAGAGTTGGAGTTGGAAACCTCTGAGCAGAAGCAGCTGAGCAGCAAGTTCCTGCTTGCCTTGAAGTCGGCCCCTTCAGAGGCAAAGGAGCAGCAAGTCAAGCCCCAGCAGGGCAAAAGCATGCACAAAAAGGTGCAGTGGTCAGGGCATGGCTTTTGGACAAGTCATGGGGCTCACACTTCATGCAGAAAACCCAGTCCATCTCAAGCTCTAAAAGCTTCAAAGAAACAGAGAAGCCTGTCAGCTGGAAGGAGCTGCAGCAAAAGTATGAGGATGAGGAAATCCAACAGCTCTTGGAGGATGGTGTCATCATTGAAGTGGCGCATAGCAAGACCAGCAATGTGAAGATGTACATTGACAAGAGCAATTGGAAGAAAGAGAAGACCTTTCTAAAGAACAAGGAGTTCAAAAAAAACTAGAAGAGGGAAGTTGAGACTGAGGATGACTTGAGCAAGCTTGACCAAGCTTTCCTTTCAGTAGACCCTTTCCAAGAGGGAGGCAGGTCCTTTTTGAATGACATGACCAGCAGCAGCCAGCCGCCAAGGCCTGAAAATCCTGGCAAGAAGCATGAAGGCGCAATGACAGCTGACAAGCTGTGGAAGACAGTGTCATCTGCCATGACAGCCTGTTCCAACAAGAGCCTCCAGGTTGAGGAGTTGGCCAGGGAGCTCAAGGGAAATTCTGGTTATGGGAAAGGCATCAAAGGCACCACCAGCCAGATGCAGAACAAACTGATTCAGTGGCAAACCTCCCTCAAGGACCTGTATCTCAAAAAGGACTTTGGGAAGAAAGAGGAGACCTTGAAGTTTTTGAACACCATCCAGGAGGAGATGAAAGGGCCCATTGCATCTCATGCATCTTTGCTGAAACAGCTGGGCAAGTGAATGTCTCAAGAGCCCACCGTGCTGAGGCCAAATCTGTTGATGGTGCACCTGTTTTGCATTTACTATTCTTTAGGAAGGGCCCATTCTTTCTCCTGATTTCCAGAAGCTACAGTTTGGTGGGGCCGCAGAGACCTATAGACGCAATGCTTTGCCGGCGATAAATACTGGTGTGCTGCATGCAGGCTCATTCCTAAATATGGGTCATGGTTCATGCCCATCAAGTATAGGAGGCACAGCTGATTTTTGAATTGGTGTAGGTTTGAAGCACGGGGCCAAGCTTGCAGCAAGTGAGCATTTCAGTTTGTTGGTGCACATGTGTGCTTGGCAATGGCTCAGCAGGAAAGACTTTGCAAGTCTCAAGCAATTGCAAAGAAGTTCCACAACCCAACAATTGCTTTGTTGTAGCTGACATTTTTGTGGCCGCTAGCTAGCCTTCAGTCCCAACCATGGTGGGGCATTTGCAAAGAGCACAACATGACGCTGAAGATGCCTTGGGGCCAGCAAGAAAGAAGCAGAAGGTCCTGTTGTCCAACTCCCATGAGCAATCTGCATTTGCCACCTGCTTGCTCAACAAATGGGTTTGGGGAGTTTTGTCTGCGCCTAATGTGCAGGAACTTGCCCACGCAGCTCTGTGTGATGGCTTGCAACACCCTGAAACTTCAGAGATTGCAGCGTCGGGGGCCTATGGCAACAACACTGGCAGCATTCACCGGGATTTGACAGCACATTTTGTCAAGGACTTGGTGGCACCAGCTGGCAGGCTTCTCACAGTCCCTGGGAAGGATGTGAAGGGAGGAAAAGTTGCCATTGAAATGGCATGCAAAGTGGTGTTGCCTTCAGATTGGCTTCTGGCTATGGCCAGCCATGGCCACTTGCATGAGGAGCGGGAGCTAGCGTTTGGCTATGGCATTGCAAAAGAAAGATTTTGGGATCTGGTTGGTTCAAAGTTTGACCATCCTGCAATAAAGAAGGGCGCTCAAGGGATCCCATTGCTGGTCCATGGAGATGGTGCAAGGTTTCAAGACAAAAATAGCCTGCTCACAGTGTCCATGTCAGGCTTGTTGAAGCAAGGCAGCATTTCTGACACCAACTTGATACTTGCAAGCTGGCCAAAGAATTCTTCCATCAAAGGCCAGTGTGGCACTTGGTCAGAAATTTGGGAATGGCTGGTGTGGGACTTCAATGGCTTGTACCACAATAAGTTCCCTGCATTGGACCCATTTGGCAACCCATTGGATGGAGAGCTTGCTGAGAGGGCTGGGAAGACAATTTTTGCAGATGGCATTTTTTCTTTCTGCTCGGTGTGCAGGGCGATATGGATTACCTACAGAATGAGCTGGGCTTGTCACATTGGGCCAGTGATACGCCCTGCCATTTGTGCCCAGGTGGAAAGACAGTGGCTGACAACTGGTTTCGCTTCAGGCCTGCAAGCAGTTGGAAGAAGAAGCCTGCCTCCACACCATTGCCAGATCACCCCCTTTGCAAGGTCATAGGTTGGAGCAGAAGGTCTTACTTGCTAGACCGGCTTCATGTCAATGATTTGGGTGTGGTACGAGAGGGGAGGGCCACGACCTGGTCTTTCACACAGAGCTGCGAGACGCACTTTTCGCGAGCGGCCTGCCCTTCGTCCTGAGCATCAACGACGTGCCGGAGGCCCGGGAGCTCTACAGCCGGGCCGACTCCATCGCGAGCCTAAGCTCGGGCAAGAACAGTTCCAAGCCCGAGCTGCTCGTAGTGCACCGGGGCAATCCTGTTGTCAGAGCAAGAATGGGTGGAGCAATCCTGTTGCCACAGCAGGATTGAAGGGGCAATCCTGTGCTCACGACAGGATTGACGGCAGGGCGAGTGAGTGGTGAAAAAAACACTCCGTCAGCGATGCTGCGAGGACGGCATCACTGCCGGACCTTCGGCGCTGGCCCGGTGATGGGTTTTTCGGGCAAAAAAGCGAGGTCGGAATTCCGACCTCGGTGGGAGACCGAAGTCGGAATTCCGACCTCGGTGGAAGAATCCCGACCTCGGGTGGCGCGGGCTCGGCAGGCTGGTGCGCTTGCCGCCACATAGCATGTACTCGGCTACCAGGACATGAAGTGAAGGAAAGCATCCTTCACTTCTGATACCTAAAGTGTGCTGCAGAAACTATGCACGGCGTACCGGTCACATAAAAGCGTGCTACAGCCCTCCCCTGGAGACTCAGGGGAGGACTGGATTTTTTTTTCCTGGGAAGAATTCGACCTTGGCGCGGGCTCGGCAGCTCCGATGCCGGGCAGGTGGCGCGGCCGGGAGGCTTCGATGCCAGGCAGGGATGTGGCGCGCTCGGTATCGAAGCCTCCGCGTCGGCGAGCTGGCGCGGCTCCGATGCCGGGCTGGAATGTGATGCTCGAAAGCACAAGTAGCACTTGTGCTTTGCGGCCGGGTGGGAGGCTCCGATGCCGGGCAGGTGGTGCGGCCGGGTGGTGGAACGCATTGAAACGAACCCACTTCGAAAACATAAGCGCCACTTATGTTTTCGAGCGGCGCGCTCGGTATCGAAGCCTCCACGTCGGCGGGCTGGCGCGGCTACGATGCGGGCAGGAATGTGATGCTGGAAAGCATAAGTGGCACTTATGCTTTCGAAGCGGCCGGGTGGGAGGCTCCGATGCCGGGCAGGTGGCGCGGCCGGGCGGCGCAGCGCCAATCCGTATGACCGTCACGGTGTAGGGTTTTTGGCCTCGGAACTGGAAACAGGCACCAACCATTTTTTGGTTGCTGAGAGGGGGTTTCCCAAATGGATTCTATTCTACCTGACAGGCTCCGGCGGAGGCTTCTATGCCGGGCAGGGATGTGGCGCGCTCGGTATCAAAGCCTCCACGTTGGGCGAGCATTTGCAGAGCACGCTCCTTTGCAGAGCACGCTTTTCTGCAGAGCACTCTCCTTTGCAGAGCACGCTTCTTTGCAGAGCACCCTCCTTTGCAGAGCACACTTCTTTGCAAAGCAGAGCACTCTCCTTTGCAGAGCACGCTTCTCTGCAGAGCACTCTCCTTTGCAGAGCATTCTCCTTTGCAGAGCACGCTTCTCTGCAGAGCACTCTCCTTTGCAGAGCACGCTTCTTTGCAGAGCACTCTCCTTTGCAGAGCACTCTCCTTTGCAGAGCACTCTTCTCTGCAGAGCACGCTTCTCTGCAGAGCACTTTGCAGAGCACTCTCCTTTGCAGAGCACGCTTCTTTGCAGAGCACTCTCCCCTGCAGAGCACGCTTCTCTGCAGAGCACTCTCCTTTGCAGAGCACGCTTCTTTGCAGAGCTCTTCTTTGGAGGGGTTTCCCAAATGGACTCTATTCTACCTGACAGGCTCCCAGCACTCGTCCGTCCAGGAAACGACCTTGTCCTGCGAAGAGTTCGAAACCTAAAACGCTGCGTGGAAGCGTGCGGCTGCAAAATAATGACCCCTAGATGTGCTTGCAATTTGGCTCCAGGTTGCATTTCAAGCCAAGCTTTGCAGGGCTAAGAAAAAAACAAGAAAAACAGGGGTCCCCAAGGGATCCCGAAAAAAAAGGAAAAGGGTTTCCTTTGGCAAAGCTTGACTCGCTTGAAATGCAACAGCCAAATTGCCGCGCAAGAGACGAAGCCGTTGCTGGGCAGCAGCGGACGACCCTGTGGGCCACTGCCTGGCAGGCTCCCTCTGCTCACGGGCCTGCCGGGCACCGGAAAGACGCACCTGGCCCAGACCATTGTTGCGAGGCTGCGAGAGCAGGGCGAGGCGGACCTGGTGTCCAAGACGCACTGCTCCGCGCAGAACCTGGGGCTGGGGGCGCAGACGGCCGACCACTGGGTGCGCAGGCACGTGCGCGGGGGCAGCGCGCCCAACTTCACGTCGGCGTTCAGCCCCACGCAGGCCAGGTCCGCCCAGAGCGCCGTGTCCAGCTGCAGCCAGTCCAGCTTTTGCCGACTTCCGACAGCTGCCGGCCGTGCTGGACTCCTGGGCTGGACGGCCCATCAGCGCGCCGTTGGAGCACAGCCAACTAATCCGCGACCTGGCCTGCGGGCACCGGCTCACGGAGAACATGCGCCCCGGCATCTTGGAGGGTGCCCCGCGGAGCAGGCCAAGGCAAGGCTGAAGAAGCTCTACCCCTCCAAGCCTGGGTGGCCGGACACCACGCTGGTCATCAGCCACAGCAAGCGCATGGCCGTCAACGCAGCGGCGAACCGGGCCCGGCGCCCCAACCTCAAAGCTCAAGCCAAACCAGCCAGAAAGCCAGCCAGAAGCCAAGCCAAACCAGCCAGAAAGCCAGCCAGGAGCCAACCAAAACCAGCCAGAAAGCCAGCCAGAAGCAAACCAAAACCAGCCAGAAAGCCAGCCAGAAGCCAACCAAAACCAGCCAGAAGCCAACCAAAACCAGCCAGAAAGCCAGCCAGAAGCCAACCAGAAGCCAAGCCAAGCCAGCCAGAAGCCAACCAAAAAAGCCAGCCAGGGTTTCCTTTGAGGGGGCTCGCCTTGCAGAAACAAAGGCAGCTGCTGGGCATTTCGCCAAACCGCATATCTAGGGGTCATTATTTTGCAGCCACACGCCTGCACGCAGCGTTTTAGACTTCGAATCCTTCGCAGGACGAGGTCGTTTCCTGGACGGACGAGTGCCAGGAGCCTCTCAGGTAGAATAGAATCCATTTGGGAAACCCCCTCTAAAGAAAGAGGTGCTATGTTCTGTGTTCGCGCTTTCGCGCAGTCAACAACACCCAACTCCAAAGCTGACTCACATCATTCCCCCTATCGCCCCCCTGGAAGCTGACTCGCCCCCCGCCCCCCCAAAAAAAGAAAGCAGACAACAACAGCAACAGTTTCACACCCAACTCCAAAGCTGACTCGCCCCCATTCCCCTTCGCCCCCCTGGAAGCTGACTCGCCCCCATTCCCCGCAGAAGACAACACACACACCCGGAAGCTGACTTGCCCCCCCGCCCCCCCAAAAAAAGAAAGCAGACAACAACAACACACAACCCCAAAGCTGACTCACATCATTCCCCTTCGCGCCCCTGGAAACCCAACTCCAAAGCTGACTCGCCCCCATTCCCCTTCGCCCCCCTGGAAGCTGACTCGCCCCCATTCCCCGCAGAAGACAACACACACACCCGGAAGCTGACTCGCCCCCCGCCGCAGACAACAACAACACACAACCCCAAAGCTGACTCACATCATTCCCCCTTCGCCCCCCTGGAAGCTGACTCGCCCCCCGCCCCCCCAAAAAAAGAAAGCAGACAACAACAGCAACAGTTTCACACCCAACTCCAAAGCTGACTCGCCCCCATTCCCCTTCGCCCCCCTCTCGCCCCCATTCCCCGCAGAAGACAACACACACACCCGGAAGCTGACTCGCCCCCCCGCCCCCCCCAAAAAAAGAAAGCAGACAACAACAGCAACAGTTTCACACCCAACTCCAAAGCTGACTCGCCCCCATTCCCCTTCGCCCCCCTGGAAGCTGACTCGCCCCCATTCCCCTTTGCCCCCCTGGAGCTGACTCGCCCCCATTCCCCTTCGCCCCCCCGGAAGCTGACTCGCCTCCATTCCCCGCAGAAGACAACACACACACCCCGGAAGCTGACTCGCCCCCCGCCCAAAAAAAAGCAGACGACAACAGCAACACCTCAAACGCCAAAAAGCTGAGCTAGCCCCCTTCCCCTCTTCACAGCCCGGAATGCTGACTGGTGCCCCACACCTCCTCGCCCCCACCAAAAAAAGAAAGCAAGACAAACAACAACAACACCCAAACTCCCAAGCTGACTCACATTCCCCTTCGCCCCCCCCGGAAAAGCTGTTTTTTGACACCAAGCAAAAACGGTACCCGCAGAAGAACAACAACAACACACAACTCCAAGAGCTGGACCGGATCATTCCCCCTTTCACAAGCCCGGAAAAGCTGACTGGCCCCCGCCCCCCCAAAAAAAGATAGCAGACAACAACAACACCCAACTCCCAAGCTGAACTCACATTCCCCCCTTTCGCCCCCCCCCCCCCACTCGCCCACCTTCCCCCTTCGCCCCCCTGGAAGCTGACTCGCCTCCATTCCCCGCAGAAGAAACAACAACACACACAACTCCAAAGCTGACTCACATCATTCCCCCTTCACAGCCCGGAAGCTGACTGGCCCCCCGCCCCCCCCAAAAAAAGAAAGCAGACAACAACAACACCCAACTCCAAAGCTGACTCGCCCACCTTCCCCCTTCGCCCCCCTGGAAGCTGACTCGCCTCCATTCCCCGCAGAAGAAACAACAACAACACCCAACTCCAAAGCTGACTCGCCCCCCTTCCCCCTTCACAGCCCGGAAGCTGACTGGCCCCCCGCCCCCCCCAAAAGAACGCTCCCCCCAATAAAAAAAGAAAAGCAGACAACAACAACACCCAACTCCAAAAGCTGACCACACATTCCCCCTATCGTGCCCTCCTCCCTCCCCCCTGGAAGCTGACTCGCCTCCATTCCCCGCAGAAGAAGACAACAACATCACACACAACTCCAAAGCTGACTCGCCCCCCTTCCCCCTTCGCACCCCGGAAGCTGACTCGCCCCCCGCCCCCAAAAAAAGAAAGTAGACAACACACACAACTCCAAAGCTGACTCTCCTTCCTGGCAGAGCCCGCTTCCTGGCAGAGCCCGCTTCCTGAAATTCCTTCCTGACAAAATCCCTGACAAAATTCCTGCCTGGCAAAATTCCTGCCTGACAAAATCCCTGCCTGACAAAATCCCTGCCTGACAAAATCCCTTCCTGGCAAAATTCCTGCCTGACAAAATTCCTTCCTGACAAAATCCCTTCCTGACAGAGCCACTTCCTGACAGAGCACACTTCCTGACATGTGTCAAACAAGGTTGGGCAAGCCAAACGGAAGAAGCTCACTCGCCCCCCGCCCCCAAAAAAAGAAAGTAAACAACACCACAAACTCAAACAGCTGGCCTACATGCGCTCACCCAAAAAAAAAAAGTAGACCAACACACACAACTCCAAAAGCTGACTCAGCTGACTCGCCCATAAAGCTGCTCACTTGGCCGACCCCCAGAAAAAGAAAGTAGACAAACAACACCCACACCCAACTCCAAAGCTGCCCCCCGGAAGCTGACTCGCCTCCATTCCCCGCAGAAGAAGACAACAACAACACACTCACCTCCAAAGCTAGACTCGCCCACCTTCCCCCTTTCGCAACCCCCGGAAGCCTGGACTCGTACTACTCGGCCCCACCGCCCCCAAAAAAAGAAAGTAGACAACACACACAACTCCAAAGCTGACTCTCCTTCCTGGCAGAGCCCGCTTCCTGGCAGAGCCCGCTTCCTGGCAGAGCCCGCTTCCTGACAAAATTCCTGCCTGACAAAATCCTTTCCTGACAAAATCCCTTCCTGACAAAATTCCTGCCTGACAAAATTCCTGCCTGACAAAATCCCTGCCTGACAAAATCCCTGCCTGACAAAATCCCTGCCTGACAAAATCCCTTCCTCGCAAAATTCCTGCCTGACAAAATTCCTTCCTGACAAAATCCCTTCCTGACAGAGCACACTTCCTGACAGAGCACACTTCCTGACACGTGTCAAACGAGGTTGGGCAAGCCAAACGGAAGAAGCTGACTCGCCCCCCGCCCCCCAAAAAAGAAAGTAGACAACAACAACACCCAACTCCAAAGCTGACTCGCCCCCATCCCCCTTCGCCCCCCCGGAAGCTGACTCGCCCCTCGCCCCCAAAAAAAGAAAGTAGACAACAACAACACCCAACTCCAAAGCTGACTCGCCCCCATCCCCCTTCGCCCCCCCGGAAGCTGACTCGCCCCTCGCCCCCAAAAAAAGAAAGTAGACAACAACAACACACAACTCCAAAGCTGACTCGCCCCCATCCCCCTTCGCCCCCCCGGAAGCTGACTCACCCCCCGCCCCCAAAAAAAGAAAGTAGACAACACACACAACTCCAAAGCTGACTCTCCTTCCTGGCAGAGCCCGCTTCCTGGCAGAGCCCGCTTCCTGACAAAATCCTTTCCTGACCTGACAAAATTCCTGCCTGACAAAATCCCTGCCTGACAAAATTCCTGCCTGGCAAAATCCCTTCCTGACAAAATCCCTTCCTGACAAAATTCCTGCCTGACAAAATTCCTGCCTAACAAAATTCCTGCCTGACAAAATTCCTTCCTGACAAAATTCCTTCCTGACTCGCCCCCACCGCCCCCAAAAAAAGAAAGCAGACAACACACAACTTCAAAGCTGACTCTCCTTCTGGCAGGGCACGTTTCTTTGCAGAGCCGCTTTCCTGCGAGCACTGGCACTGCCCCGTCACTTTTGTACAAAAAAACCGACGTTCTCAGCCGCGCGTTCTAAGGCTCAAACTTTAAAAGGCTGTGACAGAAAGCGAGCAAGCCGACCTTTTCGCCATGCAAAACAATACATGTCAAATTTGCAAACCGAAGTGGCCACCCTCTTTAGAGGGGATTTCCCAAATGGATTCTATTCTACCTGAGAGGCTCCCAGCACTCGTCCGTCCAGGAAACGACCTCGTCCTGCGAAGGATTCGAAGTCTAAAACGCTGCGCGCAGGCGTGTGGCTGCAAAATAATGACCCCTAGATATGCTTGCAATTTGGCTCCAGGTTGCATTTCAAGCGAGCCAACCTTTGCAGGGCTAAGAAAAAACAAAAAAAACAGAAAACAAGGGGTCCCAAAAAAAGGGGTCCCCGAAAAAAAGGGAAAAGGGGTTTCCTTTGGCAAAGCTTGACATCGCTTGAAATGCAACCTGGAGCCAAATTGCAAGCATATCTAGGGGTCATTATTTTGCAGCCACACGCCTGCACGCAGCGTTTTAGACTTTGAATCCTTCGCAGGACGAGGTCGTTTCCTGGACGGACGAGTGCTGGGAGCCTCTCAGGTAGAATAGAATCCATTTGGGAAATCCCCTCTAAAGAGAGAGGTTGCCAATGTTGATCCATGGTTGACTCTCGTTGCCGCAATATTGATTCAAAATTGCTCCATGGTTGACTCTCGTTGCCGCAATATTGCAACAAAATTGAACCAAAACCGCGTGTACGCCAAGCCGCTGAACCCCCACAGCAGGCTTGCTATATGTGCTATATGCGCTATATGGTATAGAAGCCCGGTACTCAGCTGCCAGACCTTTCCACAGCTCCCCGCTATGGTCCAATGCCACGCATCTCTGTTTAAAGGCTGCACTTGAATCAACCAGCGCCATGTCCCTGAGACACGCCGGTCCTGTAACTTGATGCGAAAAACTCGCAAGCAAGCATGAAACAAGTGCACCTGTAAGCGATCAAGAAGGAAGCGGCAGCGAGCCCGAGAGGCCCATGCCCATGGCCAAGGCTGCGCCAAAGGCCGCACCCAAGGGCAGGGCCAAGGCCGCGCCAAGGCCCCTCGGCGGCTGGTGCGCCCTGCAGGCCGCGATCAAGCAGGGCGACCACAGCCACCTCTGCCTCCGAGTCCTCTGCAAGTCGGGCGAGAAGTGCCTGCAGATGAGCCGCTAAGTTTTCGTGGACAGCATGAACGTCTTCCCCACGAGCCTGGCCAGCATGATCGACGACCTCAGGGCCTGCACTCACAAGCAGCTGCCGGAGCTCTTCCCGCTGATGGCCTCGCTTCACCCCGCACGCCGACCGACTCTCCCCAAAGACGGCCTCTCAAACAGCGGCGGACGCACTGCGACCTGGAGCAGGCGTGGGACTGCATCCTGCGCAAGCTGCCCATGCCCTTCGAGCACTTCTGCGGCGCCGAGGCGTGGGAGATGCCTGCGGTGTGGGAGCAGCACTGCTACGACAGCGTGCTGGCAGGAAAAGCGGTGAGCGCAGAGGACCGCCGGCTGGCCGTCAACACCGCCTATCTCATGGGGTGGGAGACCTTCCGCGAGTTCCACGACTGCTACCTCCACACGGACGTCCTGGCCCTGGCAAACGTGATGGAGAGCTGCCGGGACTCCTTCCGGGCGCAGTCGGGGCTCGACTACGTCACGCTGCCCGGGGCCGCCTGGGACGCCATGCTGAGGCACTCGGCCCGCGAGACTCCCATTCACCTCATCACCGACGAGCAGGCCTACAAGGACGTGCGGTCCTCCGTCATGGCTGCATCTTCCAGCCCTTCGCTCAAGCCACAACCCCGAGCTGGGCAAGGAGGACTACAACCCCGAGGAGCCCGTCAGCTGGATCTCGTACTTGGACTTCAACGCCCGGCCGCAATGACGCTGCCCATGCCCAACGGCCCCTGCGTGACGGTCGCCCTGCCAGAAGAAAACGCAGCAAGACTCAGCTGGCTGCACGAGACGTGCCTCTCGGGGCTGTCGAGGTGAGCTACCTGCTCCTCGTGGACTACGACTTCCCCCCGGAGCTGCATGACCACTTGGACTGGGCTCCCCCCGCGCGCATGAAGGTCGGGAACGCCCTGCGAGAAGCTCGTGCTCTTCCTCGGCATGCACGTAGAGGAGGGCGTGGACGGCAAGCGGCTCAAGTTCCTGCGGGACGCGCTGGGCGCCAGGGTCTGGAGGCTGCACAGGGCCTACCGCTTCGCCTGCAGCCCCTTCATGGCGGGCTTCATGGACCCCGACAAGTTCAGGAACACGAACGCCTACGTGGACCCGGCCAAGTTCGAGCGGGCCGTGGGCAAGAGCTCCGTGACTAACATTCGATCCAGATCAACGACTGCTCTCCAAGCTCATGATGGAGAAGGCCTACTACCTCCACATGAGAAGGCTCTTCCCGAAGATGAGGCTGCTCTTGCTTATTTTCTCAGAGCATTTAGACGCCTGCAATCAAGTGTCATTGCACTCGCAACCGGATAAAGTGTTTCATGCACAGTTCACATGACACACAGCTCTGACACATGTACATGTCTGTACTCAACTCCATACAACTCAGCATACGCTATCCGAGAAAGCGTTTGAAACACATGGGTGGTTCATCATTATGATTAGCACCCCGCCTCAGACAACGGTCACATTATGTGAGCGTCTGTCTGCATCTTTCGTGAAACTAGCTCCTACTGCAGCCTGGCAATGTACCACAAAAGGGTATGCCGTACACCTGCCACGCATTTCTCTCATGCTTCATTCTGAAAGTCTTCTCGCTGTTCCGGCAAAATGCACTTCAGCGTTGATCCTCACCGTGGTCTGCTCATCGAAGTCCGAGATGATGTATCTCTCCAGCCGATCGATGTGTTCATCAATCGCCACAAGTCTGTTGTTGGCTGTGAGCCAATTTCTGTCATTGGCCATGAATCTCACCACTAGCATTCCACTCTCGTCCGCAAGCTCAACGATGTCTCCACGCATGCTTGCTGTCTCCGCATTCATGTATTCACGCAGTTCCCATATGCGCCTTCTCAGATACACGAAAACTGAAATCTGCACGGAAATCAAGAAAACAAATACGCACACAATCATCCAAACATGAAAATTCCACTTCTCCTCAATTTCAACAATTGGCTGTTCATCCAGCCTGCACACATCCGTTTCACCACAGCTCAAGGCGTCTCCGAGAGTCTTTGTGACTAGACTCTGCAAAACTGCCATCTGCAAAAACTGCTTTGCAACTCCACTTGATGCTCCACTCATGACTTTGCTCATCTCCATCCGCAACTGACGGATTGCTCCTCTTGCATGAATGCGACCTAGTTCTTCTTCCAGATCTTCTGCTCCAATCGGCTCATTGTCCTCATTTCTGTACCCGAGCAAACCTTTCAGCATCTTAATGCGTCCTGCGCTCAAAGCTTTGGTTGCCATGTCCGAGAGATTCCATCTCGTCTGCGCGACGTTGAGCACGACTATCTTCTCCTGAATCTTCTGCTGACTCCACAGGAGTCTGCCTTCTATGTGCTTCACCCTTCCGCCAGTCCCTTGTCTCTGCAAGATGCCTCTTGCAGCTGAGCTGTCACCAAGATGGTGAATTGTCAACTTGTCCAAACCAAGACAAAACATGATAACATGCTTCAAATGCATAGCATCACAAAGTCCACTCACCATTGCGTACAACTCAGATTCTGCTGACGACAAACTCACAACTCTCTGAGTTCGTGACCCAGAAAACAAGAAATGGCCGTCCAGGAGCGCCACGACACCGCTCACTGATTTTCTGGTGATCGAGTCTCCCGACCAATCTGCATCTGTCATGATTTCCAATATGGGCTCATCTGATGTTGTGTTCTTCACAACAAATCCTCCATGCTGCACAATCCGCTCAAACGCCAATGTGTCATGCTTAACACTTGACAAATACTGCACCACATGCTGCAAAACTGCAAAAGCGCCACGTGTTGGTTTTGACATCTGCGTTGCAAGCAAACGAATAGCAAACTGTGCTTCTGCATAGTCATTTGCTATGTACAGAAGGATACCAACACATGTTCTGTATGTTGCAGCCTTTGCTGGTTCAAGTGGTTCTGGCATTGATTCCAACTGACTTGGTCCTGTGCTCATTGGGGCTTTCCTTGATTTTCCAAAACCAGTCCGAGGAATAAGTTCTTCCAACTTGTCGATGTGCTTCTGATGTGGTTGAATGTGCAACACGTCATTTATCAACCGATATGACCGTTTCAGAAACCAAATTTCACCGCCTTCTTCCAAGCGGTCTTTGTTGATCTTGTAATGCTTCTCAATGCATTGTTCAATCCTATCCAGTTCCGACTGCAAACCTACAAGCATCAAATCATCCACATGAAGCAAACCTACTGCCAAAACATCTGTGGAATCTGCATCTGGGGTTGTACTGCAAAACAAAACGGGGTTTTCTGCACATTGACGCAAGCTGCACACTTCTTTCAAATGGCTCGATACGTCTGAGTGCCACATAGCTGCTGCGTCACGTTGCCCAGGAAGGCATTTCAACAAGCGGTATGACACTCGCTTGCCTCGCACATATGCATGCACAATTGTAGGTTTCTCCTGGTTCACCGTCAGAAATGCATCCTGAAAGTCAAGGACCATCATCTTGTAATCCTTGCGATGCATCATGATCGAGGGCAAAATGCGATGCACCAAGTTCGAGCTTGCTGGCGCGAACAAACCTCCGTCTCTTTCACATGCCATCCATTGAAACTCTCTCCCGACAAACCGGGCACGCCGCATCCAGTAATTCACACCGTCAATGCGTTTTGCACGCCATGTAAGCACGAATTTCGTGCTGAGTTCTCTGCATTCTTCTGGAATCTGTGCACTCTGACTGACCTCCGCCAGAACATTCATGCCAGTGAGCCGCTGGAGCTCAACATCTATTGCAAGCTCGTCTATCGCCTCCATCTCGCTCTGCGGCAAATGTGGTTCCTCAGATCCAAATGGCCTGTAAAGCGATGAAAGAGCGCCGAACCACGTATACTCCTCTGGGCTCGCTTCAATCTGTTTGTCCATACTGTCTTCAAAATCTGCATCATAGTTCTCAAAACTTTCCAGCTCATCTTCGTCAAACTGAAGACCTGCGGGGTCATCATTGTGAAACAACGTCTCACCCGCAATCTGCACCGATCTCATTTCCATCTCCACCACCGGCTGAATGTTCCCAGCTCTCACCGGTGGAGCCTCCAGCCTCTGACGCTTAGGGCTCTCTGCCTTCGCTTGCTTTGCTGGTCGCTGCTCTGCCTCTCCAGTGTCCTCCGCTTCTCGCACGCGTCCACTGCTTGCTGGTTCGTCAAGCCTGATTCTCACTTGTCTTTGTCCATCTCCCGAATCTGCTGCACGTTTCGGTGGCAATGACTGCAAGCCATCTCCAGGAATTACAGTCCCCGCCTCCGCCAATACTTCTGGCATCTCATCTGCCGAAGGCGGATCCGAAGCTGCCTCATCGTCTTCTGCTTTGCTTTCTGAATTGAAAGGTGTATGCATGCGAAGAAAATCTGCAAGCATTGTACCATCGTCCACAGGCAAAGTGTATGTTGTCACAGCATCTGCAACTCTCGGAATGCGACTTGCTGCCACACACCCTGCAACCAATCCAGGATGTTTCCACGGAAATTCGGAAACCTTGTCCAACAGCTCCTTGTCCCACGGGCGCATCACTTTCCTCACAGTGCGTGTCACCAACAATGCACCTGATGCTGTGCTGACACAATGGATGTCTTGAAATCCAAGCTTTGTCAACCATGTAGCTGCAATGAACCGTGGTTCACCCTTATTGTCTGGCCTCACTCTCGCAAGCACTTGCTCGCCAAACCTGACAATCTTTCCAGTGTAGCGAGTTCCTGTCAGCTTTTCAAAACTCGTTGTGTCCTGCTGGACCCGGTACCTGTTGATCAGGAAACACGCATGCTTCCAGGCCCATGCATGTACTGCTGACATGGTGTCAACCACTGTACCTGCCTTTTCTTCCAGCTGCCCAAGCAGAATATTGCACTGCTGTCTCACACTCTGCACATTCTGTTCAATTAAGCCATTGCTTTGATGATCGCCCTTCGCTGCAAACGATATAACAGTTCTCAAGCCTTGCTTCATTCTGATCTGCTGCACACCTTGTTGCAAGTACCCCAACTCGCCATCTGAGCGCAGTACCACTTCATGATGTCCAAGGAATGTGATGAACTTCACGATCTCGCCAATCAAGTAAGATTTCCATTTTGCACCACCCTTGGCTACTGTCGGCACCGCCTCAACGAATCGGGTGTCTCTGTCAACAAGCAAAAGAACAATCATCTTCTCAGGATCACTCGCAGCTTGGTTAGGTCCTCTTGCCGTGAAACAGAAATCGAAAGAAACTGTCGGCATTGAGTCCTTGGGCGTTTTCTGTCGCTGATGCTTATCCTCCCTGCCAAGATGCATCTGACAATGTTTGCACCAATTGCGGAAAGGCATGTGAGTCAACTCATGCAATGCAATTTCACCTGCATCTGGAACCTTGACGCTGGGCAAAGTCTTCACCGGTCTCTCAGCTTCTGGCTCCTTCACACTGTCGAGAATGAGCTTCTGCTGATGTTTCACCAACCTCTCAAACACTGTTTTCTTTCCACCTGACTTGCCAATGTTGTAATACTGGCAAGCTTCTCGCAGTTCACGCAATGCACTGTTCACTGTCAAAGTGCTGTCATTCACCACAATGCTATCTGGCATAGCTGCTGCTGCTTCCGCATCAACTGCCGGCTCATCATGCAACTCCTCAACAACCGCTGGGGCTGAGGCTTGCACCTCCTCATCCGCTGGGCTTGGAATGTCCTCCTCCAGTGCACCTTCAGGATTGCCGAAGAAATCTCGGCTCACACCATCCTCATGACCAAAAGAGTCTGCAGTATAAATAAACCCAAGCTTCTCAGGTCTCATCCTTTGTCCGTAAACAATTGTCAAAATCTCACATGGATCTGTCACTCCAGGAATTCGTGCGTCATGTTCTTCATGCGCTGCTGAATGCAAATCAAACTCAAACTGCATCACCTCCCAGTCCTCACCGAATTTGACCAGGGTCGTCCTGTAACAAAGACCTTCCTCTGGCGAATCCGCTGCAATGCTGATGTAGCGTCTGCCGACTGATCTCTTCGCAAAACAATGCACATCAATCTGATCCCATGACTCTCCAATCCTCTCAAGAACTGAAGTGAGCTCCACGCGATTCATATCCTTGATTTCTATGTCCTCCACATCTGAAGGAAGTGCGACCTGTTCAGTCACCATGCAAATGTGTGCATCTGTCACCAATGAGTTGCGCTTGAAGGAAATTGGAATGCTGCTGTCATCATACTGCAAACAAGGTCCACCATCTGATTGTGAAATAGTCCAACCACTCCGCAAGAGTTTCCCCATTGCAAGTAAAGGGCTCGTAACACGTGCGATGATGAACGTCTCCCGAAAGCTGCAATTTCCAATACGCACCCAAATGTTGCGAACAGATTGCACCGGCAAATTGTTTCCTTGGGCATCCCGAAACCTCACATTGCTCGGCATTGAAGCTGCTTCTCCGATGCTGCCATACTTCTCCGGCAACACAGAGATGTCTGCACCGCTGTCCAAGATTAATTGAACATTCTCCTCAGACCCATTGAAACAGGCCCGACCATTGATCGTCCGAATGTGCAATTCGCTCTGCAAATTAGTGCAACTGCCACCCATGAAAACATGTGTGTTGTTCATGTCAGTACTGTTGCTACTGCTGCATGCTGCCAGTTGCTCAAATGCAGTTTCATACAAATGAACCAAACTGTGGTCTTCATAAGCATCTTCATGATCTGAGCCATCATGCAAGAAAAACTGTTCAACCATGTGAATATTCGCCTCATCATCTGTTTCCTCCATGGAGAAAATCGTCAAATCGTACTGTTCCAAACCGTCATCCAAATGGTGTTGAACAACATTGGAAACCTGGCGAACATTCCGATACGTGGTTGTCGACGACAAAGATGGCACGAATGACTGCCTGGTTGAAGACAACTCACTGCTGTTGCTATGCTGGGTTGGCTGTGCCGGTTGTTGATTCTGCTCAACATCATTCTGCTGTTCAGCACGCCTGATGCCCTGTTGCTGATCACGTTGAAGTTGCCAGCAATCTCGTCGCCAGTGTCCTGGCTTGCCGCAATGCAAACAGTTGTTGCTGTTGCTGTTGCCGCCTGATTTTCCTTTTCCCTCATGACCTTTTCCATCCTTTCCTTTTCCTTTTCCTTTGCTCTTGCCGCCTTTGTTCTGCTGATTGTAATCATGGAAGCCAGATTTGCCTCCCTTTCCTTTGCCTTTGTTGTCCTTTCCTTTTCCTTTGCCTTTTCCTTTCTTTCCTCCTTTGTACTCACCGACACGATCGATCTCCATGTCGGCAACACCATTCTTGTTTGAATCTGGACCAAACGCGGCTGACAAAGGGTTCTGCCACTTTGTTTGCGATGCATCCCATCTTGCAATGACAGACCTTAGCTCCTCATAGGTGCTTGACTCCGTGAGTGTGATGTTGAGAAACGACCGAAGCTGTCCACCTGTAGCACGAAGCATAGTGGAAAGCTTAACATCACTGTCCAAATCTTTTCCTGCCACACGTCTGTATTCCTCAAACAGCTCTTCAAGTTTGAGAACCTGCTGCAACAACGAAGACTTGTTGCTGAATGCCGGATATGATGCAATGGCTCCCAAGATAGCCAAATGCCTTGCTTTGCTCGAAGGTGCCAAATCGGCCTCGAGCTGTCTGAACGCCTCATAGCCGTTCTGCTCTCCGATTGCTCTCAAGATTGATCTTCCTCTTTCATGAAGAAGTCCTGCAAGAACTGCAAACAACTGTTGGCTCCGACCTCTCGTGTCTGCAGCGAGCTCCGACATCTTAACCACCGTGTTGTGGTTTCCCCGAATGTAAGCAAACTCTTCACCGAACTTATTGTCCAGCGCACAAAGCCACTGCTCCACATTCCATATCCAGTTTCTCCACTGGCTGAGCTCCTCATCTCTACTACTTGCCTGAAACCTTTCTGGCTTCGAGAGCACCTTTGCCAAATCCGGTCCTCTGAGTGTGGTCTCCGTGGCCCTTTCGGCCCGCAGTGCTTCCAAAGCACTCGTTGAACTTTGCGCACATTGAGCGCTGATTGCAATTGCGTCTCTCATCTGACTCATCAACATGATGATCTCACTCTGCGGTCCTCCAGCTTGGGGACTTCCTGCTCCACTTCCATCTGCCATGTTCACGTCCAACGTGAACTCACTGCAAATGTGAAAATCTGCAAATAGCACAAGCAATGAATGCAAAATGAAAATCTGCAACCATGCAAATGCGCGTCCGATCTAATCAGACCTATTGGGCTCTACACGCCGCTGGATGTTCCAGCAGCTCCGCTACCATGCTTATTTTCTCAGAGCATTTAGACGCCTGCAATCAAGTGTCATTGCACTCGCAACCGGATAAAGTGTTTCATGCACAGTTCACATGACACACAGCTCTGACACATGTACATGTTTGTACTCAACTCCATGCAACTCAGCATACGCTATCCGAGAAAGCGTTTCAAACACATGGGTGGTTCATCATTATGATTAGCAAGGTTGCCTTGAAAGCCCTTGTTTTGGGCGCGACAGAGGGCAACCAAGCCTTCAACAACCTATTAGCATCAGCACAATCAACTGGAACTTCTGAAGCTATGCCATCAGAGCCCCATGCTGGTAGCAAAGGGGGCGTCACCTCCCCGCTGCACGGCAGCCGCAACTCAGTGCGCGCCTGGAGCCAGGCTTCAAACCATGGCTGCCCTGAAATGGAGAAGACAGGAGCCACCATGGGCAGTAGCAGCAACTTGCGCTTGGCCGTGGAACTGGTTTTGAAGTTCCGGGCCTGAAATTCAACATAATCGGATCCATCATAGCTAGGTGTCTCGGAATGGAAATCCAGAATGATGTTGATGGTGCGATTGAAGTCGCTCCAACGAGCCCTGGCTAGGATGGCAAGAATGAACGTCCCTGCCGCCAACCGCTCGTAGGCAGAACTGCCCTTAGTGGCCACGGTCTCGAGACGGGCAATAGCCGCTACTGTAAGCGGCGGTTCCGAGACCTGGGCGGTCTATCCACCATCTTCCTTTCAACCAGCCCGCAAATGCGCTTGGAATGAACCAGGTCTTCTGAGTGAGCACACCCGAGCATGTGGATTGCAAACCTAATAGCCGTCCATAGCTGGGGCATGAGAAAGGAGGAACTTGTACACGAGAACCTTGTCGAAAGGGAGGAGAGGGACGTCATGTTGTTGACAAAACTCGGCATAACGGGCCAGTGCGAGACTGCGGGCCACCAGGGTTGATGCGGACTTGGTAGAAAGGGCATCTGTCCAGGACTGCAAAGCCGGCCACCCTGTCGTTTTGGAAGCCTGTGCCGCCAATGAGCAATGGGCGGTGTCGGTGCCGAAGGTGAGGAATAGCCGGGAGAGGGCGATGTCTCTCTGTGCAGCGATCTTACCCAGGGCCATGGCGCCTCTGAAGGGGGGAGCTGCCCGACCGGACATGGCGAGGCCTGCCGGTGAGAGGGGGTTTTCGGCTGGATGCGGGTCCACAGGAAACTTGCGCAGTAACTCTTCAATAGGCATATCAGCAACCCGCACCACTTGCCGAGGAGCGGGCACCGAAGGCGGGCTCATTTGTCGATGCCAGATGAGGGCGTCATCCCAAACCGGGTGCCCCTCCCATGGCAATTGGGGAATGTCTCCCATCACAATGGGCAAAGCAAAGCGGGCACACGGCTAACCTTAGCAATGCCTTTGGGGCCCAGCTCGGATGCGGCATTGTCATCACGGCCGCACCCCGGACGGGTTGAGAAAACAGAAAAAAGAAAGAAAAACTCTCAGGCAAGAAGTGGGTGAACGGGGGACAGTTCGGCTTCGAGACGAATAGAGTAAGACGCCCCCAAGAAGCTGAGGGAACGGCTCATCAGCCCGGAGTCGCATCTAACTATCTTGCAGCAACCACTCGGCCCAAAATGAGGGGAGACTGCATTTAAGTAACTCGCAGTGACTTACTGGCCCAAGCTCAGGGCAAAATGGATTTCAGCAAGAAAACGGCCTTCAACCAGTAATTGGGCGAAGGCCTCATCAGCCGTAGTCGCATTTAACTATCGTGCCTCAATTAACGAGGCCGAAAATGGGAGGAATTGCATTTAACGAACTTGCATCGACTATTGGCTGAAAATGAGGGGAACCGGGATTTGCACAACACAACGTCACGCCATCAAGCAGCTGAGGGAAAGACTCATCAACTGGGGTCTCGCTTAACTACTGACAGCGCTCAAATCGGCGCCAAATGGGGGAAAAAGGATTTAACAAACGTGGATCGACTCATTGGCGCAAAATGAAGGGAGGTTTGATTGACACATGAACAAGCGACCAATCGGCAAGCAGAAACGACCAAGCTATACCAAGGCAAGTCAAATCAAGGCACGCAAGTGACAAGCACAACCTGCTGATCACGACCACTTGAGACAGGACCACTTGGCAAACCCGAGCGTGGCCAAGGTCCAGACGTGCGAAACTCCGAGGGCCTCAGAACGGGAAGGGACCGAATCGATGCCTGGTGCCTTGCTGAAACGAAATCAAAATGGGCGAACCCAGCAACACTAGAAGTGGCAATCCGGCCGCAAGTCAGGGAAATACTCGACACTGCTGTCCCCTGTCAATCAAGGAATCAAAGCATGCAGGACTGCGGTGCATACAGGGTGAGCACGCAGGCTAACGGCTGAATGGGGCCACATGTCGGATTGGGCTCCCGGCGGAATCACTGGATGTCACCTGCGTGCGATCGGTCGGAAACAACGAAAATGCATGCGGAAATGCCATACTCAAGCACAACAAAAATTCATGCAAATTCAATCCAACCAAGACAACCAAATACTTGCAGCTCAAGACACACAGATACACGCACATGACGCAAATTTCTGAGTTCCAATCACTGTGTCGCAAGGAATGCTCGCGACTTTTCCGTGGGGCAGGCGCTATCAAAACTGGCCCGGAAAAGGCGGGACCGGAAGCCGGCGCCTAGGCGGTACCGCCGGGGGCATAGGCAGGTGGTCCTTCCAGTCACTCGATGACGCCGAAGATGGTACCGCCGGGGGCACAGGCAGGTGGCCCGTCCTTTCACTCGATGACGCCAAAGATGAAATTTTGGGATCCGGCTGAGCGCGAGGTCTCGCTTTCTTCGGCGCCGGCTTCGGGAAGACTGGGCGGCATAGCCTTAGGTGGCGGCCCACAAGGCCTGGATTTTGGGGGGAGCTCCCCCTTTGACCTGCGGCATCTGCTTGATGGGCGCGGGCCGCGGGCGCGCTTTGACCAACGCCGCCGCTCGTCGGAAGCCATCTGGGCGGAGGCATCTCCTGGCCTTTGGCAGGCTGTGAGGCCTTGCCATCCTTGGGAGGTGTCGTGGGGGCGCCCGCGCCCGGTGCTCCGGACTGAGGTGCGTCGGCGGCTCGCCAACTCCCCCAGTCGTCCTCGTCCTCAGAAGGAGTATGCTCATTTGAGGACGGCGAGTACGGACAATTCCAGATGGCGCCCCAGCTCCCGGCATTACTGGCTACCTCGGTGCCTGGTGCCGGAGTCGTCTGCGTGAGGATCTTCTTCATCCCCAGGCTCCCCCACCGGAGTCGACACAACACTCCATTGGGTGCTTTCCGGCAACATGGCGAGCGAGGCGAAATGCACACAACAAGAGCGAACAAGCACAGGTTCTAAGAGCCAACATGTTGTTCAAGTCACCAAATTCGACATGCACGCCAAGCAACCAGTCAAGGAACCAAAACAAAAGGCAAAACTCGACACGCCAACGGCGAGGCCGGGCGGGCTTGCGACCGACAACACTGCTGGCAAGTGGCTGCGGAGCAATGCATGTCAACGCAAGGAGCATCAAGCCAACCAAATACAAGCACAACATGCAAGCCCAACGTGCGACAAGCCAACACAAGCCGACGATCACAACCAAAATTCAAGCACGACACAAGACAACACTCCCACAACCCACAACAAGGAGGAAGGAAAAAATTTGAAACCAAACCACCACGTTGTGCATGCATGTGTGGGTTCAAGCTATAGAGCCAAATGCTCACGGGGAACAAACGTCACCTCAAGAATTAAAGTCGCATCTAACAGAGGCTATCCATGTCTGGCGTGCGCTATGTCCGACGCCGACAACTGCCGCGAGGCGTTGGATGCCGCGCATGCCAGATGGACAGCATTTCGAACAGCGCTGCAGAAGCACTTCAAAGTCGCACCCGATCTATATTTTGTGCAAATGCTGCCATGCATCTGGCGTCATTTTGTGCGCATGGCTACCAGAAGACGCAGCGCAGGCCAAGTGACATGGAAGACTGTCGCCAGGCAGTCAGTCGAGTCTCTGTGGCAGCAAGAGTCCATTAGATTCGAGGAGTGCTGGACGCATTTGCGCCGTTTCCAGCTGCAGGACAAATTTGTGCAGTTGCAGGACTCCAGAAAGCTCTGGTTTCTGCTCAAAGTCCGCTGGTTCCCCGGCATCGCCCGCAATCAAGTGGAAGGACTGCTCCGGCAAGCTCAGAGCCAGTGAGAGGGGAGCGTTCGTCCAGGTCGAAGGCCGGGGCTTTTGCCGAGCACAATCTGCTGGAGCGCAGAAAAAACAAAGAGAGCGAGCTGCCCGTTTCGAGTTAGTGCACCGAATTCTCAGCGAGCATTTGTTTCGGCTTTGCAGCGCTTGGCTCGAGCGAGTTGGGAACAATCCTTCGGACCAAACATGGCAGACGCCACACTCAGGTGCGTTCGGTTTGGACCAGATGTCTGTCCAGATGTTTTGTTATTTCAGTTTCTTCAGGTCTTCGAATGCAAGGGATTGATGTCACATGTGCCACACTCAGCAGTGTTCGGTTTGGACCAGATGTCTGTCCACATGTTTCGTTGCTTCAGTTTCTTCAGGTCTTCGAATGCAAGGGATTGATGTCACATGTGCCGCACTCAGCTGCCTTCGGTTTGGACCAGATGTCTGTCCAGATGTTTCGTTATTTCAGTTTCTTCAGGTCTTCGAATGCAAGGGATTGATGTCACATGTGCCACACTCAGCTGTGTTCGGTTTGGACCAGATGTGTTTCAAACTGTTTCGTAATAAGCGCGGAGACTCCTTCCGCTCCGCTCGTGCTCCAGCGCTTGTGCGCTTGGGGCGCGAGGGACGTTGAGCGCTTGTGCGCTTCAACGTCCAGGGGCGGGAAGGGTTTCGGTTTGTTTTTCATTCTTTGTTGCTGACAGCGTCTCGGGAAAGCGATGTTTGGGTTTGCTTTGTTTTTTTATGCCATTGGACGCGCAGAGAAAGATCCTCAAGGCAGATCAGGTCGAAGGCCAGATCAGACTGGACATCGAGCCTGCTGAGAAGACCCGTCGAGGCCGGGCTTGTGGAAGTCAACTTGACCTTCGTCTCTGGATGCAAGCGGCCAGCAGGTTGCATTTGTGACGAGTGTCACACTCAACTGCATTCGGTTTGGACCAGATGTGTTTCAAAATGCAAGGGATTGATGTCATATGTGCCACACTCAGCTGCATTCGGTTTGGACCAGATGTGTTTCAAAATGTTTCGTAATTCCAGTTTTTTGAGGTCTTCCATTGCAAGGGATGGAAGTGACATGTGCCGCACTCAGCTGCACCAGATGTGTTTCCACATGTTTCGTTATTTCAGTTTCTTCAGGTCTTCGATTGCAAAGGGTTTATGTCACATGTGTCACACTCAGCTGCATTCGGTTTGAACCAAATGTGTTTCAAAATGTATTGGAGGTGCAGAGAAAGATCCTCAAGGCAGATCAGGTTGAAGGCCAGATCAGATTGGACATCGAGCCTCAGAGTAAACCCGTCGAGGCCGGGCTTCTGGAAGTCAACTTGACCTTCGTCTCTGGATGCGAACGGCCAACAGGTTGCATTTGTGGAAAAGAGTTAGAGAGCCTTGCGTCATGCGAATGCGAATCAGGGGCAGGCCTATTGAGAGTGACATGGCGCATGTAAAATCTTTTTGTTCGTTCGTGGCTAGGATTTTTGTGGCTCAAAGCATGGAGGAAGCTTTTGCAACCAAGTATGTGCTCGCGCTGTCCGACAGCACCGGCAACGGATATGCTGAGTACGGCTCCAATGTGGTGAAGATGTCGTCCAGCGAAACACAGCATGTGCTGATTCTCGGCCTTGGCGCGAGTTTGATTCATGCCTCCAAAGGCAACAGGCATATGTCTATCTTGAAGAAGCTTCTCTGCACCTGGGCTGGCATCGCCGACTCGTGCTACGAGATGAAATGCCGTGATCAGCTCTTGCGCAAGCGCGTTGGGCTGAGCGTGGTCCCTGCGCGTGACGCTGTGCGTGTCGACCAAGAGGGCAAGTTTACCCCTTTACATCAGGCCCGATGCGCCTGGCGAGTGAAAGAGTCCAGCTCCACCATCAGGTCCATGGAGAAAGCCGGGTTTGAGAAGGACGGCATGCCTTTGTTCACCCCGCTCGGCATCGGCAGTGGCTTGCACTTCTGGGGATCCATGGAGCGCAAAAAGGAGATTTTCAACGACCTGATGGAGCGAGTGGCCCGAGACTGCAAGCCCGCGTCCGCGGAGCTTTACATCCTCGTGCGCGCGGGGTGGAACTTGGTGCCAGGCCCGTGTGAGGATGCTGGCGCGGCTGAGAGGAAGATGGCCAGGCTGCACGCGGAGCAGCTATTGACGTTGCTGCAGACAGAGGCAGTGACATTTCGGGATGTGCTGCAGATGTGTTATCTCGGATTTGCCGCTGACTGCCAACCTATGGTCGCAGCTCGCGCGCTGCTCCTCTCCGCTTTGGTGGCTTTCGAGGCGCGTGATCCAAGATTGCGGCTGCTCGGCGGAGATCTTCTGCCCTGGATTCTACCGGGAGTTCGCAGGCGAGGAAGAGCAGTGGCAGTTCCTGCAGTGGAGGCTTCCCATCTCCAGCCTCAGAGCAGCACGCAAGGAGCCGGGTGCGATCGCTGCGCTGTGGCGATACATGGAGTTGTACCGCAGCGGGGCCTTGGAGTAGAGCTGGGTCTTTGGCTCCGGGACAAGCAGCACAAGCTCGGGATTCAGATGCAATGGGCCTGCTGGGAGCGAGCAATAGGAGAGAAATTCGAGGACTGGGGTGCTGCCGCAGGCGGCGTGTGTAATCCGCCCTTTTTGGAGGATCCCGCCCGCTTCCAGGCAGAGGGGCTGATAGTGTGTGCCCCGCGCCACCCATTGATGGCCGAGCTGGCACACCACGTGATCCACCCGGCAACGCCTCCGCGATCGCCTGCAGGATGAGATTTGCAGGTTTGACCCCGAGAGGCTGAGCCCAGGCTGGCACATACGGCTACGTCTACCTCGTGGACTTGGCGGAGTTTCGCAGCCATGGCTTCGCGACCACTACTTGGCGGTCAGCAGAGTCGCCCGCAGCTGGCGCAGGGTTGGAGAGATGGTGCCAGCTCAGGTTTCCCTGCGTGCCGTCGCCGGAGTGTCAGGACGAAGTGGGGAGAGAGGCTTAGTCCGGAGAGAGGCTTAGGAAGTCGTGTCAGGACGAAGTCCGGAGAGTGGCCTAGGACGCAGAGCGGAATTGAGCCAAGCAGGCTGCTCGCTCGCAATTCGCGAGATTGGAATTGAGCATCAGCACCTTTAGCCAGAGAGTCATGCTTGTGAGACCAAGGTAGAAAAACAGGCTTGCAGTGCGCGTGTGTCATTTGTTTGTCTTGCTTTGGTGCAGTAGGCTTGGCATCTTCGACTGCCTGAGTTATGGACTGCGTGGGTTGGCTCAGCTATGGACTGTGCTTCAGCTTTGCTTGGGTAGTGATGCCTGTCAGCGAAGGGTCTGACTCGGCGCGCAGTCGCAGCACGGACTGTAGTGAGTGGATTGATCTTGGCTCGCAGACCCGCGACAAGGCAGAGCCAGGAGTAGACTCCTGCCAGCAGCGGCGCGGCAGGCTTGGCCGGGCTCAGGAGGAAGCTTCGATTTGCAAGAGGCTGTTGGACGTCGCAGAGAAGTGGAGGCGGCGCAGAGGCGGCAGCGGCAGGGCAGGTCGCGCGGCGCAGAGCAGATGGCCGCGCCTCAGTCTGAGAACCGCTCCTGTGTGCCCAAGCGCTGCTCCGCTGCTGCGGGCATGGTCCGCCCGCAAGGCTATCAAGGCGACACCGGTTCCCATTGGTGCGCCATAGCCCGCGTCAGGGAAGGCAAGATCCCCGGAAAGGCTCGCGGTGATAGGTGTTGGTACTCATATGCCGGCAAGGAGCACTACACCAAAGACTTCGAGATTATGCGCGGCCAGAGCTTGTCTCGCACTGTGGATGGCGCAGAGCCGCAGGGAAAGCAGCTCGACAAGCACGGAGAGCTGTGGTGCGCGGTGGCTAACTCCTACTTTGGCAGAATCCCAGGAAAAGCCAAGGACGGACGATGCTGGTTCCCGTATGGTGGCCAAGAGCATGTGACCACGGACTTTTTTTACGTCTCCTGAGCTCGCGGCGTGGGAGTAGGTGGCTTGGGCTGCCTATGGCGAAGCCTAAGGTGCAGCAGCTGCCGAGCAAAAAGTGAGCTACTGCAGGCAGAATTGTGTAGCTGGTTGTCGTCGGAGAGAGAGTTGGCATGAGCTGAGTGTAATGCTATATGTGTGGCTCGCCAGTTTGTGTTAGGGCCGTCTAGGGCTTAGGGATTGGGCGTGTGCGTGGAGAAGCTAGGCTGCTGTGCATTCTCGGCTTCGTGGGCAGTGTGGTCCACCGTCATCTTCTTCCCGGGGCAGATCTGAGGCTGTGTGTCAGAGTCCTTTGTGCTGTGAAGCTGGATGCCGGAGCTCGCTGCTGGCATTTCGGATGAGCCTCGACGCGAGGGATGGCTGTGCTTCCGGAAGCATGGCACGCGGGCGCGCGGCAACCAGCATGCTGCGTGGATGACCTGCCAGAGATGCGCCCTGAGGACGAGCTATGTGACAAAGGCCGCGGGCTCGCGGAATTGCAGGATGTAGTGAGCCCAGAGGACTGCACGGAGAAGATTGTGACGGGCAAGATTATGGAAGTGAAGGGGCGACAGCTTCAGGCAAGCGGAGGATGGCTGGACTACTGCGTGAGACCGGGCACCAGCGTCCCGGCCGCAAGGAATCCTGTGAGGCCGATGGTCCGACTTCGACATGGCTCAGCCGACACCGCCCCGCTGCCGGCAGGACAAGAGCCGCAAGCGTGCCGCCGTCGGTGAAGACGGAGGACTTATGTCGAGAGACACGGCGGCGCTGATCAAGAGTGGGAAGAGCTGGACAGGCTGGAGGTTGAGCTGATGGAGCGCAAGTCAGGCTCGGCGCAAGGCCGAAGCAGCAGCCGCACCAGCGGCGCGGAGAAGCGCGGCTGGCAGCTGCCGGCGTCTGAGCCCTCTGTGGCCTCCTGGCTGCGCGACAGTATTCTTGGGCGTGGCTAGTTGGCAATCCAGGCCGATGGCCGGGATCTGGCAGCTTGTTCTGAAGTGGAGTGCGGTCGCCTGAGACTGACCAGCCTTGGTCCTGGCTAACGCCCAGTGAATGTGCTAATGCAAGTGAAGCGACCTGCGCAGTCAAAACTTGTAACTCACTGCTTCTCATGATTTGTGGGATTTGCGGTCGTTTGAAGTTGAGTTGTGAGCTGAGCTTGCAGCATGTGTTTGCGTTCCGGCTCAGCTGCGTTCGGTTTGTGTCAGATGTGTTTCGCAACAGAATCGGCTGCGACCTCATGGAACTTCTCCGGGAGTCGGACAGCAGTTTGCGAAGTGATGGGGACGTGCGAATCCGGAAGCTGCCTTTTGCTTCTTGTCGATGCGCGCTACTCCGGCAAGTGTGGAGAGTGGCTGCGTGGGGGGGGGCGAGCACTATGAGCCCGCAGACCGGTGGCATATTGTGAAGACTGGGAGCCAAGTCGAAGGCCGGGCGTCGGCGGAAGCTTCTCGGCGATGCGTGCTACTCTGGCAGCTGTGGAGACTGGCCGCGTGTGGGGGCCAGCACTATGAGCCTCCTGCGTACTGCAGACCGCTGGCATCTTGTGAAGACTGGGAGCCAAGTCGAAGGCTGGGCGCCCGCAGGAATCAGTTCTTCGTCTCGTTAATCCCGCCCACCCAGGAAGGAACGGTCGCGAGCACGACCTCTTCCAGGCAGTTGGCCGACTGCCGGCGAAAGAACGGGGAGGCTGGTCTACCCAGGAGGGAACTCAGCCAAGACTACGACAACACCTTCAACGCAGTAGCCGACTGCAGATTGTGGGGAGGCATGTGCAAACGTCAAGGTCTCGTGCATGGTCTCGTGACAAATGTCACACCTGGCCAGTGGCACCCTGCAACACACCGCACCAACATCACGAAGAGTTGAAGCTGTAAATGTGAGCGCCTCGGCGTCAGCATCATTGTGTTGTGCAATTGATGAAGCTTTGTGTTGGCAGGTGGGTTGACATAAATCCCCTGCATCATTCTAGGATTACAATTTATCTTGCCCCCAGGGGTTTTTGCAGCGGCGCTGGGCTGTTCGCCCAGAGGGCGATAGCCAGCAGGTCGCGGGCTGCGGCGGCGAGCTTGTATTGTCTCCTTGCGTCAAAGCAAAAAGCGAGGTGTGAGTTGCACGCTTGGCGTTTTATTGGTGGTGCGAGCTGAAGTGATGCGTGGCTGATGACGGCTCAAGTCTAGCTTTTTTGGTCGCCGAGACCACTCTCCAGATGCTAAAAAAGCCAGACGTAGGATGTTGGGCTTTTCTATGAAGACAGGCCCGCCGCCTCTGTGAGAAATGTCGAAGACCGTTCTGCAGATGCCAGGTCAGCCCTTTTCGTGAGGTCACGAAGCGGGCGGGAGACCGGAGACAAGCGCACGGCTATGCATCGGACAAGTTTGGTGAAGTTGTTCTGCGTCACTGGGAGCAGGACGCCGTGGACATGAGGATGTTGTGGCGGATCGCCAGCGGCTGGGCGAATGCCCGCAGCGCCACGAGTCGTGGGCTCGGAGACAAGATGAGAAAAAGAGCCGCTGGTGGTGGCTACCGGAACGGCTGGTGCAGACGTACTGTCGGGAGGATCATCGGGTACGCGCGCAGGCCGGCTTCGTGCTATGTGAGAAAAAGCGGGATGCCAGGTCAGCCCTTTTCAGGCAGTCGAAGTCGAAAGACCGAACCCACTCATTTCCACCAAGGGCGGGGATCGCAGCTTTCGTGGAGTTGAGTGTCCGGTGCCTGGCCCGCTCAGGTTCGAGCCCTGCCAGTCTGGCTGACTCGGCGTAGTTTTTGTCGGCCATGAGGCCTGAGTGCGCGCCCATCTTATCCTTGGCTGACAGCACAGCGGTGGGGTTCGGTGACAAGTACGGCGCGCAGCTTGCGAGCAGGCGTCACTGTGTCGTCTGGTGCTGCGGTGGGTCTCTGGTGACCGGCTCCTGTTGCGCTAGCGAGACGCTTCCGAGCGTGGCCAAGCAGCTTGCGCGCGGCTGGAGGCAGATTGCCGCGCGCCTCGGATTCCCGGATGTGACTCAGAGGCTGGCGGTGAGCCTTGTGGCGGCACGCGGAAGCGCTGGCGGCAGTGTTTCAGCACTTCGAGAGCCAGAGTCACGTCAGGTCACAGGACGACGGCGGAGTCACTCACACGCACCCGCCCCGCAAGAGCAGCAGCCGCAGGTGGAGCAGGAGCAGGAGCCAACAGACGAGGAGCCAGTCAACGACCCGGCAAGCTCCGGTCTGGAGTGGTCGAGCGACAAGCATCTCCCCACCAGTGATGAGCTCATAGAACTCTCCAAGGAGCAACAGGAAGCAATTTTGGGTGGATCGGGCGATTTGTCCTTCAATATGTCTCCGTGGATTCAAGCTCTCGTCAGCATTGTGTACAACTTCAACAAGGGGCTGCCGCAGTACTGTGCAGAGCAAGTCCTCGTTCTTTCCAACTGCGTGCCTGCAGAGTTTCAGCAGACCCTTCAGCACCAAACCACCAAGCAAGGCACGTTATAGCCTATTGTTTGCAGCCTCCAGAAAACCACCCCGTCACCGAGAATCCGGTCCTCTTAAAGTTTCGTGGAAAGCGTGTGGAGGAGGAGGTGCTGTCAAGCCAGTCCAAGCTGTCGGGGATTGGCTACTTGTTGCTGGAAGCGGCGCTGGACGCATGGGCTGTTGCGGCGGGCCACAACAGCAAGTTCTCGGAAGCGTCGGCGTTTTTCTCATGATCGCCATTGCCAGGCTATCAAGCAAGAGCAATCTCTACGCAAGGATGCGCCGTGCAAGTTTTGGATCTTGCGCAAGATGGTTGACGGCAAAGAGGTGTTGACCTTCCGCGTGGTTCCCACTGCTGCCCGGCAGTTTGACAACCCAACCGTTCGCCAGTACTATAACGGCAATTGTGTGAAGTTGCATCGAGCGGTGGTGCAGTCGCAGAGCAGTTACAAGCCGCAGCAGCGGCCAGCCAAGAGACAAAGACAGGGTTTTCCCGTGGAGCCATGGTCTTGTCTGCCTGCTTGGCGCGGCTGGCATTATGGCTGGCACAGCGGAGATCACTCCAAGTGGAAAGGCGGGTGGCAAGACAGACAGCACTCCGGGTGGGTCTGCGCGTAAGAGCATGGAGTGCTCACCAATAGTGGCGCAACAGACGCGACAACGCCACGGCGCAGCCACACCGGCCGCGCTACAGCCGCAGCCCGTAGCAAGCGCTGCAAAAGCGCCGCAGCAGCACCACAGCAGCGCACAGACGTAGGCTTAAACGATGAACAAGAAAATGCGCGCGATAATTTTCGCTAGTAAGGAAAGAAGGCCTATAGCACCCTAATTCATTTGGATTTTTGGTCCCCAAACCCTGCAAAACAGCCAAATTCTCCAACCAGCTGAACGTTTTTCCGATGTCACCGGTCTTCGTCACCGCTCCGTTTTTGGTGCAAAAAGCGCTGAAAACGGCCAACTCCGAAAAGCGCGTTTTCTCGTGTCAGACGTCGAAAGTGGCGCCCAAGTTCGCTTGTTTTCCGCCGAAAACCGGCTCCAGACGTTCGCCGTGCCGTTTTCTGCCCCGAAAAGCCTGCGAATTCCAGCCCGCTGAACTTGTCACCGCTTGTCACCGCTTTGTCACCACTCGCTTTTTGGGTGCAAAAGTGCGCAAAACCGGGCCCAGTTCCCGAGCTCCTTCTCCGCGCCGAGGACCAGGCTCGGAGTCCGACAGCCCGCCGAGGTGGTCCGCTTGTCACCACTGATGTCACCGCTCCATCCGGCTCCGTTTTTGGTGCAAAAAGCGCTCAAAACGGTCGAGTCCGAAGAGTCCGTTTTTCCGTGTCGGACGGCGAGTGGGACGCCCGAGCCTCCAAATTCGCTGGTTTTCGGTGGAAAGCGGGCTCCAGTTGCTCAGTTCCGCTTTCGGCCCGGAAAAGCGGCAAATTCCAGCCCGCCGAGGTTGTCACCGTTTGTCACCGCTTCGTCACCGCTTCGTCACCGGGCCGAAAAGTGCGCAAAAGGGTTGGAAAAGCGAAACCAGCTCCGCGGCTTGTCTAAAATTCTCTCCACCGAAGTCGGAAGTCGGATTTCTGGTCCAAGCTTCCAATTCTGGGGCCCTGGCGCGGGCCTGGCGCGGCCCTGGAGCGGCCCTGGTGCGGGCCTGGCGCGGGCCTGGTGCGGGCCTGGTGCGGGCCTGGTGCTGCCTTTCAGTCAATCCTGTTGCGAGCGCAGGATTGCTTCACTCAATCCTGTTGTCAGCGCAGGATTGCTCCGCTCAATCCTGTCGCCAGCGCAGGATTGCCCCGGTGCACTACCAGCAGCTCGGGCTTGGAGCTGTTCTTGCCCGAGCACAGCCTCGTGATGGAGCCGGCCCTGCTGTAGAGCTCCCAGGCCTCAGGCACGTCGTTGATGCTCACGAGGAAGGGCAGGCCGCTTGCGAAGAGCGCGTGCCATAGTAGTTCATGCTGCGGCCTGGGAAGATGTAGGGAGGATCGGCATATATGGCCTGTCGGGGTGCCTGGCGGGGCAGAGCGCGTAGATAGGCCAGCGCGTCCTGGCATCGCACGGTCACATTCGCCGGAGGGCGCTGCATACGCCGCACGCTGCTCAGCCCCAGTGGCCGCTGCTGTGTGAAGGAGCCCCACTTTCCCGAGAAGCTGTTGCGCAGCAGGACGTATGAGCAGGCAGCCCGACGCCCGGCGCGGCCTCTCTGAGTGCCCGGCACAGGCGCAGCAAGGAGCGCAGGAAGACCGGGTCTTGTCTCAAGTAACAGCGGTGCAGGTTTGTGACGGGCTCGAAGGCGTCGACGCCGCGCACCTTCAGGGCCGGACGCCGGGTTGCGAGGTAGTACTCCAGCTTTCCAGAGCCGACGTCCCCCAGCAGCCGGTCCACGTGTGGAGCTGACGAACAACGGTCAGGGCCCGCCCTCCATCACGGGCCGTTTGCGCAGCGCGGCCGACGGAGCGCAGGCAGCAGCGGACCTTGTGGGCGGGCTCGCGGCGGTGCAGGCCTTCCGCTCCCAGCTCCCCCAGGACGCTGCCGAGTACGTCCGCATGAACGTATTGCCCCGCCCAGGGCCGCAGCCGCAGCCACCACCGCAGATCATCGGTCGACCCGACGACGTAGAGCGCCTCCTGGGCGAGGCGGGGCAGCGTGCGCAGGAGGTGGAGCGCGGCGCAGCGCAGGCCATAGAGGAGACGGCAGCGGTGGCTGCAGAGGAGGGTGAGGTAGCCGTTGCCTCCGCGAGGGTGTGGGTGGGGCCTTCGGGCACCTGGGAGGCCTGGCAGAAGGAGCAGCAGCCCTCGCACCCAGTTGCTGGAACGCTGGCTGCCACGGCAGGAGTCGGCGCAGCGGCGACGGCAGGGTTGGCTGTGGGACTCGCAGGCGGCGCAGCCTACGGTCTCGCCCGCGGCACGGGCTGGGTGCTGGAGAACACGCTCTTCCGGCCTCAGCGCGGCTGTGCAGGACGTCCGGTCCGCCAACAACATGAACGACGCCACGCAGCCCCAGCACTTCACGCTGCGCTCCGGCAGCAGCACTTCAGGCAGTGCCGCAAGCAGCCGCGCCTCCCAGTCTGGCGAGTCCAGGTGCAGGCCAATCACACGCGCCCCTTCTCCTGGGGCCTGAACCCTGTGACTCTGCCTCAGTCCCAGCCGAACTCCCGGGCAAGCTCCCGCAGCTCAGGGCAGTCATGCCAGAGCCGCCTGCCTCCGCCGAGCTACGACCAGCTGGCCCGAGACATCGAGGCGGCCTAGACTCTCCTTCGCCGTACGAGTGAAAATGCGTGTTGCGCTACATGTAAAGAAGCATGGAGGTAGTCACAGCCGGAGCACAGGATGAGTTGATGCAGAGCCTGGACTACAAGCTGAAACCAGCAACACCAACTACGTGACCGCACGGCACGACGTGCAGTATTTCCCCAGCTCGCTGAGCTCCTTCTCCCCCGCCACCTCGAGGGTCTGCCGCATTCCGCTGACCAGCGGCACCTCGTTCATCGACCCCGAGTCGATCAAGATCGCCTTCAGAGTCAGAAACACGGACGCCACCAACCCGCTGGCGCCGGCCACTCCGAACCCTGCCTGTTTCATCCAGATCCAGGTCTTCGCCAACGGCCAGCGCTGCGACGACATCAACTACTACGGCCGCACCGTGGCCGCGCATGACCTGCTGAAGGGCCGCGAGTACAACCAGAACAAGGCCGTGGAGGGCTTTGACGAGGTGAACAACTCTCGGACGCCCCGAGCGGTGCACCAGAGCGGCTACGCGGACGTGCTGCTGCGCCCCACCATGGTGGGCATCCTGCGCTGCGGCAAGATGCTGCCGCCGCAGCTGAACCTGGTGATCGAGATCGAGTTCGCGGACGCGACGACTGCGCTGTGGTCCGAGAACGCCGGGGCGCACCCGGCGGGAGCCACGCTGAGCACCGACTTCGAGATCCAGAACGTCCGAGTTCTGGCCTCCCAGGTCGTCCTGGACTCTGCGCTGGTAAGTCCTTCAACCGCGTGCTCCTCTCAGGAAGGTCGCTCGTGTTCAGCTACCCCACGGCGCACACGCAGCAGTCCACGGTGCCTCCGGGTGTGGCGGAGCACAACGTCACCGTCGCGCGCGCCTTCACGAAACTCATGGGAGCGTTCGTGACTTTTTGGGACAACGACGCGGGCTCTAAGATCCACCTGCTGGCCAACCCGGGGCAGGACGTGGCCCCCATCGGAGCGGCCAGGCAGGAAGACAGTCTCCTGGAGTCGCAGATGCAGCTGGGCAGCCTGCAGTACCCGCACAACCCTATGAAGGGAGCCTCGGAGCACTTCCACTTCCTCTCGGTCCTTGCGGGGACCTACGACGACACGGTGCGCAACATCGACATCGACCGCGCTGGCTACCTGCGCCACAGCTTCATCGCGGGCTTCCCGACAGAGCGCGTGCCCAAGATGCCCCTCAGCGGCGTCAGCACCCGTTCGGGCGACCTGGCTCGGTTCACTTTCAAGGCGCTCGACGGCACGATGACGGACGTGTTCATCCACCTGATAGCCTATCAGCTGGTGACGCTCTCTGGCACAGGAGTCTCCGTGCTTGACTAGTAAGGGTCCATAGCTCAATTGGAAGAGGCTCTGCAGCTCTGAAGCTTGCAGACCGCGGGCTCGATTCCACCGGCGCGGATCATTATTTCGGGTGAGTGCCTTTTTGGGAATTCATTTTCCTCCCTCTACCCGAAAAGATTTCTGAGATGGATCTTTCCGCCTCCAGCCCAGTGACCCTTTTTTGTGGGAACAAGAAATCCCCGAGACGGATCTTTCCGCCTCCAGCCCGGTGAGCGCCTCTCCTGGGAGCAAGAAATCCGCAAGACGGATCTTTCCGCCTCCAGCCCAGTGACCGCCTCTCCTAGGAACAAGAAATCCCCGAGACGGATCTTTCCGCCTCCAGCCCGATGAGCGCCTCTCCTGGGAGCAAGACATCCTCGAGACGGATCTTTCCGCCTCCAGCCCGGTGAGCGCCTCTCCTGGGAGCAAGAAATCCCCGAGACGGATCTTTCCGCCTCCAGCCCGGTGAGCGCCTCTCCTGAGAACAAGAAATCCCCGAGACGGATCTTTCCGCCTCCAGCCCGGCGAGCGCCTCTCCTGTGAATAAATCCAAGTGTAGCAAGGATCCATAGCTCAATTGGAAGAGGCGCTGCAGCTCTGAAGCTAGGAGGCCACGGGCTCGATTCCACCCGAGACGGATCATCGCCGAGAGACGGATCTTTCCGCCTCCAGCCCGGCGAGCGCCTTTGCTTAGGAGACCTTTATTCCCAGGTCCAAGACGGATCTTTCCACCGCCAGAAAATATATCCTGGTCCAAGACGGATCATTGTGGAGAGACGGTTCTTTCCACCGCCAACCCGGTGAGCGCCTCTCCTTAGGAGACCTTTATTCCCAGGTCCGAGACGGATCTTTCCGCCTCCAGCCCGGTGAGCGCCTCTCCTGGGAACAAGAAATCCCCGAGACGGATCTTTCCGCCTCCAGCCCGGTGAGCGCCTCTCCTGGGAACAAGAAATCCCCGAGACGGATCTTTCCGCCTCCAGCCCGGTGAGCGCCTCTCCTGAAAGCAAGAAATCCCCGAGACGGATCTTTCCACCTCCAGCCCGGTGAGCGCCTCTCCTGGGAACGAGAAATCCCCGAGACGGATCTTTCCGCCTCCAGCCCGGTGAGCGCCTCTCCTGTGAATAAATCCAAGCGCAGCAAGGATCCATAGCTCAATTGGAAGAGGCGCTGCAGCTCTGAAGCTAGGAGGCCACGGGCTCGACTCCACCCGAGACGGATCATCGCCAAGAGACGGATCTTTCCGCCTCCAGCCCGGTGAGCGCCTCTCCCTAGGAGACCTTTACGAGGTCCGAGACCGCCAACCCGGCGAGCGCTTCTCCTGAGAATAAAAATATATCCTGGTCCGAGACGGATCATTGCGGAGAGACGGACCTTTAGTAGTAAGGAATGTCTGCTTATAGGGACCAATTAATTTTCGGATTTGGGTCCAAAAACGCTCCAAAACAGCCAAATTTCCAACCCGCTGAACTTGTCACCAGCGATGTCACCGCTTCGTCGTCGCTCCGTTTTTGGTGCAAAAAGCGCTGAAAACGGCGAACTCCGAAAAGTGTGTGTTTTTCGTGTCCGGCGTCAAATGTGCTGCCTGGGCCTCCTCCGAAAACCGGCTCCAGGCGTTCGCCGTCGAAAAGCCTGCGAACTCCAGCCCGCTGAGCGCTTGTCACCGCTTTGTCACCGCTCGCTTTTTGGGTGCAAAAGTGCGCAAAACCGGGCCCAGTTCCCGAGCTCCTTCTCCGCGGTTTTTCGCGGCCCGGCAGCCCGCCGAGGACCTGGCTCGGAGCCGGTGTCTAACACGTCAGCCTGCCGAGGTACCGGGGTGGAATCGAACCTCCCAGACGTCGCTCCGGAGACCAACGCCTAACTCTCATCATCGGCTTTTGTTACCATCCCAAAACGGCGCTTTTTGGCCCAAAAACGCTCTCACCACAATGTCACCGCTTCGTCACCGCTCTCTTTGGGGCCGAAAAGTGCGCAAAAGGCTTGGAAAAGCGAAACCAGCTCCTCTAAGAGCCAAAATTCTCTACCAAAGTCGGAAATCCGACCTCGCTCCATACCGAAGTCGGATTTCTGGTCCAAGCTTCCTGGTGCGGTGCGGGCCTGGTGCGGGCCACAGGATTGCAGCTTCAATCCTGCTGTGGGCGCAGGATTGCTCCACCCATTCCTGCGCTCACAGCAGGATTGCCCCGGTGCACTACCAGCAGGAGCTGTTCTTGCCCGAGCACAGCCTCGCGATGGAGCCGGCCCTGCTGTAGAGCTCCCAGGCCTCAGGCACGTCGTTGATGCTCACGAGGAAGGGCAGGCCGCTCGCGAAGAGCGCGTCTCGGAGCTCCGAGTGGAAGGCCAGGTCATGCCCCCGCCTCCTCGTGCCATAGTAGTTCATGCTGCGGCCTGGGAAGATGTAGGGAGGATCGGCATATATGGCCTGTCGGGGCGCCAGGCGGGGCAGAGCGCGTAGATAGGCCAGTGCGTCCTGGTGCCACACGGTCACATTTGTGGGCGGCCGTTGCAGACGCCGCACGCTGCTCAGCGCCAGTGGCCGCTGCTGTGTGAAGGATCCCCACTTTCCCGAGAAGCTGTTGCGCAGCAGGACGTACGAGCAGGCAGCCCGACGCCCGCGCCCTCTCTGTGAGCCCGGCAGGAGGTGACTGAAGTAGTCTACTTTGCGCCCCACCAGGCGCAGCAAGGAGCGCAGGAAGACCGGGTCTTGCCTCAAGTAACAGCGGTGCAGGTTTGCGACGGGCTCAAAGGCGTCGACACCACGCACCTCCAGGGCCGGACGCCGGGTTGCGAGGTAGCACTCCAGCTTTCCAGAGCCGAAGAAGGGAGAGTGAAGCACAGCGACGTCCCCCAGCAGCCGGTCCACGTGTGGAGCTAGCCAGGATTTGCTTCCCATGTACTTCAGCCGCATGCCAGCCTTTAGATTTATCCCGGTCTCACTGCCCGGCTTCCCAGCGTCGAATTTGGGAACTAAGGCAAAGGAATGGGGAAGATCAAGCTGTTTCCTACGGCCGAGTATAGCAGTAAGCAGCCCTTGGACCCCGTGGTGCCCCTGGTACCATGCACAGGTATCTTCCTCGGCCCCAGCAAGTCCGGCAAAACCGTGGCGCTGATCAGCATGATTCTGGAGCAATACGGTGTCTTCGAGAAAATCTACATATTTAGCCCTTCCATCAATATCGACGACAGCTGGGTCCCTGTAAAGAAGTACATCGAGGAGGACCTGGGGGTTAATACCGAGCGGGAACAGGCCTACTACGACGAGTGGGACGAGGCAGCGCTGCGGGGGATCATCCAGAGGCAGCGCAAGATCACCGAGACATCCAAGAAGTTGGAGATGAAGAAACTCTACCAGGTGCTGATTATCCTGGACGACTACGCAGATAGCCCGCAGCTGCACAAGCCTCATGGCGCCGTGAGCTCCAGAAGCTGAGGCTCATCAGCGCAGCCGTGCGGGTGAACATGCAATTTCTCTGCTGCTGGAGGCTGCGCAACCAGCACGAGCTGGACGCCGTCATCGAAGAGCTGAGCGCCCTGTTGCCGAAGGACAAGCTGCACAGGATCTACGAGCAGGCGACTCGGGAGCCCTACAGCTTCCTCTTCGTCTACTACCTCAAGCCAAAGAATCAAATGTTCCACATGCGCTTCGAAGAGCGTTTTGCACTGGAAAGAGAAGCCGATGGGAGCGGCGCTCAGCTTCCTGGGCCAGAAGCTGTTCGCAAGCTCCACGCTGATCAACGCGAGGTGTGAGATCCTGCTGCACCTCCGTCGCAGCAGTCCAGCCACCCATCGTTCGCCGAACAGGTGGCTTCCTAAAGAAAAGAATGACGACGATCTACGTGGACAGCCGCAAGAGGGTAGCCGGCTCGGACAGCGACTTTGAGGTAGACCTGGGAGAGTCTCTGCACCTGCAGAGCGACGCCAGGCTGGCCGTCTATAAGATCAGAATCGCCGATAGCTTCCTCTCGACAGACTCGGCACGCTGAATTGGGCGCTTCTTGCGGAAGGCGCCTACACGGGCTCCCGGCTGGCAGCCTGGATCAGTTCCAACTTCGCCACTGCCACGTATAGCGAGACCACGAACAGCCTGAGCGTAGCCTACGACCAACCGGCTCATTCTGAACGATCTGGAGCAGCAGTTCCCAGACGCTGTGGACTACCCCACCTCGCCGGCCGCCTCTCCGAGCAAGCCATTCAGCATCGACCACATGCTTGGCCCCAGCTTCGTCTCTGGCGGGCAGCAGGTCTTTGAGTTCGTCCGCATGATGGCATACAGCGAGGTCTACCTCCGCTGCCCCCAGCTGGCCAACGCCAGCTGTTTTTGGATCACGTCTAATCCCCCGAAGGTCTTTTAAAAAAATATTTTTCTGTTAAAAAACCGATGAAGCAAGCGCAACCGGCGCCAAGCCCAAGCCGCCCGAGCTGCCCCTGCCGAAGAGCAAAAAGATAATCCCCGACCTGCCCACGGAGCCAGCGCACCCCTTTCGGCCCAAGAGGGTGAGATTTCCCACAAAGCCAAAGCCCAAGGCAAGCGCGCTCCCCCCACCCAAGCCAAAGGCAGCACCCAAGGCAGCGCCCAAGGCAGCAGCCAAGGCAGCACCCGTGTCCAAGGCAGCACCCAAGGCAGCACCCAAGGCAGCAGCCAAGGCAGCAGCCAAGGCAGCACCCAAGCCAGCGCCCAAGCCAGCACCCAAGGCAGTTGCCGCGCCAGCTCCCAAGCGCCCAAGCCCAAGGCAGCACCCAAGACAGAGCCACAGTTGGGGCAGCGCGCGCAGGAGGTGGAGCGTGGCGCAGCACAGGCCATAGAGGAGACGGCAGCAGTGGCTGCGGAGGAGGGAGAGGTTGCCGTTGCCTCCGACGCCGACCTACTCTCCGCCTCAAAGACCTCTCAAACAGCGGCGGACGCACTGCGAGCTGGAGCAGGCGTGGGACTGCATCCTACGCAAGCTGCCCATGCCCTTCGAGCACTTCTGCGGCGCCGAGGCGTGGGAAATGCCCGCGGTGTGGGAGCAGCACTGCTACGACAGCGTGCTGGCTGGGAAGGCGGTGAGCGCAGAGGACCCGGCTGGCCGTCAACACCGCCAATCTCATGGGGTGGGAGACCTTCACCGACGTCCTGGCCCTTCCCGAAGATGAGGCTGCTCTTCACGGACACCGACTCCGTGATGGTGCAGATCTTTGAGCTGCAGGACCCGCTCCACGCCATGGCCGAGGCGAACCTGAACGGCGCCACCCTCTTCGACGTGGCCGGCAAGTCCAAGGACCCCGAGAGGGACCTGAGCGCGCTCTCTGCAGCGGCGCGCGCCAAGGCCATCGAGGTGTGGGCCAGCTGGGCAAGCTCGGAGACGAGACCTTCCCCGCCAGGATCCTGGAGTACGTGGGCCTGCGCTCCAAGATGTACACGCGCGCAAGGAGAAGCGCAAAATCAAGGGCGTGCCGAAGAAGGCGGTGACCAGCGTCCGGCATCTCGAGTACCAGGAGGTGCTGGAGGAAGGCAGCGAGCGCAGGGCGGCCTTCGCGCAGCTGCGGCCGCGCGCACGAGATCGCCGTGGAGACCGTCGAGAAGAAGTCGCTCTCGCCCTTCAACGACAAGGTCTACGGCCTCGACGCTCACAACTTGCGCCCGCTGGGACACTGGCGCAACCTGGAGCAGCTGCGGATGCTGGGCGCTTACGCTCCGCCAGGCTCCGCGCCCTTCGACCTCGTGATGGAGTTCCTCGTGGGGCCCCCGCCTCTGAGGCCCGCTCCGACACTGCCGCTGCGGCGAGCCGCTGCTGGGCGTAGACTGTCGGAACCGGAAAAAAAGATCCCGAGCTCTCGTTTTCTCGCTTTCTCGCTTTCTCGATAATGAGATCCGCCGCAGCTGCTCAAGATGACTTCCTCGGCGGCCTTCCGATGGCTTCTGGAGAATTCGCCGCGTGGGCGGACGAGGACGCTCCTTGCGACATGCTACGCAAGCGGCCTCGCAAGGACGCGCTGCTCGAGGCCGAGCGCTCGCACCGGCATCTCATTGCGCGGCTCGACGAGGAGCTTCTCGATGAAACCCTACGCTGCGAGGAGCGGGAGCGCGACAACAGAAATCTCCAGCTGGAGCGCAGCAACAGAATTCTCCGCCAGCGGGTGGAGCACCTAGGCAAGATCCTCGTGCGAGCGCACAGATGAGCTTGAGGACGCGCAAGCAAAAGAAAGATCCCGAGCTCTCGTTTTTCTCGCTTTCTCGATAATGCTGATTCGATCCGCCGCAGCTGCTCAAAATGACTTTCTCGGCGCCTTCCGATGCGTGCAGGCATGGCTTATGGAGAAGTCCGCCGCGTTGGTGGAGGAGACGCTCCCAGCCTTGCGGCCGCTCTGATGGCCCAGCGGCCTTCTGCACGGCCTCGCGAGGATGCACTGCTCGAGGCCGAGCGTCTGCACGCCGGTGTCTCATCGCGGCCCTTAAAGAAGATCTCCTCGTCGAAGCTGCGCGCTGTGGGATTCTCCGCGGGATGCTGGAGCGCGAGATCTAGCGGAACTGCGGATGGTGTGGGAGCGGGCTGCTCTGCTTGAGAGCAGGTCAACCGCGAGACTTGGCGCCGTGACGCGCTGGAGCGCCGCGTCGAGATCCTCGAGGAAGAGAACAGAAATCTTTGCAGGCGGACGCACTGATGAGCTTGGACTCACGCAAAGAAAAAAAGCCCGCCAAATGCTCGAATGGTTCCAAATGCTTGAATGGTCTTAAAAAAACCCGCCGCACTGCTCAAGATGACTTCCTCGGCGGCCTTCCGATGCGTGCAGGCATGGCTTATGGAGTGGGTGGGGCGGGACGCTCGCTGCCTTGCGACTGCTCTGACGGCCCAGCGGCCTCCCAACAAGCGGCCTCGCGAGGATGCGCTGCTCAAGGCCGAGCGCTCGCACCAGCGGCCCGTCCGGTAGGCCAGCAGCGCGCCCGCGATGGCGGCCTGCGTCTGCGTGTAGTAGTTCGGAAAGACTGCAGAAAAAACCTAATTATTTGGGATTTTTGGTCCCAAAACGCTCCAAAACTGCATAATTTCCAACCCGCTGAACTTGTCACCAGCGATGTCACCGCTTCGTCGCCGCTCCGTTTTTGGAGCAAAAAGCGCTGAAAACGGCGAACTCCGAAAAGTGCGTTTTTCGTGTCCGGCGTCAAATGTGCTGCCTGGGCCTCCAAATTCCGCCGAAAACCGGCTCCAGGCGTTTGATGTGCTCCGAATTCCGTTTTCTGCCCCGAAAAGCCTGCGAATTCCAGCGCTGAGTACTCTGAGCTTGTCACCGGTCTCTAACACGTCAGCCTGCCGAGGTACACCACCTCTGTCGCCGGTGTCTAACACGACAGCCTGCCGAGGTTCTCCCACATAACACGGCAGCCCGCTGAACTAGTCACCGCCTTTCTAGCCCGCCGAGGTACCGGGGTGGAATCGAACCTCCGAAACGTCGCTCCGGAGATAAACGCCTAAGCCATCTCACCATCGGCTTTTGTTACCGTCCCAAAACGGCGCTTTTTGGCCCAAAAACGCTCTCACCGCGATGTCACCGCTTCGTCACCCCTCTGTTTGGGGCCGAAAAGTGCGCAAAAGGCTTGGAAAAGCGAAATCAGCTCCGTCGGAAATTCGCTCCATACCGAAGTCGGATTGGGGCCTGGCGCGGGCCTGGCGCGGGCCTGGCGCGGGCCTGGTGCGGGCCTGGCGCGGGCCTGGTGCCTTTCAGTCAATCCTGTTGTCAGCGCAGGATTGCTTCACTCAATCCTGTCGCCACAGCAGGATTGCCCCGGTGCACTACCAGCAGCTCGGGCTTGGAGCCGTTCTTGCCAGAGCACAGCCTTGTGATGGAGCCGGCCCTGCTGTAGAGCTCCCAGGCATCAGGCACGTCGTTTATGCTCAGGACGAAGGGCAGGCCGCTTGCGAAGAGCGCGTCTCGGAGCTCCGAGTGGAAGGCCAGGTCATGCCCCCGCCTCCTCGTGCCATAGTAGTTCATGCTGCGGCCTGGGAAGATGTAGGGAGGATCGGCATATATGGCCTGTCGGGGTGCCTGGCGGGGCAGAGCGCGTAGATAGCCCAGTGCGTCCTGACATCGCACGGTCACATTGCGCGGTGGCCGCTGCAGACGCCGCACGCTGCTCGAGCCCCACTTTCCCGAGAAGCTGTTGCGCAGCAGGACGTATGGGCAGGCAGCCCGGCGCCCGGCGCGGCCTCTCTGAGTGCCCGGCAGGAGGTGACTGAAGTAGAAGCGCCTGTCTACCTTGCACCCTGCCAGGCGCAGCAAGGAGCGCAGGAAGACCGGGTCTTGCCTCAAGTAGCAGCGGTGCAGGTTTGCGACGGGCTCGAAGGCGTCGACGCCGCGCACCTTCAGGGCCGGACGCCGGGCTGCGAGGTAGTACTCCAGCTTTCCAGAGCCGAAGAAGGGAGAGTGAAGCACAGCGACGTCCCCCAGCAGCCGGTCCATGTGTGGGGCCAACCACGATTTGCTTCCCATGTACTTCAGCCGCATGCCAGCCTTTAGATTCATCCCGGTCTCACTGCCCGGCTTCCCGTCGAATTTGGGAAGTAAGGCAAAGGAGATGGGGAAGATCAAGCTGTTTCCTACGGCTGAGTATAGCAGCAAACAGCCCTCGGACCCCGTGGTGCCCCTGGTACCATGCACAGGTATCTTCCTCGGCCCCAGCAAGTCCGGCAAAACCGTGGCGCTGATCAGCATGATTCTGGAGGTCGAGAAAATCTATATCTTCAGTCCCAGCGTGAACATCGACGACGGCTGGATCCCCGTCAAGAAGTACATAGAGCAGGACCTGGGCGTGAATACCGAACAGGAGCAAGCTTACTGGGACGAGTGGGACGAGGCGGCGCTGCGGGGCATCATCCAGAGGCAGCGCAAGATCACCGAGACATCCAAGAAGTTGGAGATGAAGAAGCTGTATCAGGTGCTGATAATCTGCGACGACTTTGCAGATAGCCCACAGCTCCACAAACCTCACTCTTCATCAGGGGCCGGCACCTGCAAATCAGCACCTGGGTGAGCTCCCAGAAGCTGAGGCTCATCAGCGCAGCCGTGCGGGCGAACATGCAATTTCTCTGCTGCTGGAGGCTGCGCAACCAGCACGAGCTGGAGGCCGTCATCGAAGAGCTGAGCGACCTGTTGCCGAAGGACAAGCTGCACAGGATCTACGAGCAGGCGACTCGGGAGCCCTACAGCTTCCTCTTCGTCTACTACCTCAAGCCAAAGAATCAAATGTTCCACATGCGCTTCGAAGAGCGTTTTGCACTGGAAAGAGAAGGCGATGGGAGCGGCGCTCAGCTTCGTCCGCATGATGGCATACAGCGAGGTCTACCTCCGCAGACGGGCACTTCATGGCCGTTTAGGGGTCCCATCACCCTGAGACACCTGCGCTTCCGTCTGACAGACCTGGAAGGCCAAGTCGTCCGACTGCGGGGCACTTTTCGCGGCACTTTTCTGAGAGACCACGCACCCACAGGTGATGCGGGCCTCAAGTTCGAGCAAGCGAGCTTGGGCACTATTGGCCCGCGGTGAGAAGTGCACGAAGCACAAAGGCGCGAAGGCCGAAACAAAACGAGAGCATCAAGACTGAGTTCACGCAGTCCGGGCCCGACGGCGTTCACGAGCCTTAAAGGCACGTTTTCGAGAAGCCGAAAACTGTACATCCACAGATTCCTCAGGAATCGTGATACAAGGTGGGACAAAAGGAATAACAGGGTAAGTACCGAAAGACTTATGTCCCCGGACCGAAACATTGCCATGTGCATAAAGAGAAAGAGTGGTTTGAAAAATTGACGGGCACACCAGCTGCGGCCTGCAAGAAAGACCAACAGCCGCCTCAAAAGCAAAAGCTCGGGTGAGCGAATTGCAACGCTTGACCTCAACACAAAAAGGGGGCAGCACACGCGCACCGAGATGTGTGGCAAGGTGTGACACGGAGCTGGCAAAATTGCGTAAAGTCTGTTGGAGTGGAGGCCGAGGCACAATCTCGTATCCTGGCTGGGGGTCCATGGCATATCTGGGCGCATCGCAGGTGCCACCTTGATTCCAAGGTACATTGCGCTGAGTTGCAATGCGAAAATCAAGATACAGCTCAAACCAAGTAATGTCGGGTGATCCGTCACCTTGCGATTCACTAGGCCATTGAAGGGCAGCAAGCCAGTTTCTGAGCAAAGAGAGATAAGACACCCCCCAAAAGGCAAACTCAATTTCACTGTGGGGTAGCAAAGGGATGTCAAGTTGTCTGTAAGCAGGGTCACAGAACCACAGCAGGGCTTGTGCCTGAGTGGATGTGATGTGCATGCCCAAGCGACAACGAGCAGGCTGGGCATTGAGATGTTGACTATCTTCTTTGTCCTTTGAGTGTCTCAAGAAAGCCAAAGTGGCCTGTGCACAAAATTGCATAGTCATGCGAGTTTTTGCACGGGCGAGAGCAGCACTAGCTTGCAAACCACTGATGAGTTCAGTGGTATCCAAGAAACCCGTGGCACGAGCTGCATTGGCAGCTGTATCGGCCATTGCATTGCCGATGGCATGGTACTTGGCAAGGGGTTCTGGAATAGCACATAGATCCTGATGCGCTTTGATCTTGCAGATACGTGCCGCCTGACAGGCCGGGGCAATGGCGCACACAGCCAGAACAAGGTCAAAATTGTCAGCTTTCCAATAGCGTTTGGGATCGGGTTGGCAGAGAATGTTGTTGACAAGGTTGACTGCATACTGGCTGTCACTGTACACCACAGCATGGTTGGCGCCACACAAGGACACAAGGATGGCTGTCAGTTCTGCACGGGCGACAGTTTGCCATAGGGACACAGGGCCAGTTTGTAGCACCTCAAAGGTTGGCGGTAGGGCGAAATTGCGTCGGTTCCAATCCTGCATATAATCAACTCGTTGAGTGTCAAGTGTGCAATGGTCTCTAACAATAGCCCAAGCTACATGCCTTTCAAGGTGCGATCGGGCCTGGTTAGAAGATCCATCAGTGTAAACAACACAAGGCTGCTCACGGGGAATGGAAAAACGAGCTTGTGGGATAGCACGTTGGCTGAGAATATTCCAAATATCATCTGAGGCTTGAAGCTCTGGCATGCTGGGTAGAATGAGAGCCTGCTTATCCGCAGGTGACAAGTCCTTCAGCCAGTCGCACCAATCTTCACGCACTGCAGTCGTAGCCGGGCAAAACAGGAATGTGTGCAGTTGGCAAATATCCTCCTGTCCACACGCGGTACAGGTAGTGGCATCACTTTCTTTCCAGTGTTTATACATGTCGGGTGACTGGAATGCTCCCACAAGCTGGTTGCGAAGGACGGCTTGTTCCTCACCTGGCAGAGAGTTGAGAATCAATGCAGTGGTAGAGGAGTCGACTGATTCGACCTCTTGCCATCGCTTAGTGGTGAAAATGCGTTGCATTACTAAATCATCCCAGGCGTATCGAATGTGAAGTTTGAGTTGTTTTGCACTGCATTGTGCAATGTTAAACAAATGGCTTCTAGCAGTACGAACACAAAAATCGGGTAAAAGAGTAAATTGCATCTCGGTTGCAGCCCGAACAAGAGCTGCGCGCGGACCTGTGCGCATCATACGGCGGTTGCCGTTGGCATGCCGCTGCAATGCGAGTGCAGCCACCCACACATCCGACACCAGTGCCAAATCGGTGATCATCATGCGTCGAACAAGTCTGAAAATGTTGACGACACAATGAAACAGTGGATCGAGGCATTGCTCACACAAGATACAACACGCAAGCCAAGGGTTGGTTTTGGACCGGGGGCCAATGATGACTCGTGCGATGTCAGTCCTGAGCTTGGAGAGCTGATTGTTAGTGGGAAACATAATTTCACACCCATGGAGTGCTACTGGCAGGACAGCGGAGCAAACAGTCTTGGCCGCATTGGAGCATGACAAGGGGAGAGCCTTTGCCGAGCGCAAGCGGGCACTAGCCTGCACAAACCGTGCTGGTTGGTCGCCTTTAAACCTAAGGGGAGTGTAGTTAATAACCGCCCCAAGTTCAGTGGCAACCCGGGCAATTGGAGGCATGTCGTCAGTATTAGTAGATTGATTGCGGTGAGACAAGAACTGTTGCCAAAGCTTTTGACCGGAAGGTTTATTGGACCAAACCCAGGATTTATCCCAAGCGATACTTTGTTTCCAAGCAAGTTGAAAAGAAATGTTCGATTCGAAGAGGTTGGAAATGGAAGTGAAATTCCTGGAAAACAGTTCGAGGTTGTCGGCATAAGTGGGAGCCTCAGTGAAATGGTCAGTATGTGCCCGGTTCCAAAGAATGGAGAAGGCGAGCATCGCCAAAACACTTACAGGATCACCTTCTGGAATGCCGGTGGTCGAAGAGAACGGCCCGAATGTATCACCTCCAAGTATGAAGTATCGCACGAAATGGGTCAGTGCTTGTTCCCAGAGGGAGACAAGTTGAGGAGGCACACCGAAGTCGATCAGCAATCGGCAAATAGGCAGTCGCGGTAAACAGTTGTAGCATTTTCTCAAGTCCTGCACGAATCCAAAAACGACCTAGCTAGGTCGCACTGCGAGTGAATCCACCACCAGATGTCTGAACATGCTTTGTGAGGTACAGCCCCAGCCACGAGGTGAGGGATGCGCGGCACCCAGACACTCATAATGGCATCGCTAAGAACTTTGCCCCATAAACGAAAGAGAAGGGGGAAAATCGTTATGGGGCGAGTATTCCCCGGTCTCAGGTCCGTGGCTTTTTTATGGAGGAAAACGGTGCGAGCGGCAATTAGGATCTCAGGCCACAACTGTTCATCCTGGATGAACTGGAAAACCCGCGCAAGATCGTCAATTGCCTCGTCGGAGAGGGAGAGCATTTCTGGCTGAGAGAAACCACACAACCCTTTAGCTGCATGTGCACGCGTGCGGCGAAGTGCCCTCTTCCAAGGTTCAATACTGCGAGTACTGGCATTGATGGCGTCTGCGTGCCAGCCAAATCGATCGATCGTATTGATAGCATGTTTCCAGGTGGCAAGATCCTGAGTTTCTTCGACCGTATCCCGGTTCCACAAAGGTTGCCACTCGCGCTCGATAAGTCTGGCCACGTCTGGAGGAGCTGTGACCCAGAGTTCAAGTTCAATGCGGCAACGGGCAGGGCAGTGGTCGGGAAGGTTGCGTACCGTCAAAGTGAGTCCGTCCTGTTTTAATACCAAAGTGGGACAGCCCTCAATGGAAACGAAATCGGAAGGAGAAACACAAATAGGGTGATCGAGCAAAAGACGTGGTTTGTCTTTGCCATTGGCACGCAGTCGAGTAGCTGACACTTGGACGACGTCCATTAGCTGATTGATAGGAGGGTGGGGAGCCTTTTTCAAAAGTTTGCAGGTGAATTTTCCACCAAAAAGTTTCCAATCATTCTCAAGAGTTTCTTGGAAGTTTTTAGCAAAGCGAAAGTAGGTCTGGCAATCGCTCCGAGTCGCAGCTAACAGGTGTCGAACCCAAGGAACGGCCCCCTCACTGAAGGGGGACACAAGCCAAAGTCGTAATTGCCCAACGTGAGAAAGAGTGTGGGTATCCCGGCGCCCGGCAAATGGCCTGCCACTCAAAGGCAAGGTGATCACGAAGTTCGTAGGTGCGAGTGTTTGAGATAGCAGCCTCAAGATTTCTCAAGAAACTTTCAATTCGGCGGACCTGTCTGGTCTTATGTGTGGCAGTCAAAGTACACACATCCGAAAAGGGTTCAAACTGGTGACGGCCGGCTGGCTTTGGAGGACCGGTTGTCTGGATTTTCACGCACTTAGGACCATGACAGCGGCCACGGAAACGTCGAGGTAAGGCCTTATTACGAAGTTCTGATTCATTCGCATCATGATTGTCCTTGCCTATGCAAATGGAATCTTCGACATGTAAAGCCCATTGATGAAGTTTGTAATCAACAGAAGAGTCACTGTCGAAAGTGGCGTGAAGAATGTCCCTTTTATACCGGTAAGCCGCGTGGCTGGCTTGGGTGTCAACATTGAGTTGGGTCCAATCTTGAGGTATAATGAGCTTCTGAGTAATGTGTGTACGTGGTGGAGCCTTGAGTGTCAAAACAAACGGCAGGTGATTGGCAAACGCACATTCAGACATCACTTCAGCGTGGTCAATAAGATTAAAAACCCCGGGACTAGCCAGAATAGTGTCGTTAAATGAGACCCCATTGCAAGTTGGGTGGATTTTTGAGGGAAAATGCCAACGGGCCCATTCCAAAGTATCCACGAAACCGTGATGGCGGAAGTGAAGTCCTTCGGGCGAATTTTTGAGAGCATTATTGAAGTCCCCGGTAACGGCCACGAAGGGTCCAGCTTGGCAGGCCCTTTGGAGGGCATAGGAAAGTAACACACGGTTTTTTTCCCGGGAGTTGGGATGTGCATCGGTAAAGGCGTAGATGACGACGACGCACAAATTGATATTGTGGACCTTAATCCAAGTTTCCTGAAAACGGCAGGAACGATAGTAGGGGTCCTCGATGGGGAGTCTGGGAGGTCGAGTAGGGAATTTAGAAAGGATAGCAACTCCTAAGGGTTGACCACGTCGGGCATTATCCCCTCTGCTGGTCTCACTATGAGGTGGGACTGGACATCCCCACTGCACAGTGAAGCCAAGGTCATCCTTAAGTAGTCGTTGTTCCTCACGTTGAATGGCGGCCGTACAGCTAGTTTCTGATAAACAGAGAATGTCAGCTCCTATTTCACGGAGTAATGGTGTTTTATTAGAGAGGGAAGTGGGGTTGAGAACAGCAAACCGAATCGGAGTGTCAGGTCCAGGATTGCTAGCTTCACCAATGCGACATGCATGGAGGTAAACACAAAACAGGCAAAAACGAAAGCACCGAAAGAGGCCAGTGGACTTTTCACGGCGATGGCAATGTCGGCGATGCCAAATGCTGTACACGGCACCGGTCGTGAATGCGGAAAGGATAGCATTGTGGACACGAAGTCTCTGTCCTGACCACGAAAGGATCAGTAACACTGGATTTTTCTGCACGCCAAGCACAGAAGGACAGCCGGGCGGCTGTCTGTGTATCGTTAACACTGGGAGTGTAAATTCTCTCAAGAAAGTGAAATGCAAGTGCAAGGGCTTGTAAAACCCGTCAAGTCCAGCAAGTAAAAGGCAGTCTGTCATCTGCCACATACGAGTGGGACATGAAATATCCCCATACAAGTTGCAATGCAAGGCACAAGGTTGAGAAATGTAAACGTGCAAAGTGGGTAATGGAGTTGCCTCATGGATGGAAGCAACTGAGGGCCCCACCGCTCCAGTCACTTCCCCATGGCATGGAGCGGAGGCCCCGCCCCGTCACGAATCGAGTTTCGGTTTTTTCTGAGGGTCCAATTCTTCCCTGGGAGAAGGACGGGAACCCTTTATGGCTTTCAGCAGGTCACTGCTCTGCTGTTGTAAGGCTGCGGCAAGGCTCTCGGAAAAGGATTGCTGCATGCCCTGCTGCAATTGGTGCAGGTCGTGCGTCACCTTGTGAGACAAGGTGAGCATGTCAGCTTCCTGCTTGGTCTGCTGATTTTCGAGTTTCTTGGAGAGTTCCGAATGCTGAGAATCAAGTCGACCGGACAAGTTGGCGGAAAGGTCGGAAACTTTTTTCTCCAACGACTCAATTTTGAGATCTTGAGCTTGCAATTTGTCGGCCAAAGGCCCCTGTGAAGGGGCCACTGGTGGCGGTGTAACCCGAGCGGCCGCTTTGGCCCATGGGTCCTGACCCTTCATCCATGGATCTGTACTACTGGTGCTGCCGGCGGGTGGCATGTCTGGCCGCGTGCCAGTGCTAGCAAGAATAGCTCCCCTAGGTTGGCGGGATCCATGTGGTTGCACTGGTTTGATGAGGATTGTGGCACCTTCAACACAAATGTAATCTGACTTAAAAGGTTTGGAGGCACCAATAAGCCAAGTGGATGCATTGATTCGCTTCAAAGGCCGCATGTCCCAACCTGTCTCGGTAGCAAGGACCCGTAGGCCATCCGCTGTAGTGGCAGGTGGCAGTGCTGACAGCTTGAACAGCAGCTTGATTTCAACTGGTTCTTCAAAGGCGATACCGGGTTTGAGAGAGGCCCAAGCCGCTTTCAGGTTAGTCCTACTGATTCGAACTCCAAATCCTCGGTCAGAAGCGATGTATCCCACATGAGGCAAGGAAAGGAGCTTGGGTTCAAGTTCCTCACGGTTGCACTTCAACCAGATCATAGTAAACTGATGGTCAGGGAGGCCCGACGAGTCTCGTTGTGAACTGTTCATTTTCACAAAACCTGAGTCCTGCAGGAGACGGAGTGCGAATTGTGTGGGGATGTGGACCCAAATCCGAACGGAATCAGCGTCTTGTGGCTTGCAAGCTTTTTGGCCAACACGAAAGGAACGACCCCAAACTGATTGAATGGCACTGCGAACGGGCTCATGCGTAATCCGAGAAAGGATGGTTTTGGCAGGGGCCTGGAGAATCTGCTGCCACACTTGCTCGGTGAAGTCACCTTGACACACAGTGATATGGCATTGAACAACTTCCTCCTTTACGATGCTGCATTGGGAAGGTGGGCAGGTCACTGGCTTCTCTCCAAGCTGAGTCAAAAGCCCACTGAGGATGACAGTATTCCCAGCACGATCGGTGGCAGGGCAAGTAACCCAGGCACACTTATATGCAGGCCACTGATCGGGCTGGATGCCGTCGAGCGTGAGGGCTGCAAGTTCATCTGCAACTTTTGCATTGGCGCTGAGCCAAGGGATGAGGTCAGTCGGAGAGACCAGAGCAACGCCATATGCCTTGGTATTGAGTTCAGTGATAACGGGGATCGGCTCTCCACTGCTGGTCTGAAAGTAATTGTGCGAATCTTTTGGACCGAAACGCCTTACGATCAAATCGTGTTCTCGTGTGATACAACGTCATGCGAACAACTGTACAACCGGATTCCTACTGACATGAGTACAGGCTACGAGATGTCTCATACATAGCCACAAGTACGGTGCATTAAAGGTTTAGCACCCCGCCTCAGATTAATCTGAAACTGGTGTTGCAAGATTCATCTGCACAATGCACCATGCAATGTCAAACCAAAAAAACTCGAGCTACACAGCTATGCGTGTACAGCACCACTGATAATGCGGCCTCCGGCCACAAAGCTCATTTGTGAAACCATCATCATGAAAACTCCGAATTCAGTCACCACCAAGCGGATAGGCCACTGCGACTCTCCTGCGCGGCTCTGAGGCCGCCTTTGCTGCCGAGCCAAGGTCATGGCAGCTGTGGCACTTCTTGTAATGAGCTCCAACTGCAACACGTTCGGATACAGCTGAAACTTGTCGGCCTTGAATCCACTTGCAATTCTGCCTGTGATAATGCTTCCCATTTGGCGTAGTATACACCTGGCGTGTCTCATCCTCCTGCGGCAATGTCTTCTCAACTGCCGGCTCTTCTGCAGTTCCACCAGTCTGCAAGGTCTGAGGCTGAGGATACAACCTTCCAAGTCTGATCCAACAGACAAACTTGTACATCCACTGCACCGTGGTAAACATTCCAATACATGCAAATATAAGCAAAACCGAAAAGAACATATCGATTCCAGAATCATCTGAAAACTCATTCACACTCATCTCATTGGGCTCTGGGCTCAAGGCGTTCTGACTGGCGCTCCAAGCGCCACGCGCCATGCTTTGCAAAGCTCCAAGCTTCACAATCCTCTTGGCAATCTGCATGCTTCCGCTCGCCGGAAGCTGTCTCTCCGTTCTCTCACTTCGCACTTCTTCTGCCACACGTCTGATAACGCTCTTCATGCGCGAATGCAAACATTCTTCTTCCAGCTCTGCATCGCCAACTAGGCTAAAATCCTGCAACTCATCCCTGATGCCAATGAGGCCCAAGAGGAGCCTGATTCTGTCCTTGCTCAATGCCTTGGTGGCTATATCGGCAGGATTCCATTTTGTCGCCACAGCTCCAATCTTCACTTCACCTGATTTCACCTTAGACTGGAGCCAAAGGTGGCGGGCTTCAAGATGGCGTATCTTGCCACTGCCCCGCCTTTGCTGAATCCCGCGGGCCGCGGACGAATCCCCGAGCAACTTCAATTCAATGCCTGAACTATCACCAAGAGCAAAACCCAAAACTGCTCTCAGAAACAGCGCATCTGCTGCCGTGCTGATTGAGCTATAAAACTCGGACTCGCCGCTGGACAGCGCCACAACACGCTGCCCTCTGCTTGCGCTATACCACAAATGTGAGTTGCAAAAGATCGTGCATCCTGACGTGCTTCTCCGTGTATCTTTGTCTCCTGCCCAATCGGCATCACTGATTGCCTCGATCAGGAAAGGCTTCGAGGACTCCGAAATAAGTCCCTTGCCTTGGATTGGCTCTTCAAAAGCCAGTGCATGTCCTCTGGCACCCCAGAGGTACAAGGTCATATGCACAAGCAACTTCCATGCTCCCTTCGATGGTGCAGACATGAACTGACTGAGCACACGAATACCATATTGTGCTTCTATCACATCTGCAGACAAATACAAAAGCAAACCAACACCAGAACGATAAGCACTTGCTTGCGGTTCCTCCAAAAGGGTGTGGTCTACTTCGGTGGGCAACTTTCCAACCGGCAGGGGTGTCTTCCGGGGCCGATGTACGGCAATGTCACAACCAACAATCTCAATAAGCTTGCTGAAATGCTTCAAGGGTGGTTGCAACAACAACACATTGTCATGCCAAAGAATATGCTGTCTTTTCAGAAATGTAATCTGATCACCGACTTCATGCAAACGTTCAATCGACACATCATACTGTTCCTGAACAATGCGCTCAAATGCGTCACAATGCTGCTTGCTGCCTGCATACAAAACATCGTCAACGTGAATCAATAGGACCATGAAACCTGGAGTACCATCAATATCCTGAATGCGATAAAATGCGGGAATCTCTCCACACGAACTTGCTTTTGCACGGCTCTCGAGGTACCCAGTGAAACTGTCAAACCAAATGACTGCGCCATCGCGCTGTCCAGGCACACACTTCAGCATGTCAAATGTAAGCGTCTCATCACCCACACGAATGGTGATAAGTGTTGGGTGAATCTGCTGGCACGTCAAATATGCATCATGGACATCCATACTGCCCATTGTCCAACACTTGCTCTTCTTGAAGTGCATGAACAGAGAAGGCACCACCCGACTGACGATGGCACTGCTGGATGGCGCAAAGAGACCGCCGCGCTCGGGATCAAGGTGAGCAAACTCCTTCGCAACAAGCCTAGCTCGCCTTAGCCACTTGCTCTGGTCGCCAACGACCTTGCTGCGCCACGTATGCACAAAACGAGCATTCAAGCTTCGGTGAGTCTCGCGCATCGCGCTTTGCTCTTCAGTGCCTGTCACTTCTCGCAAGACCCCCTTTGCTGCAAGTCTGGCGACCTCCACTCGTTCTGCTAAAGCATCTAGAGCTGCCAGTGTGTCTTCATCCAGCTGTGGCTCCTCAACAGAGCCTGGATAATACAAGTCATCTGGGTTAAGCCCATTCAGCTTGCCAGGAAAATTCATTCCCGTTCTCTCATGCACTGCAACTGCATCTGAAATACTCGCATCTTCAGGGTGTATCCACTGCTCTGCAAAATGATCATCTGCATCCATTCTGCACTCGGTGTCCAGGTACTCCTCTAAAGCCATTGCTTCTGCCTCCGTAAATTCTCCAGTGAGGACTTCATCTACATGCTCAAGCTGTTCGCCTCCAACCACTCGCATAATGCTTCCATCCGCAACGATCCGAAGAGCCGCTGCGAACACAGGTGGGCTAGCCAAACCCCCAGGCGCTGACGCTCGCGCCTTCTTCTGAGGTTCCACTCTGGCCATCTTTGGAGGCCTCTCATCTTCCGGATCTGCTGGCAAATCGTGAGCCTCGCCACGCACATCGGAAGAACCAGCCTGATCTTGATCCATCATCTCTGCAGGCTGTCCACCATTTTCGTCACCTGGGTCCTCCGACACAGGCTCCGATCCTGCTTCATCTGCAGGGCTGGCTGCTTTGACAGGTGAATCTGCACCAAACAGCTGACCACTATTCATAAGTGCTGACAGCGGGGCACCATCATCCAAAATGGGGTGCACATACTCACTCAACACTTGCTGCGCCTGTCTTCCCTGCTTTGTCACATATGCTAAGTGTCCAGCAGTTAGCCCAGGGTGGTCCCAGCTGAAATCTCTGACACAGTCGTGCATTGATTGATCCCATCGCACATTCCCAGGTATGCGTTTCACACATCGGGTTAGCAGCAAAGATCCAGATCTTGTGCAAACAATATGCAAATCTGAAATTGCGATCTTGCCGAGCCAAATGGATTTAAGCCAACCTGCCCTGCCTTTGGTGGTCGACTTCGCTCGCGCCATCACCGTCTCCCCGAAAGAGACAATCTTTCCTGCATACTCGCTTTGCGTTGCATGCTCAAATGCAGTCATGCCATGAAGTGGATTGAAACGATTCAAAACCCAAGCTGCGTGCCGAAAACACCACGAATGCAAAGGATGCTCAGTCGGCACCACACAGCCTGTGTTCTGCTCATACTGCTCCAAGAGTACCCCAGCATGCAAACGGCTGACCTGAACTGTCTGCTCCACCATTCCATTTGCTCGGTGGTCACCTTTGGGCGCCTGCTGCAACTGGGTCTTGAGGCCAAGCTTTGCACGGGTGTCCTGAATCCTTGTCTGTAAGCCAAGCATTGCCGGCTCTCCATCAGATTTGAGCACCACCTCCGTGTGCCCAAGCATGTTGAGCAATCTGCAAACTTCTGTTACCAAGTATTTTGTGGTTTTCGCACCGCCCTTACCTGGCACAGGAATGCAGTCAATGGTGCCGCTATCTCGATCTCGCAAAACCAGAACAGTGAGCTTCTTCTGATCATCCTTCTCCCTGGAGGTAAAACTGAAATCCATTGCAACCAAAGGGATACCCTTGACAGAAGTAGATCTGCTATGCTTTGCATCCCTAGCTTTGTGCGCCACACAAAAGGCACACCACGGCGCGTATGGCAGGTGCGTCGCAGCATGCTCGGCAATCTGCGCCTCCGTGGGCTGAGGAACATCTGGAACAAGGACCGGCTGCCTGTTCACATCACGTTCCAACTCCTTCCTGATTTCAACTTTCTCACTCAATTGCATCTTCCGCTGATGAGCCGCAATGCGACTGAAGACAGTTGCCTTTCCCCCTGATTTGCCAATGCCTAGAGCAAGACATGCAGCTCTCAGCTCCTTGAGGGTCGAGCTAGGTGTCAGCAAAATCCCCTCGACCTCCAATTGCTCCGGGTCGGACGGCTTCGGCGCTGGTTCCCTGACATCGGATGTGCTGCCTGGCAGAACCGCTGGCACATGTTGCTGCTTCTCCTCATCATTCGCTGCTCGGGCTGGCGACCTTCCCTTCGAGCTTTCACTTGAACTGTCACTCTGCGAGCTCGAAGACGAACCCTTGTTCTGGGGCGCAGGCTCATCAAAGATAGCCTCAAATCCCATCTGCTCTGGCTTGAAGCGTCGCCTGTGCGCCAACGTCAAAATGTCAACCACTCCCTCAATTGCAGGAATTGGGCCAGCTGGAGTCTGCAACTCACTAATATCCTGGCCGAATTCAACCAACTGCCAGTCGCCATCATCGTAAATGATGGTCGTCCGAAATCTGCAACCTACACCATGCAAGCACTCCTCAATATTCAGAAAAGCATCCCCAAACGATCTAATCGCAAAGATGTCATCTGCCATCTGGTTCCAAACCTCACCAACTGCTGCTAAAGCATCACTGAGGACCGCACGACGAACATGCAGCTCCAAATCGTCTCTCTTGCTCTCTGCTGAAATGGCCCGTATGGACCCATATGCGCACAAGGAATTTCTCCTATAGTGCACATCAATCCTGCAATCGCCTTTGACAAGTGCAGGCTCACTGCCGCTGAGCTCCAAGCTCCATCCAGCCTTCACCAACTTTCCCATCGCGAGGAGTGGCGCTGTCACCGGGCCGACTGCAAACGTCTCAGTGAATGACACATCCCCCAAGAGCACGTGCGCATCTCGGCATCCGCTCATCTCTATTTTCCGACCTTGTGCATCCCTGAACATGACAGCTGGCAAACTGCTCTCAGCGCCGCACCCTTCCCAGCCTAAAGGCAGGACACTGATGTCGGCGCCTGAATCCAATATGATTTCCATATCGCCTGAACAATCTGAGTCGTACAGCATCCTGATGTATGAACACGCATCGTCCTGCGGCACACCTGCTGAAGGTTCGCAAGCCAATTTGCTGCAAATAGCGCAATCTGAGGTCCCACACTCATTGCAAGAATAGGTCCAGTGACCGTCATCATCCGTTGCACTCATATCGCAAATAGGAAAAACATCGTAATCATGAAATGAATTGCGAGAAAACGCTGAGCCGATACACTCGCACAAATCAACGCATGAGCAAATCGACTCCGATATCACCGGTTCACCACCGCAAGCTGTGATCATGCAAACACTGCCTGTTTCACTGTCAAATTCTTCCATGGAATAAATGTGCACATCAAAGGGCCTAAGATCGTCAGCAATGTTGAACGCAGGTGCCACTGAGACACGACGCACAGAAGATGCTGTCTTGAATGTGGCGCCGCTTTGCACAGAAGGCGTCTGACTACCTGAAGGCACATTGCGAGGGGGCTCAGGCGCTGTCTGAAAATCTGATTGCTGAAGGGGCTGTTCATCTGTTCTGCGAATTGTTCCCGACTGCTTGTCCTGTTGAAATTGCCAACACTCGCGCTTCCAGTGACCATGCTTTCCGCAATACAGGCAAGCATTCGGATCTGCCCTTTTCTGCTGCTGGTCACGTTGAGGATCTCCGTATCCCTTGCCAGAGTACGAAGAGAATTGCTTCCCTTTGCCAGTTTTTCCTTTGTTGCCATAGCCTTTGCTATCATTCTTTGACTTGCCCTTGTTACCTTTTCCTTTGGCTCCGGCAAACTTGCTCTTACCTTTCTCATGCTTGCCTTTGCCCTTTTTGCCATGCCCCTTACCATAAACTCGGTCGATGTCCATGGGGTCGTTGTGGTCTGCTGGAGAATTGATCTCAAAGGATTTCAACAGGGGCTGATGCCACTTTGTCTGCGAAGAATCCCAGCGCATGATCAAATTCCTCACATCAATGTACGAAGAAGAATCACTCACAATGAGGTTTGTGTGCTGTCTCAACTGTCCAGTCAAACAACGCAAAAGTGTAGCCAGCTTCAAATTGGGATCCATTGCAGTTCCACTCAACTGCTCGTACTCCTTCACCGCACTCTCTAACTTCATGACTTGCGGCATGATTCCCTGCCTTGCGTCAAACGAAGGCCAAGCGTTCAAGGTCTGTAGCAGTGCCAAAATCCTTGTTCTCGAAGAAGGCTCCAAATCGGCTCTAAGCCGCCTATAGCCTTCATACCCATTCTGTGGTTCCACACTCTTCAGAACCTGTTTACCTTTTTCGTGTAAAAGACCAGCCAAAACGCTATAGAGCAACACGCCTCGCTGTCTAACAGGGGCATCCATGCTGTCCATCAAAATATCTGAATCGACAGTCTTCATGGCCAAGAAGTCTTCTGTGAATCCATTGTCGAGAGCACCAAGATATTGCTCCAACTCCCAGCTCCAAGATTTCCACATGCTGAGCTCTTCTTCACGTGTGCTCGGGTTGAACACACTCGGCTGCTTAAGCACTCGCGCAAGGTCTCTGCCTTGCAAACCTCTTTCTTCATAACCTGATTGAGGCGCTGCTTGCGCACTCAGCAGCTGTTGCACAGAATTCGCATTCATCTGGGCGGCGTCCAACGTCGCCTGGGTGACGGTTCTCACTTGCGCAAACCATCCTTCCACATCTATCTGAGTCTGGAAAACTTGTCGTCCATCGCCGCCAACCGGCGATCCATCTGCTGCACCTGGATTGCCGTGCATCGCTGCTGCTAGCCAAGCAGTCTAAAGGCAAGGAGCCAAACCACTCAGTTCAGCAACGAAGCATCCATGGCTCCGCTACCATGCGAATCTTTTGGACCGAAACGCCTTACGATCAAATCGTGTTCTCGTGTGATACAACGTCATGCGAACAACTGTACAACCGAATTCCTACTGACATGAGTACAGGCTACGAGATGTCTCATACATAGCCACAAGTACGGTGCATTAAAGGTTTAGCAAATTGGCATGTAGGGTCAAATCACGAACACTGGGCAAGGGAGTGTCACGGTGAAAGGATTTGGCAGGTTTTGCCGATTTCGCCCCTTTGCCTTTGCCTTTGGGGCGGGAAGCACCCGACAAGCTAGAGGAAAGGTCAACTTTGTGCTTGGTTGCAGCATCAGTGAGAGCCGCAAAACGCTCCTCAAGTCGAGGCATGTTGAGGATATTGCCCAATTCTTGGTTAGGAATGGCATCGTGTAATGTATCCACCAGTTTGGCAACTTGCCTGATGGGTTGACCGGCATCGATGAGGCTTTGTGCCAAACCAGCTTTCAACGGGTTGAATTTCCCACCAGCAAGGTAATGAACCTGAGGCACGTATTCACATCCGACAAGGCTGCGCATAAAGAGAGCACGGAGTGAAGTATGCGTCAAGTCTCCAGGGTTGGGCAGCGGACCAACAGCACACCTGATCCAAGCAATGGCCTGGGCACCACAAGCATTTTGAAGTCCTGCACACCAAGGTCTGGCGACCCGATGATTTGAATGACCGGCATGAAAACCTGTGGCTTGCAGCAATACGAACGTGGCCTGCTGCACATATCGTTGTGTGGCCTCCGTTGTGTCACAAGATGCCGTATGGATCTGGCGCATGTGGAGGTGCCAAACAATTGGAACCCAATGATCCTCCAGCCGCAGGGCTGTGACGAGAACGCACTCAGCATCAAGATTCACTCGATCGAAAAGCCAAGAGCGAAGCATGCAGTGAGGCGATTCACTGAGCAGGGCCGACGTGATCAATGGATCAACGGGGATCACAAGCTCATTGGGTTGAGTGTTGGAGATGCACTCAAGGTGGTACAGGATCTCATCGTCCCCCCAAAGGGTACCTTGCGCGAGTAGGGTCTGCACACGGACACTGGTCGCTACAAGAGTTCGGCGAAGTTCAAGGAGAAGGTCAAGAGAGCCTGCCACAGTGTGGCGCTGTCTACAGTGTGCAATAAACCTGTCGGTGGCTGATCTGTCTTCACTGCTGCCGGAATGATCCACATCTACTGGTGCAGGGTGGGACTTACCACCACCTGGCAATCCTGGCAGGAACACACGGATCACACTAGAGGCAAAGTGAAGGACAGTCAAGGTTGTGTCGACGGGCTTTCCGTTGCATCGAACTTCAACGGCAGCCAAGCTTGTGCGAGATCCGCTCAAGAACTGAGACACAAGTTGGGATATCAGGATGTCCCCTGGGGCACGAAATGGGGTCAATTTAGACCCGGCCCAGGCAATCCAAACTTCGGCACAGCCTGAAGGTAGTGGCACGGGGGAGGCAGCAACCATCCGATCAACACATTCGCGAATGTCAAGCGTCACGATCCGTTCCCATCCCTGCAAAGAACCGAGGAGGGAAACCTTCGAGGAATTCCGGAGTCGACCCTTCAAGTGGAAATTGGGGTAAGAAGCAAATTCTTGAACTGCGGAAACAAGGAGCTGGTGTCGGAGCTCGGCGTTGGTGGCCTGCACAGGAACATCAACACGATAACAGCGATCGTGGTGGTACAAGTAAATGTGTGTCCGTACTGCAGTCATGCGAGCAGGAGTGTTCAAGCACTGAAGGTTCTGTTGCACACGTTGGCAGAGCGGGAACTCGCTCGGGTCGGTGAAACAGGGGATAGCAATCAGATCTTGCACAGGATCAGGCACGAGGGCATCGGGTGCCAAGAGCACACTCTTGGGTCCACAGGTTCGGAAAATGCAATGCTCACTGATGTCAAATGCCGAGGTGATGGTCTTGAGACTTGAGTTGGAAGGTGCTGAGGTCTCCACGCATTCATCTGGGTTGAGCCAAATCTGGAAAGAAGGCAAACCCCAAGAGAGTGTGGGAGAACACACACTTTCGGAGGGGTGATTCTGAACTTGAGTACTCAAGACACCAACGTTCCGAGGAAGCGGCTTTGAGAGAGCGATGTCGGACACATACCGCCGTCTATCATCAGCGATGGGTTCGGGCACCAAGTTCTCACGGGCGTGGGAAATTGCATGTAGGGGCTCACTATGCGACTCAGCTGGGCTTGAACTGCCGGCTGCAACTAAACCTATCCAGCTGGCAGATTCGATCACATTCGTTTGGCTGGCTCGGAGTCTAAGTCTCCACGCATTCATCAGGATGTCCTGCGGATGAGAAACTGGCGCACAAATCCGAGTTTTAGTGAGGAGACACATGATGGGCAAAAGTACTTGCAACGCCTGCATGGGGGAAATGGCGTTTCCCACCATATGATGTGCGCTCCGGCAATTTCGCGGAAGTTTCAGAGTTCCGAATGTTCCCAAGGCTAAAGCGAGCTCCAAAGGCGAGAAAAACCGAGGCCGCTGGAGAGAGCCGGTGAGGTCGGCGTGGAGTCCACTTTGCAGCAATGCCGAAGGGTGTAGCGTATGCTGCGATCCATACTTTGCCATCACGGTGCCTAAGTGACCATACGGTCCTTTAATTCTGTGCTGCAGAGTGCGATCCTTCGAGGTTGCCTGTTTACAATACCTGGCATCCGAGTAAGTCTCGCGTTCACTCTGGGTCAAGAACAAGCATTGCTCATGCAGTGGAGGGAGGTGCACAGGGAGTACGTCTCTGCCAATGAGGGTGGATTTGCCCAAAACAGGAAAGGGACATCGAGGAATGCTGCCCAAAAGCGGTAGCAAGTCGCGGCGAACACAAATTGCCATCCATCTGCTCCTGCATGTCGGTTGTAAGGCAAGCAAATTCGACTCGATCTGTTGCACAATCTGGAACCCCGCACGACCAATTCGATCGGTGACAATGCGAAAGTGGCGATGCTTGGAGATTGCTGAAACGTTCTCGATCCAGACAACTGGGGGTTGATTCATTTTCATGCAATCAAGGAGGTCGAGGAAAGCCTGACCGTCAAGGCTGTTGAGGCCGGCACGATTTCCACTATCACTCCAGCTGGGGCATGGCGGAGAGCACATCCAAACTGCCTGCGGGTGGCCTTGTTGAAGGCTAGCCAGCAAATCTGGCAGGACATGCTTGCACAAAACTCTTTCTTGATGACAGTGGGCACATATCGTGCCACTCGGGCCACTGCAGTGGTTCAGGCGGTAGTTGTTGCAAGACTCAGGGTCTAAGTCGATGGCATGGCACACATTGATGTTGATCAACTCTTGCTGATTGAGGGCTGTAACAGCCTGTTTCCAACCTGCAAATCCCCCAGCGAATAACTCAAAAGCATCTTGCACGGGTTTGTCAAGTGTATTGCAGACCGCGGTACAGAATGAGTTACACTGTGTGTAGAATAAGCAATCGTTCACCTCGTCTCGTGTGACGTGCGTGATGATGACCGGTGGATCTGCCCTGACAGGAATGCACTTGAAGCAATCTCTGATGGTGATCCGGGGTTGGAGCCCGTGTTGATCTCCGCCAGGAAGTATTCGAGACGAAATTGCCTGGAAATCAGCATCATGATCAAATCGGATGGCCTCACAGAAAATGGCATTGGTAATCTGGATACCAGGGGTCGCAAGGCAGTCCTCACCTTGAAACCAAATCTGGTCGGTGAATTTAATTCTCTCATCCGGAGGAGGTGGAAACTCAAAGGCTGACAATGCCACAGGTTGCAAGTGTCGTTGCTCATCAAGGCAGTGATCGTTCACATGAGCATGTTGGTGATGGTGTGACGTGACAGAACTGCAGCCCGATTCGCCCATAAAAGAGGAGTTAACATCCCCAAGGAGAAAAGATGAAGGATCACGGTCACTAGGAGCACCACCAGGAAGACCTCGAAATCGAATGCGAAGAACTTGGTCCTTGATGGATTGAGCCAATGTACTGGGTTCCTGGGATTTGCCATTGATGGAAAAGAGGCAAAGGTCAACAGGTATCCCAAGCCGCCCACAGAGATCTGCCAAATTCTCATCGCTGAAAAGTTGCAAGCATTGGAGTGAAGGGGAAAGAGGTCCATGAAACCAAATGTCAGCCACTTGCGGGAAGGGCCGGAGAGGAAGTCCAGCAAGCCTTTCACTCATCTCCTGACTGACGAATGTATCTTTCTGACCATGGGTCGAGCACTGTTCACAAGATCCGGCGCAGGTCCTGCAGGTAACAAATTGACTCGAAGCACAGATGTGCCCTGAGAAGTACATGACATCCTGGCAAGATGTACAATACATTCCCAAGACACCGAATTGCTGGAGGTGTACGTGAAGTCCATCGAACAAAATGGCTGGCATGTCCGGTGGAAAATACGCGTGCCTGGTCTTGATTCTGTACCCGCTGAAAAGGCCAATCGTTCGAAGTGCAACATCTGAAATACTCATGCCGAGATCAAAGTACACCTTTGTGACAGAGAGGCCAAAATGCAGCACACAGTGAGGCCCAGGCTGCACAAAGCAGTCGTCCATGGCAGGCACGGAAGGCCGGCCGGGCTGCTTGTTCATGGGAGGGCAAATGAAAAGCGAAAAAGCCAAAAGAAGGGAAAAACCAAAACACACACGACGGGGGGTGTCACGGCTCAGTTGGTAGCACAACCGGAAAGGGCTGGATCCCAATCGTGTTGCAAGCAAGGTCGCGTCGACAACGCCTGAGCCAAAACCTTGAGCCAAAATGGCTACGGGGCTCGTCCTTGTCCTTCGTGCTGTTTTTGGATCACGTCTAATTCCCCGAAGGTCTTTTAAACAAATATTTTCTATTAAAAAACCGATGAAGCAAGCGCAACCGGCGTTAAGGCTTAGAGGCAGTAAAAACAAGCCCAAGCCGCCCGAGCTGCCCCTGCCGAAGAGCAAAAAAATGATCGCCGACCTGCCCACGGAGCCTGCTTACGAAATCGACTCCCCCTTCCGGCCCAAGAGGGTGAGATTTCCCACAAAGCCCAAGACGGCGCCCAAGGCAGCACCCAAGGCAGCACCCGTGGCCAAGGCAGCACCCAAGGCAGCACCCAAGGCTGCGCCCAAGGCAGCGCCCGTGCCCAAGGCAGCACCCAAGGCAGCGGCCAAGGCAGCACCCAAGACAGCACCCATGTCCAAGGCAGCGCCCAAGGCAGCGCCCAAGGCAGTTGCCGCGCCAGCTCCCAAGCCCAAGGCAGCGCCCAAGCCCAAGGCAGCGCCCAAGGCTGAGCCACAGCTAGAGCCACAGTTAGAGCCCAAGGTACACAGCGAGGTACGGCCCAAGCGCCTCGTCCGAGCGAGCGCGCCATGCGCATGCTGGAGAGGCAGTCGGCGTACGACCGGCTGACGGCGGGCGCAAGGCGTCCTAGTGTAAAAAGCATGATGTCCATAGAGCCTCGCAGCGAGCCTCAGATGCTCGGTGGTTCCGAAAGACGTATCCGAGCTACGACCTGCAGCCGCTGCTGAAGCGCCAGCGAGAGCTGGAGGAGGCGCGGGCCTTCAACGCCTGGCTAGGGGAGCGCCCAAGAGGGGCAGCGGCACCTGGACGATGTGAGCCGGCTGACGGAGGCCGTGCACCGCCAGGTCCCTCAGCTGCGCTACGCGCGCGCCGAGCGCAGGGGCGTGGGCGAAGTTGCGCAACAGTAAAATGAAGACGCTTCGGTCCCACGGCTTCAATCAGCGCCCGCGCTTCGAGCAGGTTGTGGGCTACCTGGAGCGGAATGCGCCGCTGCCCCTGGACCAGCCGGACCGCAAGGCCACCACGTTCAGCACGAGCCACTTCTACTTGGACGACTTCGTGCAGTCCAGCGAGGACCCCGACCCGCAGCCTCTGCAGCACACTCCCCTGAGGGCGATTCCAGAGGAAGGCTTCCGCACTCCCGCTGAGGCCACGGACGAGGACTTGGCCCGGATGCGCCAAGGCGGAGGAAACCGCGAGGACGACCTCGCAGGAGACCCATCACGGGCCGTCTGCGCAGCGCGGCCGACGGAGCGCAGGCAGCAGCGGGGCGCAGGAGCAGCAGGGCTCGCGGCGGCGCAGGCCTTCCGCTCCCAGCTCCCCCAGGACGCAGCTGAGTACGTCCGCCTAAATGTATTGCCCCGCCCAGGGCCGCAGCCGCAGCCACCACCACAGATCGTAGGCCGACCCGACGACGTAGCGCCTCATGGACGAGGCGGGGCAGCGCGCGCAGGAGGCCATAGAGGAGACGGCAGCAGTGGCTGCGGAGGAGGGAGAGGTTGCCGTCGCCGCCGAGGGCGTGGGCCTTCGGGTACTTGGGGGGCTGGCCAAGGAGCAGCAGCCCTCGCACCCACAGCGGGAGAGGTTGCTGGAGCGATGGCTGCCACGGCAGGAGTCGGCGCAGCGGCGACGGCAGGGTTGGCCGTGGGACTCGCAGGCGGCGCAGCCTACGGCCTGCCCGCGGCACGGGCTGGGTGCTGGAGAACACGCTCTTCCGGCCTCAGCAGGGCAGTGAGGACGCGGCCGTGCAGGACGTCCGGTCCGCTAACAACATGAACGACGCCACGCAGCCCCAGCACTTCACGCTGCGCTCCGGCAGCAGCACTTCAGGCAGCCCCGCAAGCAGCCGCGCCTCCTACACAGTCTGGCTTCAGAGTCAACTACGTGACCGCACGGCACAACGTGCAGTATTTTCCCAGCTCGCTGAGCTCCTTCTCTCCCGCCACCTAGGGTTTGCCGCATTCCGCTGACCAGCGGCACCGAACCCCGCCTGTTTCATCCAGAGATCCAGGTCTTCGCCAACGGCCAGCGCTGCGACGACATTAACTACTACGGCCGCACCGTGGCCGCGCATGACCTGCTGAAGGGCCGCGAGTACAACCAGAACAAGGCCGTGGAGGGCTTCGACGAGGAACAACTCTCGGACGCCCCGCGCGGTGCACCAGAGCGGCTACGCGGTGCTGCTGCGTCCACCATGGTGGGCATTCTGCGCTGCGGGAAGATGCTGCCGCCGCAGCGAACCTGGTGATAGAGATCGAGTTCGCGGACGCCACGACTGCGCTGTGGTCTGAGAACGCCGGGGCGCACCCGGCGGGAGCCACGCTGAGCACCGACTTCGAGATCCAGAACGTCCGAGTTCTGGCCTCACAGGTCGTCCTGGACTCAGCGCTGGTAGAGTCCTTCAACCGCGCGCTCCTCTCAGGAAGGTCGCTTGTGTTCAGCTACCCCACGGCGCACACGCAGCAGTCCACGGTGCCTCCGGGCGTGGCGGAGCACAACGTCACGGTGGCGCGCGCCTTCACGAAACTCATGGGAGCGTTCGTGACTTTTTGGGACAACGACGCGGGCTCTAAGATCCACCTGCTGGCCAACCCGGGGCAGGACGTGGCCCCCATCGCAGCGGCCAGGCAGGAAGACAGTCTCCTGGAGTCGCAGATGCAGCTGGCAGCCTGCAGTACCTGCACACCCTATGAAGGGAGCCTGGAGCACTTCCACTTCCTCTCGGTCCTTGCGGGGACCTACGACGACACGGTGCGCAACATCGACATCGACCGCGCTGGCTACCTGCGCCACAGCTTCATCGCAGGCTTCCCGACAGAGCGAGTGCCCAAGATGCCCCTCAGCGGCGTCAGCACTCGTTCGGGCAACCTGGCTCGGTTCACCTTCAAGGCGCTCGACGGCACGATGACGGATGTGTTCATCCACCTGATAGCCTATCAGCTGGTGACGCTCTCTGGGACTGG
>CAUJNA010001767.1:0-57126 GCA_963377175.1 Effrenium voratum | reverse complement strand
TGCAAGCTGTTCTCTGCCCCCATCTCTGATCCTGCTCAGGATTGCTCAGTGTGGCAACGGCACTTGGGTCAATCTGACTCAAACTGTTTCTGCGAAACATCGGCTACCAGCAGAGATCAACTTATGCAAGGAACATGAGAAGCAAAGACAGCGAAGGCGGCGTGGCGATTTTCTGCCATCTTCTGCAGTGCAAATCGTCTCAAACTTGCAAGGAATTCACCAATGAGGTTCGTATCAGCAACCGTGCGGAATAGGGCAGGCATCCGACAAGGACGTAGAAGCAGCCTCTTGGCGATGCATACAGGACCCATTCGGTACTCATGTTCAACAATCTGGACTCTCAAAATAGGTGTGAGGGTACCCCTTTTACCTCCTTTTAAAGAGAAACCAAAAGGAAGCCACCATTTTGGGGTCCCCATGGGTCCCCTAAAAAGACAGACCAAAACAGGTGAAGGCTAGAACCAGACTTGTCAACTTTGATCCTCTTGCCCGCGTACTCTGGCCTGGAGCTTTTGAGGCGAACTGCTCGCTCAGGTTGGGCTGATGAAAAACCTGTTGGCGAAGTGACCCTGGCTGATTGGACACCACTTTGCAACCGTTTGGTAAATGGATAAGTGAGTCATAATCAAAACCCGGTACTTAAAATGGTCGATCTCCGGTAACATGTAAAGAATTAAGCAGGCGGCCGCAACCATGTAAAGAATTAAGAAGGCGGCCGCAGCAATTTGTGGTTGGGATTGTCCCTTACTAACCTTCATCTGCCCGGGCATTGGTTGTGGCTCAAATGGCCATCCCCTGCTCGTTTGCCATCCGTCCCTTGAAAACCCAGCCAGCTGATGAGTCAAGCATGTGAGTTTTGGTCGTGGCAAGAACGTATAACAGTCGTCAACAACTCACTGCAGCCCTTTCCAAGCTGAGATGAGGATGACCCGATGAGGACATGTGGCCGTGGGTCAAAACCCTGTACCCCCAATGAACATCCCAATTCCCACTAAAAAAGACCAACATGGGTGGTGCACCTATCTCAAAATGGTACCATTGGTTTTGAACCATGGCCATGTTAGATCCGCTTTGCTCACCTGACGCTGTTGGTGACCCGGGTTGATTGCAGGGCTGCCTGCGGAGTCTTTGCAGCTGCCCGCACCAAGCCCGCGGCTGAAAGGTCACCCCGGACCAGTCTCTCCGCATCGCTCTGGATCTGACCGACATGTCCAACTCGAGTCACCCAAACCCAAAACACCATAATTAAGACTCCGTGCGTGTAGGCTATGTAGTCAAACCGCAAGTTGATACATGGCGGTTGTTCCAAATTTCTTTAAAACACATATTACTCTAGCGAATCTTTCGCGGATTCATCGCTGTGCACTTTTAACGACTAAAAGTCAGACAGTCGCAGCCTTTCTCAGTACAAGTGCAGTACTCAAAGCGCACTTCTGCAGATCCGGCTGGAAAGCCGCAACTTTTCAGCACAGCTGGAAGTCGCAACTTTTCAGTACCAAGTTAGCACACTGACTAGTGCGGCGCTCAGAAAGTACCTCGAACTTGCACTGGAAGCCTGCGCTTTCGCACGGGCTTTCGCGGATCTTTAGCGGATCTTTCGCGAAAAGTCACCCCTGCTTCAGATCGCAGAGCCGCCTGGCTAAGAGCACACACACACACACACACACTTGGAGCACTAACCAGCCAAGCAGGGCATCAAACTGTAGCCTCAGAAGGCTATCACCTAACAAAGGGTGTTCATCAGCTATAGAAGGAAGGCTCAACAGAAAACACTGCCTTCACATGCCACTGATTTATAAGATACGGTTGCGCAACTCCCTCGCGAATCTTTCGCGGAGGTACCTCAACCAACACCTATGGTCACCCAATACTACACTCCTTACAACGCCTCCCACATAGCTCCTGGGGTGGGTGATAATCCTCGGAGCAAAATAGTAAAGTCATATGGCTGTGGGTCCAAAATAGGGTAACCCCAAAATGGGTTGCCCTGAACCTGCGGTCCAATTCCTGGTGGTTTAATCTTGACCCACACCCAAATGAATCTCCCGCTATCCAAGGCCTCACTGCACAATCTCTCTGAGACCGGTCAGGGCAAAAGATTTCTCGAAGACGCGTACAGACTAGGTCCTCCAGTAGAGGTTGCTTAGAATAATTTGGTACCGTGTCTTTTTTCTGTAGTCTATGTTAGTAGGGGAACTGGCCTGTGCAAGCAAGCACGCACCCCATTGCATGGCTGCGGGTCAAACATAGGGTAACCGTAACCCAAAATGGGTTGCGATTACAACCTGCGGTCCGCCAATGGTTTATCAAACATATATATATATATATGTACCCAAAATGGGTTGCCCTGCTAAGTGGACACTGGAAAGAAAATCTGCGGGTCAATTCCTGGTGTCATTTCGAGCCACGCATGCGACTCTCCAAAACGACTCTCTCTCTCCCCGCCCTCTCGATGGCATCGCGGCCACCCCAAACGAAGACCGGCGCCGGAGTGCGGCCAGGGGATACCTCGGAGAAACATATATACAAAATATGGAACCTGGGAACCCATATGTGAGTCATAATCAAAACCCGGTATTAAAAAGGACAATCCCCAGAACCATGTAAAGAATTAGGAGGGCGGCCGCAGCTATTTATGGTTGGGATTTGTCCGTTACTAACCTTGATCTACCCGGGTTTTGATTGTGGCTCATGTGATGCTTCTTTCTGTACATACGGCTTGGGCCACCAAAAAACGGCCATACGGTCATTTACGCTTTTCTGTTCAAGACTTTGTTGAACAAATACGGGTTGCATATGGCCAAAACGGCCACGAAAAAATGACCATACGGAAAAAAATATCCACATACGGGTTCCGTCCAAAAAATGGCCGTATTTGGCCGTACGGCTCAGGAACCTTTCTACTGTGGATGGTTGCGAAATCCACTTTGCACCGCCCAAGAAACCCTGTAAATAAATACCAACAAACCATGTGTTCAACCATGGTTTTCGTCTTTGGTGGTGCTGGCTTTCGTCCATCCACAGTGACCAGCTCCATTCAACAGCGAATCAGCCACCTGCAACGGCACCCTGGCGTAGCTGTGAGACAAAGTTACTGTGGGCACATGGGGGCTGATCAATATTCCCTCCGGCCCCAGAATAACAATGGATAACTTTCCCATATTAGATGGTGAAAGTCATATATATTAAAAAAACAAATTTAAAAAAATAATAATAATAAGAATATACTTGTGGCTTTGGTCATCCCATGCTTTGCGCACCTTTTGATCAAAGCCCATCTCCCATGAGACCCCGACCATGGGGTCTCGAGACACATCCACGATGAGCTGGGCGAAGTGACGACGCCATGCACCGATGTCGCTCACCAGCTTGCAGCCTCATGCCGCACCGAGGGCCCGCTGACGCGGGGAAGTTGGGGGAGGTGTCCATACGCGTGGGTGCGAGCGTGTGGGTGCGGGGGTGCGGGGGTGCGTGGGTGCGTGGGTGCTTGGGTGCGTGGATGCGTGGGTGCGAGCGTGCGCTTGTGTGCTTGTGCTTCAACTGTTTGTGTTTGTGTTGTGTTGTGTGCATGCGTGCGTGCATGCATGCGTGCGTGCATGCGTGCGTGCGAGTGGGGGTGGGGGTGGGTGTGTGTGTGTGTGGGTGTGTGTATTTGTGTGCGTGTGTGTGTGTGTGTGTGTGTGTGTGTGTGTGTGTGTGTGTGTGTGTGTGTGTGTGTGTGTGTGTGTGTGTGTGTGTGTGTGTGTGTGTGTGTGTGTGTGTGTGTGTGTGTGTGTGTGTGTGTGTGTCTGTGTGTGTGTGTGTGTGTGTCTGTGTCTGTGTCTGTGTCTGTGTCTGTGTCTGTGTGTGTGTCTGTGTGTGTGTCTGTGGGTGTGCGTGCATACATATAGCATATTTATGTGTGTGTGTGTGTGCGTGTGGACGTGATGAGGATGATAATGATAAGGATACCAGTGACGACGAAGTATGATGATGAAACATCGTGATGGTGATGGTGGTGATGGTGATGATAGTTATGACGTTGATGATGATGATGAGGATTATGATGAGGATTGTGATGCGGAGTATGATGAGGATGAGGAGGATGACGATGAGCATAAGGTTATGATGATGATGATGAGGAGGAGGAGGAGCAGGAGGAGTAAGTTATGGTGATTGTGGCGGAGGCAGTGGTGGCAGTGTTGATGATGAGGATAATGAGGAGGAGGAGGAGGAGGAGGAGAAGGATGAGGATGATGAGAAACATGACGATGGCGATGATGATGATATGATGATGCTGCTGATGATGATAATGATGATGATGATGATGATGACGATGACGATGACGACGAGGATGACGATGATGATGAGGATGATGATGACGACTGTGACGACGATGGTGACAATGACCCTGGAAAACAAGGGAACCCTTTTTTGGGAAGACCATTTTTAGTGGGGCAGCCACTGCAGCCACCAAAAAAAAGGAAAAAGGGTGCCATTGAACAACTGAGATGACAATGATATATGACGACGACGATGATAGCCGTGCATATGAATTGATCCTTGCTCAGCTGCATGCGGCTAAAAGCAAAGTGACCTGCCCCAGTCTGCCATGCGCATGCCATGCTCCTATCATCCCGGGCTTGTCTGAACCAGGGCCTCAGAAGCTGGCTCAAACGATCCAGCTTCTGGACGTCAGCTTTCAACTTCACCAGGCGCTGGTCATTGACACCTGCCAGCTGAAACATGGGTCTGGGTCAAATTCTAAACCACCAGACCGCTGGTTGTAGTCCTTGGTTCCATTTGCTAGGGTTTCATTTTGGGCACCAAGTTTTGACCCACAGCCACATGCGTGTGTAGGAGCCCCCCAACCATAGTGGCGTGGACTCTTACCGATCTGGAATTCTTGGGCCATGGGGACGCAACAAAGCTTGAATGACTCTGAAACCTCCGACCTCGGTCATGAAAGCAAGATTCGGTCGTCCATCCAACACATGTCGCTCCCTGGCCGCACATTCCATGCGCTTGTTTTGCGCTGTGCCCCGCGGTGCCTAGGGCATGGGAGCTGCAAACCGCTTCCAGCAGCTGGTCCCTGCAAAGCCTCGAGTCATTTGAAGCTTGCAACCCGAATCCATCTGGCTGTGGGTCAATAGGTACCCGAAATGGCTTGCCTGGTAAAGGGAAGGACTAAAACCTGCGGTCTGGTGCTTAATTTTGACCCATACCCATCTCTCGGCCATTCCCAAAGCGAAGTTCCAAGACCAAATTTCGCTCGTTCTGAGGGCAGCGCCAGTCCTTGATCAACTTCCTGGTGGCTGTCTCGTATCTCTGCATCTGGTTCAAGTGGGCCTCTGGAATGCCGCCGAAATCGCATTTCTGCCGTTCGGGTTGAACTCAACAGAGTCTGAAATGGGACACTTGCAATGCTCATCAGGGCAGTCTGTTTTCAGATCCCTGCTAAAAGTTCAACTTGTGGACTAAATGGAAACCCAACCACTAAATCCTAAAAGCCTAACCTAAGGGGATGGCTGGAAACCACCAAGTCATAATATGGGAAAAGGTCAGTGAAAACTGCTTTCATGGCAACCCGTTGTTGAAACCGCCCTCAAGGCTCAATGATGCACGCCCAACGTCCCTGGCATGCCAGATCGAAATCATGGCATCGAAGCGACCCTGTTTGCAACAAGTGGTTCTAGCCAATACTCGCACATCTCTGGAATGAAACGTTAAATAAAAACCCCTTTGTTTCAATCAGACTGGTGCATGGTCCCTCCCCCTCCAGAACTCTCGCTCCGTGCCTGAAGTTGGTAAAGGCTCTCCGGCGTCACGTGGGCCAAAGCACCTCAGATCTGAGCCCATGGTAGCTTGCTGATCCCGGTATGCGTGGCTCGCTGGCGCAATAGGCAGGGAACGAGAAATGGAATGACCCCAAGAAACACCATCCAACTGGTGGTTTCCGGTCTTCGGGGACCTTCCCTTCCGGTTTATTCCCACCATGCGTAAAGCACCTAGCTGGTGCTACCTCGCCTTGACTTTTCACAGAGTGACGCTGAACTCTTTGAATGCGATTCCTCTTGGTGCCGTACCCTCATCAAATTCCGTGCGCACATCCAAAGGAATTTGCAGCCTCGGCTGCTCGCGAAACCGCGCATGAGTCAGTGATTTTCTTCGTGAAAGACCCCGGCCTGTGCCAAAGCAACTTGATCTCCCCCTCCATCTTTTTCCAACCTGGCTCTGGCGCTTGGCTCGGATCGACTGTGGCACGAATTCAAATTGAGGGAATCCGGGAAGGAGCAATGGCCACGTGGCTACAGCAATTCGTCACTAAAGACAAGGGACTTGAGTGACGTGGCGGCTTAGTCTCAGGCTCGGAGCCAAAGTTCCCTGCTCTGTTGGCTCCATGTCGTTGAGGTCGATTCGCAATGCCTCCACCCCATCCTGAGCAGCAGGAATCAGGATCCTCCTCGTCCCTAACGGAAGCAGGCCGGCGACTCGTTCTAAGCCTCCGGCGGACACCTCCTCATGCAGAGTGGAGTTCTGCCACTCCGGGCCTGAGCTCGCCGTTTCGCCGTTTCGGCGGTTTTCCCCCCGGCCGGCGAAAATGGTCCCAGCCCAAAATTGGTCCCTGGAGTCCTTTGAGCGGTACACCGCCGCAGCGGCCAAGCCGGGGGAGTCCGTGGGCTCAGCTGGCGGAGCCGGAGCCGTGCTTCGGCGTTTTTTTTGTTTTTTTTTTTTGCTTTTTTTCACTCGCCCGAGGCGACCAAAAGATCAAGGCACTCCCAAGAGCCAAGATGTTTTTCTTTTTTCGCCGAGCTGCTGCAAAGGACCTGCTGAGAAACCTTTCGAGCAGACCTGGCGGAGAGGCTCATAAGAGCCATGCTGAATGAGGCTGAAGGGCTGAAGGGCTCTTCCTAGGGCGAGCGCTTGAAAATAGGCTCGTAAAGTTTCACTGCCGCAAATCATTGGAAGCTTGTTGCTTGGAATTGAAGAAACTGCCTTTTGGCACTTGTGGCTGCCACGCCACAATTAAATAGGACCAACTTCCCTTGCTTCCTTCTTTCTTTCTTGCTCTTTCTTACCTTTTTCTACCCTGTCCTACCCTTTTCCACCCTTTCCTATCCTTGTCTACCCTTTCCTTTCCTTTCCTTTCCTTTCCGTCCCCCCTCGTCTTTCTTACCCGTCGCTCAGGGAACCGCTGGGAGGCATTGCTGGAGAGCCAATGCGTTGCTGAGTAGCAATGAATATAACTCATATTATACTTCTAATCAATTTGAAAAGGAACAGGGCAAATAAAACTGAAAAGTCGTTCTCCTGGTTGCAAAAGGCGTGACAAATCTACTGTAAACCAATACCAAACAACCTCTAAACAGTACTGGATCTAAACCAATTATGAAACCCAACTACTGTAGTTGTCCAATCAAGTTGCTGTTACTTTGCCGCTTTTACAGGCCTTTCTCAAAGCTTTCCGTTTTGACCTTTTCCGGGCCTCCAAAGGGGGAAGCCTTTGTAAACGAGGATGGAGCAGGACCCCAAGATACTGTCGCAAAGTGTGGCTTAAATATGCTCAAGCACTCATGCAGACGCTGACCTGCGGTGGGACACATTAGATGACAACTGACAAGTGCACCTGTTTCCCGGCTGAACACTTTCCCGAACACATCCGGCCATTAAGAATCCAAATCATGGGTGGTGGCGGTGCAAAATCACAAGTTGCACAAGAACTACAAAAGTCGCACGAGTCTCATTCAGCAAGACTACCTCATTCCAATTTCAGATTGGGAGCAACTCCACTGCCAATTAGTCTTCTTGTTTTGATATGATATGGCTTTGTCTCAGAATCATGGGACCCCAAAATGGCAACGGTGCCCTTTTTGGCTTCCCTTGAACATCAAGCAAAAGGTAGTGCCCTATAGGGAAGCAAACACACATACATATATATATATATGTATATATATATATGTATATATATATATGTATATATATATATATATATATGTATATATATATATATATACATGCTTCAGCCATGTGCCCGATTTGTCCTTTTCCCGGATCGATCGCTCGAGTTCTGGGCCTGTGCTTGACGGCCTCGCGGCCAAGGGCATCAAGACCTGAAGCCAAAACTCGAAGCGTGGATATGGCCGTGGCTCGAAAAAAAAGGCATCCCCCGAAGAATGGCACCTGCCTTGGTATATGCAAAGGACCAAAGCCTGCGTAACCCCAGATATTTAAATCTGAGCCACGGATATGGGTGGCTCGTCTTTTTTTGAGTCGGTACCCCGTTTTTGGTGGTTTTTTAAGGCAAACCCAAAGGAACACCGCCATTTAAGGGGGGTCCCCCGAACAAAAGTAAAAATAAAAATATATCCGCATCATGTGGCTGTGACCTTTAATGGGTCGTGACCGATTGGTGGACATCACTCTGGGATTCATGCCCATCCACTTTTGAGGTCCATGAACCAGAACACTGAGCAAAAGAAGGCCCCAACATGATCCCTACAAAAGCTCCAGCCAGCTGGTCTCTGCACAGCGCGTATGCAGAATTCATTGCTGGAGAAAGAAGCTCCGGCCGAAAATGTTCCAGTCAGGGCCTATGCACCAGCACCCATACTTCAAGCCTCCCATTGCAGGTGCTTATGCTAGTTTAGGTGCAGTTGCCTACATTGCCTGCGGGGGCAAAATGGTTTGCGCGTTGTTTGATTTTGGTCACGTACAACACGACCTTAGGACCTTGCAGCTGTTGGATCGACATGCTATGAGAGGGCACGAAGCCTACGCAAGGCCAGCCAGCGCCAGGAAAAAGGCGATGGCTGAATTTTGGTGCGCATGCCAGCAGAAAACGGAGCAGTGGCTCTGGGTGAAGTGAGCAGTGGCGAAAACCCGTCGACTGATGCATTGGGGTGATTCTTCGCGGGCTCGCGGGTTCGACCCATAAGCCCTGGCCCGAAACCCGTCGACTTTCGGTTACATCAGGATTCTTCCAAAGGTTTAAATCTGGTCCCGTAGAACCCCACCTAACAGGGTGACTTCGGGTTTCAGGGGCTGCTCAAGTACAGTTCTACGCATGACGGGATGAGCGAGAAAAGTGACGGCCCAAGGCAGAGCACATCAAGCGACGATTGCACAAGGCGATAAGTGCGGCTTTAGCTGGCAGTCGGCCAAACTCTGCTCGCAACGTAATATCTGGCACTGTCTGAACTTCAATCGACTGAGAACCAGTTTCTGAAAGACCTTCCCCATTCTTTCCAGACATCCTTCTTTTCAGGAAACCAAACCATCAACAACCCAGGGAAACAGCCGGTTTTTAAGAAGAACGATGGTTGAAAAGAATGGACAAGGAATCAACCCCTCGACGAATGCAAAGTGGCTTGCCGGCTACTCCGAACTCACCGAAAAACACCACCTGCGAGAGCAAAACATCCGAGCTCGGAGCTGAAGGCTGCCCCTGGCGGCTGCACCTTTGTGTCTATGCCGTCGGCCTCGAATCCTGAAAGCAGTCGTTCAACCTTGGCGTGTGCGACGCGAAACATCCCGCTTCACTTCGCTTCGCTTCGCTTCGCTTCACTTCACCAAAAACGTCTCTCTCGTTTGGTGAGCAGTTGAGCAGTGTCCCTCAGCTGAAGAAAGGGTCCACTGCCTGAGAAAATACGAGAAGATCCACTTCATGTCTTCCTGTCTTGTGCCTGCAGCTTCTGCACTCGAAAGGCCTGGTCTCAACAAGACCTTGCCCTTAGTCCGGTACCAGTCGCTCTGGATACTCCTCAGGTGTCTCCGTCTTGACGGGCTCCTGCCAAATCGAAGCAATAACTCTCTTGTCGGTGATCAAGTGTCCATCAAATTCACATCTGATGAAAAGTCATGAGACACCCCTTGCAGTTACACGCTTCTTGGCTGTTCTCAAATCCGCTGTTCGCAGACAAACTTGTGGGTTAAATTCGTTGAAACCCCGCCACTTAGTCACACCTAAACACCAAAAATACTCAGGAACCTAACGCCCAAAAACCTAAAACTAAAGTGCTGCATGGCTGGGAACCACCAAGGCTTCTTGGACTCTCAAAGATGCAGAGTGGATTGGACTCATGGTCTGATTGAAACCTGGGGTCCCTGCTGGACGCACACGCTCTCCAAGTTTGCCATCCTGTCGACATCAGCTGAGTCACAATCAACACGGGCTATTAACATAGTCGATCCCAAGAACCATGCTTCAAGACAAGGCAGATATCTGCGCCCATTTCTGGCTGGCATTGATCCCTTACCCTCCAATTCCAGAGGGTTTGATTGTGACTCAGGTGACAAGCTTCGCTGACGCTTTGCAAAAATCGAGTCATGCGTATGAGGTTCAGGCCCTGTCGAAGTGCTTCCGGTGCTGCTCAAAGCGTGCCCGGACAATGTGCAAATACCTGGTCATTTGCGCGGCACCCCCGAGCTAGCAACATAGAGCTAAGGTTTTGAAACCAAAGATATCAATACGTGGCTCTGCTCTTTCTGACTGTGGCCTGGCTACTGGCATCTCTGTATGTCTATATGTCTGTAGGTATGTATGTGTGTCTGCAGGTATGTATGTGTGTATGTACGTCTGTATGAATAGTATGTGTCTGTATGAAAAGTATGTGTAAGATGTATGTATGTATGTCTGTATGTATGTATGTATGCATGCATGCATGCATGCATGCATGCATGCATGCATGCATGCATGCATGCATGGATGTATGTATGTATGTATGTATGTATGTATGTATGTATGTATGTATGTATGTATGTATGTGCGTATGTATGTATGTATGTATGTATGTATGTATGTATGTATGTATGTATGTATGTATGTATGTATGTATGTATGTATGTATGTATGTATGTATGTATGTATGTATGTATGTATGTATGTATGTATGTATGTATGTATGCGTGTGTATGTATGCATGTATGTATGTTATGGATGTATGTAATGCAATGCAATGCAATGCAATGTATTGTAATGTAATGTAGTGAAATGTACTGTATTGTAATGTAAGTGATGCATGCATGATTGTATGTACGTTAGGTTTGTATGTCTGTATGCAAAAACGTATGTAGGTAGGTAGGTCGGTAGGTAGGTATGTATGCGTATTGAGATGCAATGAAATGCAATGCACTGCAATGCACTGCAATGCACTGCAATGCACTGCAATTCAATGCAAACGTGGCAAATGGATGTTCATCCACACCAAAATGGGATCGCCATAGGTTCTGCAGCCCATGGCCACATACCGTCTGGACTACCTCTCACTTGATCTGCCAGCGCTCCGCGACTCCGAGGCTTCCGCGCATCTGGCAAGTCCCGGGTCTCCACAATGTGCCTGAGCTGCTCTGGGGGTCTTTGACTCAGATGGGGCCCCAGTTCATTTCCATAGGGAAAAAAGGGAAAGGGCGTCCGATTTTTGTTGGAGGTTGAGGCACTAGGAAACATTCGCGGCTGAGGACCAGCAAGTTGTAGGGGATCCCCCAAAATGGCTTCGGTTTCCCTTCACAACCAACCAAAAATGGGGTTCCCAAAAGAAAGACGAGCCACCCATCTCCTCTTTGGAACCTTGTACATTTTGAACAGCCAGCCCCCCATATGATTGGGTGTTCTATCGGGTTGGCTTTGAAATGCACCCATCCAAAAGAAAAGGAGGTCCTCCTTATATCCAGATGCATCAGCGCAACCAAGCTCAAACCGATCTCCATCCTTGAATTCGATCGAACTATTTGCAGCAAGCCATGTCAGCCCACCGACCGGCCTGAGCCGTGAGGGGCTGCTCAAAATGGGGCACTTGTTGTCGATGAGAGCGTCCTGACTGACATGCACGAAATGTTCCGCTGACAAAAAAGTCTGTCTTATTCTGTGCCAAACTCTGCCGGTGTGCAAACATTGAGTTGCAAAATTCCAAGTACAAATCATGTCAGCTTGGGATTAACAAACCACAATTAGTCCGTCCCACTGGACCTAATTACACCCTGTTTGAACACTTGAACCTCCCCCCAACCCCCAACAAATCAGAGAGTGGTTACAAAGAGGCAATAAACACATCGCTCCAGCCTTCAGCCCTTCCCCACCAGCAGCCAAGCACGTGTTTTGTCGTTGCATCCTATTGTCACTGCATCTTCGTTGATGCATAGCTGTCCTGAAATCAACCAAATGAGGGATTCAGAATCTGCAAATTTATTGTTGAAGTGTGTATATAAAGTGATGGTCTGACAAGGTCCCATGAGTGGAATCGCCCCATCTGCCGTCTGCCACCCCCCCATTCGCCGCATTGATTGGCAATATTATGCTATTCTAGTTCCTGTGAACAAGCGAGTGCCAAGCGCGCACACTCAAATGAGCCTAGTTTTCCAGAATGAAACGGAAGCTCAGGATATACTCAATCACACGGAGACTCAAAACCATCAATACTAAATCAAATGGAAAATCAAATCCAGCACATACTAAAACAAGTGGACCATCAAATCCAACAAATACTAAATCAAATCAATTGCAACTCAAATCCAATCTCAAAAGGAAGACCTAGCAGTAATGGATCAAATGAAAAGATGGACCGAAGCTCCTCTTGAAATCCTTCGAGAATTCTGAAATCCTCATTCCCAAATAAAATGTCCCAAGCACTAAGGCTACTAAGGTAGTCTCAAAATGGTGGACCCTCAACATGTGTGGCTTGTTTTGGTTGCCCTTTAACACCACCCGAAAAAGGCTCCCCTCAAGAGAGTGAGGCCCAAATGCATCTCTCTTGCTTGTGGCAGCTTGACGCACAGAAACTTCCGGCCAGCGGCGTACGTGGGGATGCGACGCTGGTGCATGCTGTAGAAGGAGGTGTCCTCGGAACCGCAAGCCAAAGCATCCGTGCACCGCATCCGGCAGTCCAACCAACCAACCAACCGACCAACCAGCCTGGGAACCAGACCCACTAGGTCCTCCAGTAGAGAGGATAGAATAAGTTGGTACCCGACTTTTTTTTTCTGTAGTCTATTCTAAGTAGGGAACCCTCCCCCAAAAAAGGGTAAAAGGGCACTACTGGGGAACCTAGCCCAGCCCAAGAAAAACCCAGCTCTGGGGGAAAAACCAAACGAAACGCCTCATCCGCAAAAGCAGCTGACTCCACGCTAAGGCCGGCTCCCACTCCGGTCTGGGTGTCTTGCCCCGCCTTTCCTGAATCTCCTCAGAGCTGAGTGGAGTGGCCGACGTGTTTTAAAGGAAAAGCTGTGGCTAGGCTTCGGAAAAAAACAAAAATGGGGGGGGGGGGGGGGTCGGGTGATCAAATTGTCCTTTGCATGGGATGACCATTGGCTGGAAAACAAAAGAGACGATATATTTCTCCATGGGAAAAAAGCGCTGACTGAGGCAAGTCTCTTTGAGTCTGGCCTCCCTTTCCTGCGCATCTCGTTCCCTGGCATCCCGCTCTCTGACATCCCTGGCAGTCTGAGGGAGGAAAGGACTGGTGCGCGGGCGCAACCGGGGAGACGTTCTTGGCAGCGCCAGATGGGGTGCAGGCGCAGTGCCAACTCGGCGCTCGAGGCGCTCCAAACTGCCCAGTAAGTGCACGGACTGGGCCTGCTTGTGGGAGATCACGGGCTTGTCCTCCACTACCTCATCAGACTCCTTGTCCTCTTCTTCCTCCTCCTCTTCAAGGTCGTCATCATTCAATGGCGTGAGCGACAAGGTGGTCAAGGGCCCAGTTGCCAACAGGGTCTTGCGCTTCTCCATGGGGGGCTCGGATTCTTCCGACTCTTGATCCTCCGGCGGCTCGCATTCCAGAATCGCCTTGTCTCCTGGCTGCCCCGCCCGGGTAGAGACCACGATTAGGTCGTTCAGCTCCTTGCTTACACTCGGCCGCACCTTCGTCTTGGGCTTTGCCTTCGCCTTGCCATCCTGCGAGGCTGCGTCTACCTCTGCCTCCTCGGCTTCCTCCTTTTCCGGCATCACCCGCGATTGCTTGCGAGCCAAACGCACAGAAGTGCTTGTTGAAAATGCGGGCGCCTCCTGCTCTTGTTGCTGCTGTTGTGTCTGTCGCATCGAATGCTGCTGTTGTTGTTGCTGGTGCTGCTGGTACTGCTGATGTTGATGGTATTGATGCGGCTGAAAGTACTGCTGGTTGTGATGCTGATGGTACTGCTGGTGCTGTTGCTGCTGCTGGTATTGCTGATGCTGCTGCTGGTTCCAAAGATACTGTTGGTACAGTGGGTGCTGCTGTCCGCTTTGCGCATTCGGTGAAGTTTGCCTTTCATTCATGGTCTGAGCATTGCGACTCTGCCGGCGGCCCTCTCGCGCTTCTTTGCGCGACTTGGGGGACGGAGTTGCGGGCATGTTGCTCTGCCATTGCCAATTGTTTGGCCAGTAGATCTGACCTTGGCCCAATCAAGCAACAGTATGTCAGCACATTGCACGACAACTTTGTCCTCCAGTAAAGAGGTTAGAATAAAGCTGCCCCTTTTTCCGTAGTCTATTTTTTGTGGAACCCTCCCAACCAAAAAAGAAACGGTAAAAGCTGGCACCTAGCTGGGGGACCACATCGGAGAACCCCAGTGAACATCCCAATCCCCACTAACATAGGTTCTAAAATGGATGGTGCACCGAAAACCCCCCAAAATGGGATCCCATTGGTTTTGACCCAGAGCCACATCTACCCGGCCAAGGAGCATGCCATTGGATCTGAGGCCAACTGTTGAGGCTGCTGGTAGTAGTTGGAGGCGGCAAAAGCCACTGCGTAGAGCGTGCGGGCTGCAGCATCATCCACGGAGATGGTAAGCTCCTGGAAAGGGCACATGTCCAAATTCCGCAACGGGGCTCCTTCGTCCCTTGAAAGCCCCCCTCCCTCCAACAATCGTGGAAGTGGACAGGGGGCTTCCCCAGGAAAACCGTCTTTCAACACCCTCCTGTCAGCTTCCATGATTGTTGGAGGGAGGGTAAATTTCCTCAAAAAGGGCAAAACCATATTGAACTTTAGCGCTCCGGAGGCTAGGTGTCTTGACTGGCAGGCACCATACTGGACTGCGGGCTGCGCTTTGTGTGAGAGCACTGTGCGATTGCAATCCATCAGCATGTGGGTGTGTTGCCACAGATTCGCCTGTGACGAGCACTAAAATCACAAGTTGGGATCTAAAAAAGACGAGCCATACACTCAGCGGCATGAAAGTACCGGGTGTCCGAGCCATTTCCCTTGCACCTCCAGTGGCGATCGTTTCAATGGGAGCCAGCAGTAAGTGCAGGGATCCTTACATGAAAAACATCTGAACATTGCAACTTGTAAATGGTGGTTTCCCCTTATTTTGGGATTGCAAAAGCAACCCAGTGCTTCCAGTTGCCTCCATGTGCGGAACCAGCTTGGTTACCTGCTATATTGGTAACTGACCGCTGGTTCCAGGAACCACAAAACAGGGCCCGGAACCGTGAAATTGGGGCCCGGAACCGTTAAAAAAAGGCCCGGAACCGTGAAAAAGAGGCCCGGAACCGTGAAAAAGAGGCCCGGAACCGTTAAGACCGTTAGACAGGAATCTGGTTCCCACTTTTTTGGGAACCAAGCCTGGTTCCCAAAAAAACAGTCGCCAACGGCCAGTTACTAGCTATACAGGTTACTAGGAGTCGCTGGGCAAGCCATGTTTCAAATGGTGACGGTTTGCCCCGAAGCTTTGGGCTGTGGATCAACGTTTCCCTTAAAGGAAACCCAGAGCTTGGAGGTTCTTCTGGGTCATTCCATTTCCGGCGAACATCAGCCCTACCAACTTCAGTCCTTGCCCTGGCTCCTCTGAAAGTGGGAGGTCGAAAGCAAGTGCCTTATGAGTCAAGGCCACAAGGGGCGATCGTGTCAGGTGGATAGAAAGCCTGGAGACTCACATGGCAGACTTGTAACCACGGAAAGTGGGTTACGCCAATGGCTTTTACCCACTTACTGAGAGCCCCGTTAAGCAGCACATGCTGTGGATTACGAATCCTTTTCGCACCACCTGAACCCGGCATTAAAATGGTCGATCCCCAGAACCATGCTTCAAGAATTGAAAGGCGGATATCCGCACCCATTTGTGGTTGGGATTGTCCCTCACTACCTTCCAACTACCCATGCTTTGATTGTGGCTCAGCTACTGAACCATGGTTTCTGACGATTCCGCTGTAAATACCAACAAACACTGGTGTCCCATGGTTTCTTAGGTGGTGCATATTTTTGTCCATCAACACAGGTGCAAATGTTGGGAGAGGCTCTGGCAGTGGTGGTGCCATTAAAAGGTGCATGTGCCTATCATTGATGATCATGATGGTTTTGATGATGGCGATGGCGATGATGGTGGCGGTGGTGGTGGTGGTGGTGGTGGCGGTGGTGCGAGGGTGGCGGTGGTAATGATGATGGTGGTGGTGCGTGGTGCGGCGGTTGTGGCTGTTAAGGTACACAGCCATCATTATGCTATGCACACTCAGCACAGTGTGGGTCGGCGCAGTCGTGGAAGTGCTCCCTATTGCTGGTAGCAACATCCTATGGGGGGTTCTCAAACTAGTTGTCCTCTGAAAGGTGGGGTTCCTTTGGTTTCCCTTTGAATACCAACCAAAACCGGGTCTACCATTTCTAGAACTGGCTTCATTATTTTACCATGATCAAAGTCACCCCCTAAGTGCTGAGTTAAAGGGAACTAACCCCATTTTCTGACTTTGATAACCCCCCAAAAACCGGCAAAATAATGACCCCAAACCAAGATAGGCTTCAACCCAATCAGAGTGGATAATATAAATTTACCTGGGAAACATATGGGCCTCTGGTTCCACCGGATTTGCAATTCACCGGCAAAACCATGACAGTAGAAACATCCCATCTTCCAACCTGTCGGTGGCAACCGAAAAGCGAATGCGAATCGCTGCCAGCATGCCCCAGCTGATCTCCAGAGATGGTGGCCTCAAGCTGCGTCCCAACCGCCTCGGCAAGCCAAAAAAAGACACGAACACAGCCGAAAAAGAACTTTAAGTCTCTCTCTCTCTCTCTCTCTCTATGTATATATATATATATACATATTCATATGTGTATATATATATTATTCATTCATATGTGTATATATGTTATACTTTACATATATTTCAGGGCTGCCCTCAGATTCCCCTGCTAAAAATAACTAACGTTTGGTTGATACAATGGAAACTACTCCTAAACCCTAAAAAACATTTAAAGCTAAGGAACCGGATACCTGGGAGCCACCAAGACACCTCTGCAGCTTGGACCCTGGATATAAATATGCCACCCCGAACTCGTGCGTGCCGACTCTAGGGATTCCATGCTTTCTGGACTCAACCAGTGCCGCTAGTGCCAAAATAGTCGCTTAGCTTCGACTCGATCGAATGCCACGTGTGCGCCAGGCTCTGTGTGTTCACTCTTCCTTATAGGGATGGGGCCCAAACTGGGCCATGAACGCAACTAGTTTGCTCGAATCAATCGAACCGGCAGCGCCCTTAAGCGCGAATTGATGTTTGGTTCTAGCAGCATGGCCATAAACGTTAACGTAGGCCTCACCACCATGTCCTGACAAAATAATGATCCCTCTTTAGCGGCAACATTGCATACCTCCAGCTCCTTGGCTCTCCTCTAACCATCAGTTAGCTTGCTATCGCTCTCATCAAATCAGGAAAGAACCAGCAACAAATTTGGCCCCCACCTGGAATCGGTGTTGCATGCGAGCGCTGCGAAGAAAAAAAACGCCTCACAGCCCGCGCCTTTGGCTCTTCCCAGAGCTCCTGCGACGGAAAGAGCCAAGCCCCGCCCTACACATGTCACCTGATCTCCTCTTCACACGTTGATGGTTTTACTGGTGGTTTCATGTGGTTTCCCACTTTTGGAGGTTCCAGAAAGGGACATGGAGGAAACCGTACGCTAAATCGCCCCGCTCTGAAAGGAAGGACTAGGTTGAGAACCCCAATAATTGCCTCGACATCACGAAAGTCGAAGCTGGGTGCTTGGAACGTCTTGCTTAGCTTCCCCCTGACTGGTGGTTTGGTTTGGTGGTTTAAAAGTTAGGGGAGTCCCATCTACCCTCTACAACAACCAGGGGGTTCAAATCCCAATCCAAACCACCCAGAGTTGCCTGACTTGCCAGTTCGAAATGTGAGTCTGCGATTCCAAGCTGACCCGATCTTTGGAAGAAGAGCACTCCTCCTTCACGACAGCTTCCTCAGCTGGCTCTGCCTGAGCAGGTTGAGGTTTTTTTTTGGGGGGGGGGAGTGGTCACTCACTTCGCGACACGTCCCATCGCTGGTGGGTTTGCGGAAAGAAACCAACCACTTGAAGGGGATAATATTCGTGGTACGTGGCAGCCGAACTTGGGAAACTCAAAACAGCACTTTTGAACTTGTAAAACACAATGTCATCAGGCCTGGGGATGGAGGAGGGGGAGGGAGCCCAAATATCTGAGAAAGTATGCCCTTAAGCCCCTAAAAAGGCCTTATTATTGCGGCTTATTTGGACTCCCTCCCCCTCTCCCTCCCGTACCTCGAAGGTGACCAAGTTTCTTGCTGCGAGAGGGAGGGCGAGCGTCTGAGTTTCCGGGTGGTGGAACGAACCAGCTTTGGAATTGGATTCCCGTCAAAAGGAAGCCATAGGGCCATAGCTTGGATGGTTTTTTCTTGGGGTCAATCCATTTCTCATTCCCCTATCGAACCAGCAAGATATTATGTCTTGCACTGAAAACCAGCTGCAGCCATTGGACCTCACACACACGCACACACTGGAGCAAGGTGGTTTCCTAGTCGAATATGACTGGCTGCTCTCAGCCAAGGGATCTGGGTGTATCCGAAAGCCAAGTTGCCTTCACCTCCTCTTCATTCTCATCCTTGAAAGCTGAGCCGGACGCATTTTCGCAAGGTAAAACTTGTTGTAAGCTTTCAAAGTCCAAACTTCAAGCTGAAGTGAATGAGTCTGTCCACATAGCCCCCTCCGGGAGGCACCCCAAAAATGTCTCGCAGTCAGAGCTGTTCCACATATGAATTGAACAACCACTTTCCGTTTCAGGGAGTGCCCGACAAATGCACCAAATGCACCAACAACAAATCAAGCCCCCCCGCCTCATTGCACATAGCTTGAAGTGAGGCTATCTGTTTCAAAAGTTTTAAAGCCTCCTTTGGATCTGACCCAAAGACCCAAACTGGACTGCAAGCCTTGCGTCAGCAACCCCCAGAAATCCAATTCGCAGTGGGCTTGCAGGCATCGGGTTTCACTGTGGTCATTCGGTCGATACATGCCTCATACCCTCTGAGAGGCAGAGTTCCGGGAGCAGTTCGCCACACATCTTGGCGTGTTTTGCGGACACCTGTCAATTTTGGGAGCCAAAGCCATGATAAATTGGTCTCAAATGGTCTAAGATGGTCTCAGAGTCTGACAGTTAAAAGCAAGACCTCCGCCGGGGCTCGTTGGACGTGCCGAAAACTTCAGAAACCGACCTGAGCTGCGAAGCGCAAAGGCAGTGACGCAGAACAACAACAACAACAACAACAACAACAACAACAACAACAACAACAACAACAACAACAACAACAACAACAACAACAACAACAACAACAACAACAGCAACAGCAACAGCAACAGCAACAGCAACAACAACAACAACAACAACAACAACAACAACAGCAACAACAACAAGAACAACAACAATAACAACAACAAGAACAACAACAACAACAACAACAACAACAACAACAACAACAACAACAACAACAACAACAACAACAACAACAACAACAACAACAACAACAACAACAACAACAACAACAACAACAACAACAACAACAACAACAACAACAACAACAACTGCAACAACAACAACAACAACAACAACAACAACAACAACAACAACAACAACAACAACAACAACAACAACAACAACAACAACAACAACAACAACAACAACAACAACAACAACAACCAACAACCAGCAACCAGCAACCAACAACCAACAACCAACAACCAACAACCAACAACCAACAACCAACAACCAACAACCAACAACCAACAACCACAACAACAACAACAACAACCAACAACCAACAACCAACAACCAACAACCAACAACCAACAACCAACAACCAACAACCAACAACCAACAACCAACAACCAACAACCAACAACCAACAACCAACAAACAACAACCAACAAACCAACAACCAACAACCAACAACCAACAAACCAACAACCAACAACCAACAACCAACAACCAACAACCAACAACCAACAACCAACAACCAACAACCAACAACCAACAACCAACAACCAACAACCAACAACCAACAACCAACAACCAACAACCAACAACCAACAACCAACAACCAACAACCACCACCACCAACAACAACAACAACAACAACAACAACAACAACAACAACAACAACAACAACAACAACAACAACAACAACAACAACAACAACAAGAACACCAACAACACCAGCACCAGCACCAGCACCAGCACCAACACCAACAACAACAACAACAACAACAACAACAACAACAACAACAACAACAACAACAACAACAACAACAACAACAACAACAACAACAACAACAACAACAACAACAACAACAACAACAACAACAACAACAACAACAACATCCACAACAACAACAACAACAACAACAACAACAACAACAACAACAACAACAACAACAACAACAACAACAACAACAACAACAACAACAACAACAACAACAAGAACAATAACAACAACAAGAACAAGAACAAGAACAACAACAACAACAACAACAACAACAACAACAACAACAACAACAACAACAACAACAACAACAACAACAACAACACCAACAACAACAGTAACAACAACAACACCAACAACAACAACAACAACAACAACAACAACAACAACAACAACAACAACAACAACAACAACAACAACAACAACAACAACAACAACAACAACAACAACAACAACAACAACAACAACAACAACAACAACCAACCAACAACAACAACAACAACAACAACCACAACCAACAACAACAACAACAAGTAACAACAACAACAACAACAACAACAACAACAACAACAACAACAACAACAACAACAACAACAACAGCAACAACAACAACAACAACAACAGCAACAGCAACCAACAACAACAACAACAACAACAACAACAACAACAACAACAACAACAACAACAACAACAACAACAACAACAACAACAACAACAACAACAACAACAACAACAACAACAACAACAACAACAACAACAGTTCAACAACAACAACAACAACAACCGTTCAACAACAGCAGTTCAACAACAACAACAACAACAACAACAACAACAACAACAACAACAACAACAACAACAACAACAACAACAACAACAACAACAACAACAACAACACAATGAACATCCAATCCCCACTAAATAGACTAAACTGGGTGGTGCACCTACCTCAAAATGGTACGATTGGTTTTGACCCACAGCCATAACTGGATGGACATGTCCCGCTATGGAGAATGGACAGAGTAAACAGCCATGCTATGAAGTAGGTTACTCCACAGTCTTCACTGAAATGGCCGTGGGTCAAAACCCCGTACCCGCAATGAACATCCAATCCCCACTAAAAAAGACTAAAATGGGTGGTGCACCTACCCCAAAATGGTACCGTTGGTTTTGACCCACAGCCATATCTGGATGGACATGTCCCGCTATGGAGAATGGACAGAGTAAACAGCCATGCTATAAAGTATGTTACTCCACAGTCTTCACTGAAATGGCCGTGGGTCAAAACCCCATACCCGCAATGAACATCCAATCCCCACTAAAAAAGACTAAAATGGGTGGTGCACCTACCCCAAAATGGTACCATTGGTTTTGACCCACAGCCGCATCTGGATGGACATGTCCCGCTATGGAGAATGGACAGAGTAAACAGCCATGCTATAAAGTTGTTACTCCACAGTCTTCACTGAAATGGCCGTGGGTCAAAACCCCGTATCCGCAATGAACATCCAATCCCCACTAAAAAAGACTAAAATGGGTGGTGCACCTACCTCAAAATGGTACCATTGGTTTTGACCCACAGCCATAACTGGATGGACATGTCCCGCTACGGAGAATGGACAGAGTAAACAGCCATGCTATAAAGTTGTTACTCCACAGTCTTCACTGAAATGGCCGTGGGTCAAAACCCCGTACCCGCAATGAACATCCAATCCCCACTAAAATAGACTAAAATGGGTGGTGTACCTACCCCAAAATGGTACCATTGGTTTTGACCCACAGCCTTATCCAGAATGGACAGAGTAAACAGCCATGCTGTAAAGTATGTTACTCAACAGTCTCAACTGAAATAGAATCACACAGCAACCCAGCGATTCGGGACGCAGGGTTGCCATCCTCTCAGTCAGCTCTCCAGTGAGCCCGACAAGTGGCTGGCTGGCTGCTGAGTAGATACTGTCGAGTGCTCCAGTGGCCACTTCAGCTGCTAATGATCGCCTCAATCAACAGGCGATAAGGGTGGACCTGCCTGCAATTCATGTTTTTCTCCAACCATCTGCAGTGACAATTGCGCTGCACGCAATGCCTCCTGACGGAGGCTCACTGGACTACGGCTCACATTCTGCAATATCAAACGACTCGTTTAAGCAAGCCATTCACGGCAAGAGGCTGTCCGCACGCCATGGCTCATGGCGAGCCGAAGCGTGAGAGGCGCCTTGCCAATCGTGGCTTTTCTTATGAGATGCCAGTGAATCATGTGCACTGACTCAAGGAATTGACTCAATGCCAAGGCGGTAACAGTGGAGCAGCGTGAGTGAGTTGTATTCAGAAACCAGACCCTGCCATGATGTCGTGCATCCTATCTTGGAGTCTTGTGCCTTTCGGATCTTTGAGCAATAAAGCTTCAGACAGAACGTGCATAACTTCTCTGGTGCAGGCTGGTCAAGCGTAGCTCAGACTTCTGCCTCGATTTCCGCTTCACCCGCTCCGCACAAAGCACTCCAGCCTGCTTCCGCTGGGCCCTCGCCTCCTCAAGCCGAAAGGCAGAGGTCACTTGGACAAGACTCGGAACTCCCGCGTGTGAGCCCTGAAAGAAGAAAGCTGGGCCCGCTGCGCTTTTTTGCCGTGTACAGAAGCCATTGGAGATGAGATGGCCACCAACAGCAACGCCAATGATGCAGCCATAGGCGTCCAATTTTAGGGGAAATACATGGCCCTGGTAGATGAGAAAAAACCACCAGGTGAACCAGGGCCATCCATTTTTCGACCAAAACAACCAAACAGGACACCTATGCATGCAGCTACGTGCATCTCGCATGTCAGGGTTCATCTGAAGTCTCATCTTGCTGCTTGGGGACTGAGAGAATGAACCCAGGAATTGGTCCCCGAATAAAGGAAACCACCAGAAAGGGATGGGCTTTTCCTTGGGGTCATTCCATAACTCTTCCCATCTCTCGCACCGAGAGCATCCCATCCTCGACCGCCGCATCTGCCAACTCCCGCTGCTCCAGCAGTTCTTGTCGCTGCTCCGAAGCCTGAGAAGCATTTTGGCCAGCCCTTGGCTCGGAAGCCGAGTTAGACTGTGGATGGTTCTCCCGAAATCCTGGTGTTTGATTCGATTTTTCTCCCTGTAAATACCCAACAATATGGTTTCAACCATGGTTTTCATTTGTTGGTTTCTCTCAACCATCCACAGTACCTTCTTGATTAACATTTTAAACCAAGTTCAGCATAAGACTGTGGAAGTTTTATTCTGTTTCATTGACTTGTACAGCATGGGTGGTACGCACACACATGGGCACTAAGCAAGCACTATTCTGAGAACACCTTCTCACCCGAATCACAGTTGTCCCCACCTATTCAAAGCTGCTGGCGCAAAAGATTTCCCTCTGCAATCACTTGCGGAGCCTAAGACGAGGCTGGGCGAATGCAAAAGACATGAAAATAGAATCGGCTTTCAGACGACTCAAATGCATGAATAGCCGCTTTCACAACAGCGTCAGAAAAGGACGACGGGGTTTGATCAGAACAGGAAGTGTTGTTCGCCGCTGAATTACGTCAGCACAAAGAACATCTGGGATTCATGGAGATGCCAAGCACAATGACTGTTTTTGTTATAATTCAGCTTCCCTATGATTGGAGGTTTGGATTGGTGGTTTGGTGGTTAAGCGGTGGCTTCCCATTTGCCCTCTATAATGATCAGAAGTCGACAAATAGCACGGAATACCTTTAAGCTGCTGTAGCTGTCAAACTGAACATTGCCTTGCAAAAGAGGCTTGCTCGATTTTCGACCTCCTCTTAAGCAAACATGGCAAAGGTAGGAGTTGACCGCACAACATCTCACCACCAATCCAACCCACCCACTAAGCAATACCTGAAACATGTGTCTGTATCATCCTTGACAAATCAGGACAAAGGACATTCTCACAAACCCTTTTGCAGCCAAGGCGTGTTCGCAGCACTACAATCGTGACCACTCGAGTCATACAATGGGACTAAACCAACAAACAAACACTAACAAGGCAACAAAACTAACTAACAAACGAACTAATACAACCTAAACCCAAACTTTTTCCCACACCACCGGTGATAAAAATATACCCCCCTTTTGCGCATGACCCCGGCCCGAATCGAAACCAAACCGATGCCAGCTGCGCCTCCTGGCGCAGTTTGGCATTCTCGGCCTCCAGGTGACGCAGCCGCGCCTCAGGGAGCCCGGGGTCAAGGAGCCCCGAGTTTGCGTCTTCATTTTTCGTTGGGGGGGGGGGGGGGAGAAAGTGTTTTTTCTTTGTGTTTCTATTTTTTGTTGTTTCTCTCTTTTTTTTTGGGGGGGGGAAGGGTGACCCTTTTGGACTCAGAATCAGCTAATTACTTTCAGGCACCCCTTAGTTGGCATGGAATTTTGGATTTGGATTTGACCCATTACCCTCCCAACTAACATGGAACTGTGCACAAAGCCCCTTCCAAGAGGAAAGCTTGTTCTTTCTACGTGCACTTCCATGTGAGGTCGGTGGGAGGATACTTAGGGTACTTAGAGGAATGGTACGTCCGACGTCACGTAAGTGGGTAATCACCATGGTGAGATAACCTTGGATGTGCTGGACGTTCCTGAGTTGCTCTGGCACCTGGCTGCCAGTGATTGTCCAGCTTCATGGCACAGGAAGGTTCTTCTTGGTGCATGCAAGCTGCTAAACACGAATCTAAACCACAAACACATGCGAATTGGGGGGGCTCTTTGGATTGCTTGTTAAGCCAATCTTTGCAACAGGGTTCTCAAGAGTTTCCCCTTCAACATCACCTCACCAAAAGACACCTCACTTCAAAATGGCCCCAAAAGGTGATGATAAACGCCAGCGATTTCGGACAATCTAGCGAAGCCTGTACCAGTGGGTGTTTCCAAACAAGCGAATAGCAACGCACCGCCTTGAGTGCATTGGAAGCGACATCCCTTTCCGCGCCTCCAGCTTCTCGCCTGGCAGTGAAGAACAAAGCTGCAAACCGATGCTGGAGGTGTGATAGCAGTGGTAGTAGTGGGAGTGGTGGTAGTAGTAGTAGTAGTAGTAGTAGTAGTAGTAGTAGTAGTAGTAGTAGTCGTGGTGGTGGTGGTGGTAGTAGTCGTGGTGGTGGTGGTGGTAGTAGTAGTGGTGGTGGTGGTGGTAGTGGTACTAGCATTTGTAGCAGCATTGGCATTCTCAGTACTAGCAGTGTTACTAGCATTATTACCTTTCTCCCCAGACTAACATGAGGAGCAAAGCCGCAACTGATTCTGGAGGTGGCAGATACCCTCCCCAGGCGATTCAACATGGAAGCTCCCGAACGCCTTTGAAAAGACTTGGTGACCCATTTTTGCAGGCTCGGCACGAGTTTCCGGCCAGAACCGGCTGGAATCGTCGTGTACCGAACTGCTGGAAACACAAAAAGTTGATATATGGCTGTGGCTCAAAAAATGGTACTCGAAATGGGTAAATGGAAACACAAACTAAAACCTGCGTAACCCTTGCTCTTGAATTTTAAGCAAGCTGTGGGTCAAAATTAAACAACCAGGGGACCGCAGATTTTAGTTCATATGTCCATTTACCAGGGTTAGATTTTGGGTACCCATTTTTGACCCGCAGCCATATCAATCTGCTTGGTGTCCATTGAAACCATGGATCCTTAGGTAAACCCGAAGAGCCGTGGCTCCGGACCAGGACCCTGACCTGTGGATGGTTGCGAACTCCGCCTCTCGCACCACGTTGAATCCATGTTGGAACCACAACGTTGGTTGGTTCTTGCAGGGGAATCATCAGAAACTTGGTGTTTGTAGGGTATTTGTTGGCATTTGCAGGGTTTCTGAGGTGCAGAACTTCGCCGTATGCTACCAGTCTTCAAAAGTCCCCGCTTTTTGTTGTTGACGGATGGGTTCCGTGCAGCTGCGATCGATCACGTCATGCCCCTGCGGGGCTGCCTTTAAAAGGAAGATGATCTTCCAGGACCCTGTCAGGTTTGGTTTTGTGCTAATTGGTCGGAGGGTACACGTTTTTCAGCAAATCATCCTGCAAGCACATGGGGATGGATCAAACTTTGACATGATCATGGGTAACTTTGGCCCTTTGGCTTTCCAACCAATGGTCATCCCATGTACAAGACCTTTTGATCAACCCTCACATGTCAAGGATCGGACCAGCCTGGTCAAAGCTATCCGAATTCCAGTTGTGGACCATCAACTTGTGAAAGACTACGGCCCCGGACGGGGACATGTCAAGAATGGGAATGCTCACAGGACCTGTCAGAAATATAAACGCATAAGACGCTGTTGTCACGGAAGCCCATGAAACTGGAATTCAAGCACGATCCAAAACTCACGTATACGTAATCCAAAGACAATACGATCTACTGGCAGATCCCAAGGATCCTTTACTTGGTGCTCAGTACGGAATGAGGGAATGAGCCTGGGGGTCCCCGAATAAAGGAAACCACCAGTTGGATGGTCTTTCTTGGGGTCATTCCATTTCTCTTCCCCTGCCCATGATTAGAGTTAGGCCCAGATAGCCACTGGCAAACTGTAAAATGTATCCTAAGTCTACCCCAGCTGCCTATCGCAGTAGCAAGTTTATGAAGGTCTGATCCTTGTCCGTTTCAGCTTGCTGGCCCTAAATTCTAGTATTTGCTAATATCTTATTAATATCTGGTTATCTTCAATATCTGTTCTCTTTAAAGCATTTTATATCTCTTTCTTTGCCTAATTCTTTTATTTCTTTCTTTTGGTTTCTTTTGCTTTCTCTTTATTATTATTTTTTGTTTATTTCCTATCAGATGCTTTCTTGATTCATCTCTACCCAATCTCTCTCCCTTAAATGCTTTTATTATGTACAAATTCTCAAGATGTAATTCTGTAAGTTAGCTTATATCCCATTATTTACATCATACTTCATTCTCTTAATCTCTAGGACACGTTAATCCCAATCTAAGAGAAACGAGAGAAGAAGAGAGTGAGATGTACGAAAGGAAGAGGTAAAGAGACGTGTCCTAGCTATTAATCCAGGCATTCATGCCACCATTCTATCCCTATCACTATCTGAGGTACGAAGGGAAGAGTAATGCCAACCGATCTAATGTGAGGTGGCCAATAGAAAAAGCATCTGGAATTCCATTCCTTTTCATCTTTTCTTTCATCTCTATCTTCCGCTTCTTTCCTCCATTCTTCTTTGGTTATTTTGGTTACAATTAAAGATTCCAAGAATAGCCGCCTTCCGGCTGAGGCAAACAGGTGGCTAACACACAAGGCCTGACCGCAACCACGAAAGGAAGGAGTGGGAGTTAATTGTGACTCAAGGCATCTTTCTTCCCTACATGCTCTCCTTTCTATTAATCCATCTCTTCTTTCATTCTTGGATTTCCTGGAATTAACGTACATCCTAAAGAAGCTTCTCTTACCTCTATCTTTCATTGTACTTCCCTCTTTTACTTTCATTCTCTTTTCCCTATGATTTACAACCTAAAGTGAAGGGTATGGGATAGGGATGTAAGTGAGTGAAACGATGAGATGCTCTTCCCACTCTTTCCCGTCCACCGACGGTGAGTGGGGCCATATCTTTCACCAACATTCCCAAACCCAACCATAAAACCATTTAATCTCTGTTTCTTTTATTACCTACTTTCTTTATCTTTACTATTTCCCATTGACAGACAAGTGTGTGTACATGATCTTATCTTCCTCCTCTTGGCCTGTTCTTTCCTTCATCATGATCCAATGCCAGGCCAAGATCCCAAAGATAACAAATAAACAAATAATAAAAGATTACTAGAATTAAAGAGATTAATAAATACAAAATGAATTATAAAATAGCTGATCTTAGTCTTTACAGAAAGGTTCTTAAGGAAGCGAATTGAGTCTTTATCATATTGTCCCCGCTCGTCGCCTCGCCTGTATCTCATGGTCTTGTTCTCCCGTCCCCATTATCTCCGAGGTTGAGAGGGAACGGAATAAACAAGAAATAAAAGATACAATTCTAATCCTTTATCTTCAAGGCCTTTCCAGTCCTTATCTTAGTCTCTCCCACTATTTCCTTCACCCGCGATTCGCGAGAGAAATGGTGACTGAGAGACAAGGACTAACCCGTGAAGCCTCCAACAGACGGGAGAGCGGGGTAGATTGGAGAAGGACTAACATGTGAACTCCTCGCCGTTGGGAAGGCTCTATTCTTTCATCCAACCATCTGTCCTCTCTTCGCCTCCAATCTGAGGCAGGAAAGGGTTGGAATGTTAGTGAAAAGAGAATGTTCCTTCCGTGCCTCACCTCCATTCCCTGTCAGTGAGTCAGCATTCATTGGGTAGCGAGTGGACTGAGGAAGTGAGCGAAGATTAAGGGAATTACAATGTGAAAAGATGTGACACACGGTGGGTGGAAGTCCTTCTATTCCGTTCATTCCTTTCACTATCCCATTCTTATCACCCACCGGTCACCATCTCTTCCTCTGTGTCTATTCTTTTCATTCCTAACATTATGACCGCCTCCGACGTAGGTAACAGGGAGGAGGAAGGGAAGCTATTCTTTTCTCTTCGTTCATCATTTCACCCTTCATTCGTTCCACCTGGAACCGTCTATAGACGAGAATGAAGGAGAAATGGAGATGGAATGTGAAAGACAGGGACAGCCTACAGCTGGGACAGGGTTAGGGAGAGAGATTCCTCATCCAAAAGCGAGGCCTGAGGGAGAGGGAGTGAGTTGTAGGTGTCTTTCTCTCTTGTCCACCTTGTGACTGAGGTTGCGTGAAGAATGAACGACCCAACCGATGGAAGGGATATCATATGGTGGACAAGGGAAGATGTACATTGGAAAGCCATTTCTTTTCATTTATATCTTTATCTTGTTTGGTTTTGTTTGGTGTCTTTCCCAATGTCATCCATCCACTCTTTCCTGTGTATCACCTCTTTCTCTTCCTTCTCGTTTCCTTCCGGTGAATCCGTTAACCGTCAACGAGAGAAAAGAGGTGACAGGAAAGGGCTGAGGGTGAAGATGGATGAACCCGGCTTCCAGCCCTTTCCACACCTTCGTTCCCAACGTCAAGGACGGAGAGGGAACAGGTGGGAGGATATAATGGAAAAGAGATGTCTGGTCAGGCCCTTTCCTTTTCACTCTAACACCATTTAATCTCAGAAATGCATTGTAGGGCCTGATCCAGTGCAGAGAGTGGGTGAAAAGAGTTGTTCCTCCTTCCCTTGGCCTCCTCGCCTCTGGGCTGTGGCCGGGAAGTGACCAAGAGGAACAGGATTCACTCGCTCTCATGTCGCTCGCATACAGATGAGAGCCGGTCCAGAAATAGAAGGTAGGGAAAGGACCGGAAGTAAACACACAAGAAAGAGAAAGATATGACAGAGATAAGATTGGAAAGGAAATCTATTCTTCATTCATTCATCCTCTCTCATCCTTTCGCTCGTTCTTCATTCCTCACACCATCCACACAGCGGCTGAACCCATAGAATGTAGAAGGGAGAAGATATGGGGTAAAGACCCTGAGATTAAGCCGCTGGGAGACAGGTGTAACAGGTGGGCGGGAACTAAGATAAGAAATGAATGAAAGACTAAGAAGAGAAATCCCGCCCGCTCTAAATGTACTTCTTCCTTTCTCTTCACCGTCAGGATGGGTAGGGAATAGACGGTGAGAAAGGCATGTAGGCTCTCCACCTCGTCCCTGTGTCTCGTCTTCGTGTCTTAGGTGCCACCCGACGTGGTAGGACGAGGGAGAGGTTACGTGAAGGACGAGAGAGGTAACGAGCGAGGGATGACCACTTCAGTCAAGTTCCCGGAACTAACAGAGAGTGAAGGGAATAGACATGATTCCTTATCCAACTGTAAGACCCAGCCGCGGGATGGGGAGATAGAGTCTTTTTTCTTCTCTTGTCTTGGTTTTTGGATACCTTTTCTCTTTCACCCGTCCCTGGAACCGACAGGAGGTAGGTTGGGACGGAGTGTGAAGTGATAGGAAGATAAGGCTCTAGGAGCTAGGACAGGAATGGAATGACTGGAATGCTCTTCCTTCATGTCTTTCCTTCTTACTTTCATCTTTCATTCTCGTTAATATTGTTGCACCTCCCTCGTCCATTGGCTAGTACATGATAACGACGAAGGAGAAGAAAGACACACAATGAAAGATAGAATGAACAATAGAAAGGAAAGGTAATTATAAGTGAGTTCTATTATTGGTCTTACAGCTGTGGGAAGGTTCCCGAGAATTAGGATGACAGCATGCCAGGAATGGATGGTTGGACGGGAACTTCTCTTACCTGTAACCCACTTTCCCGTCCGTGTTCAACCTCCTGGCTTTTACCGTCGGTCACGGACGAAGGACGGGGTACATCACCAAACAGACAAGACACGGAAGGAACTGACGAGGGATCTATCACTTCACCCACCAATCCAGGCATTACAGAGAAGAGCAAGTTCTTGGAGACGAAGTGAGTCCTGTTCTTATCTCCTCACCACTCCATCCTGTCGTTAACCACCTATAACCTGCTCTTCCACCTCTCTCCGCTCGGCATCATCGGTTAACAGCTTCCTTCATGCACCGGATAGACGGTGGGCAGCATTCTTAAGGAAGAGATATTAGTAAAGGGAAAGGCTTTCTTCTAAGCCTGCCAACCTCTCTTTTGGATCGGTGGACCATCAACTTTCATTTTCCTTTGTTCCTTTCCTTTTCATTCGTTTCTACAGTCTATTCTTGGTTAGGTCCTACCATAGGATTCTTGGAGATACAATGGAATGAAAAGGTAAGGTGTAGAAACGAAAGGAAGGACAGAGAGTTAACCAGCGGAGGTAGGAGCTGGTGGAGAGGATAGAATTATGAGGAAGTAAAATAGTCTTTCATTCTGGTCCACACGCTCGCTTTCCTCGCATCTTGTCCCATCTATTACTCCCGGCTCCGGCCTGTCGCCAATAATAAAGGTAAAGAAGGACATTATATCCGCCATGCGGTCCCAAATGTAGGAATGTTGGGTAATGGGAATGTGAGGGCACGCTGTCAATGAAGGCGTGAATTGGTGAGGGAAGTACAATGCATTCCAACTCTCTTTCTCTTTACCTTTCACCTAACCTCCCCAACATGCGAACCAAGTGAGCGGGAGGTAAGGCTCTATCACTTCATTCATTACTTTCATTCTCTTTTCTAATCTGTTCTCACTCATCTCTAAGACACATGATCCAGTGGAGAGAAGTCCTTCCTAACATTACCAATCTCTTCTTTCATTCTTAGAATTAATGATTGACAGAGATCCAGATCTCCAGGAAATAGGATTTCACATACTAAATCTTCTCTTTTACATCCTAGAAATCTCTGGATTCTTAAGGATGAGATAGAACTAGATAAGAGAACAGGAACTGGTAGAGAGATGAAAGAGACAAATGTACAATAAAAACTAAAAGTGAAAAGTGATAGCCAAAGGCAAACAGGAGACAAATAGAAAAGGTGTAATGGAATGAAGAGAATTGTAGGGACGAGAAGCGAGTCAATTCTTCTTTCTATTGGTCATCTCTTTTCCTTTGCTTTACTGTTGGGTCATCCCCATTCATTTATCTCTTCAAATCTCAGGGAATCTTGACCATAAAGACGCGACCAACAGTGGAGCGAGGAGGGAGTTAACTGGAGGAAATAACCTGACATGTGAATGCTAGGGAAAGAAAGACATGGATAAGTGAGTGAATGACATGTCAGGAATGAACGGTATCCCATCTCCTTTCGTCCCTCAGGTTCTGGTCCTTACCTTACCTATTTTCTGTAAATTCTAAGATTTAATGTTGAATGAAAATGTTGTAAAAGCTAATGAAAGATACAGAGATAACCTGTCTTCTCTTATTCCCTTCCTTTCGGATCTTGTACCAGCCGTGAAGGCAGGAAAGAGGTAAGGTGTAAGGAATAGAATAGAAATGAAGGGCTCGCGAACCTAGAAAGAAGCGAGGCAATAAGGTAAGGAATGGAGTCTTTTCCGCTCGTTATCTCGCTTACAGCCCTTCCTACCTCCTACCGTCGGTTCCTTTAGGACGTACCCTTCCATCCCTCGCACTCTCCAGTCGTTAACTCTCCTATCCATGTCACATTGTCCACGAAGCGAAGAATAGAGACGAGCGAGGGATGGAGGTACAGTTTGGAGGATTTGTCTGTGAGATTAAGAGATAGCCTTCGTTCTTATAATACCCTTTTCTTTCCATGTAACCTTCTATCTCGTCAACTCTCGATTCTTAATGAGGAGAAGATACCGGAAATAACATGGAAAGAAAGGGAGGATAAAGTAATGATGGAATGGATTCCTCTTTTCCTTTTATTTCCAGCTATTTATATTCCTATCTCCTACCTAATATTGGGATAATGCATTCATATTGTCGTAAAAGCATTCTATTTTCTTAGTTCAACTTTATTATTTTTGGTCGTTTTTCATTATTTATTTGTATTTTTCATTATTTAATGTTGATGGGTTATGATGTCAAAGATAAAGACCAGCAAATAAGCCACAAATGAAAGGAATTAATGTCAGGCATTATAACTCCCTTGACTGCCAAGATTCCGAGATAGAAGCGAGGAGCCAGTCCAAAAGCTATTTTATTATCTTATATTTTGCTATTTTATTATAATTCATTTTGACAATTAAAAAGACACAAGATTCCAAAATATTGAAGATTACAATAATAAATAGAAAGAGGACTGCCTTCATCATCCAAAAGATCAGAAAGAAAGGTAAAGAAGAAAACAAATAAACAAGAAGATAAAAAGAAAAGCATTAAATGCCAAGATTATTACGACCAAAGGAAGCTATTAACTCCTTAAAAATGAAATATTAGCAAAATAAAAGAAAGAAGGCTTACCAAGAAGACAAGCAATGGGAAATGGAATGAAGTCAACTATAAAATGCTGGAAATCTTGGTCTTATTTGGGATTCATTTTGTAGGTGTAATTCCCTTTACTTCAAGCCTTACAAATATCTACTCTTTTCTACATCTTACCCTAGCCTGATTCATGTTGTAAAAGCCTGTCATTTCTTTATTATTAATGTTTGTTTTCTTTCTTATCTTATTGTTTGTCTTTATTAGAATTATTCTTCTCTTTTTAATATTTATTGTTCTTTTTCTTTTTTATATGTTTGGTGTAAGGGATAGCTTCCTAGGTGAGTTCATGACCTGTCCATGTGTGGGCGAACGATAGTAGATGACTGAGCCCTACGTCCCAATTAAACCTCACATAAGCACTCAAGAAGGCTGGAAGCGACCCAATAATAGCGGCTGAAGGGACCTGAAGGAAAAGGTACCATAAAATCAACTCGCTTCCCAGCGCTGCATTCATTGGTAGGTGAGTGTGATGTCATTCCTACCTGCTCTCGTTCTTATGGTTCAGGAACTTGTCTGTGAGAGCCATGAATGGGACACCAAAGGTGGGATGGTAGGTAAGGATTAACCAATAGACACCAAATGGAGAGGAACGGTAAGAGAATAGAATCCTTTTCACCTAGATCCCGGCCCTTTCTGGCCTATTAACTCTCTATTCCTTACCTGACCCTGGATCCTAACCAAGTAATGCCAATGAAGGTAAGGACAGTGAATACAGGAGCTTCCTTCACGGCTTGTCCATTGACCGCCTTCACTTGCTTTCTTATGGTTATTCCTCGCTTGGTAAGTTCTTGTCCTACAACTCTCGGAAATAGCGAGGCAATCTATAGAAGCCTTCAATGATAAAGACTGGAAAGAGCTTCAGGAACTGTAACGACAAACAGGAAATAGGAAAGTAATATAAGAAAGAGAGATGAAAGCATATTGGTTAATACCTGACATGGAATGCATCATCCAAGATAAGATGTCCCTATCTGTCTTACCTGTCCTCATCTCTTTATCTCTGAGATTGAATGGTTGGATGAAGGAGTTGATAGGAAGGAATTAGCCATTATCTCACCTCCAATCCGCTATCATGTAATCCTAGATTTGGAGGTGGAAAGAGATAGGGTATGAAGTGAATGATAAAGCTGAGGAAAGATGAAAACCTCAAAAAGGAAAAGATGCCACTCACTCCTCGCCTTCGCTCGTCCCTTCGCTAGACCGGGTTAGAGCCTGTGCATCATGGTCTTTCATCGGTTGGGTCGTGAGCATGCATTACACCTCCATTTCCTTCCTTAAAAGCCTTTATCTTCAAATACAAGAATCTCAACAAGAAACAGATAAAGGAAGAGAGAAAGAAGAAAGGAAAGGAAGTAAAAGAGCTATTCCTCCCCAGCTATTCCTATCTTCTTTCGGAGCTGGAAGGTGAGCGACGTATGAAGGAATAGATACGAACGAAGAGATGAGAGAGATAGCATTCTTTTACTTTCATCTCCATTTCTCCATTCTATCTTCCCTCGTTTCTCTCGGTTGCACTCATCCAATATCCACGGTTTACCGAATGAACGAAGATACCAAAGGCATACAGGAAAGAGAAGAATAATGCCTACCAACAAAGCCAATCATCGCCTACAGGCTGGCTCTATCAACAAAAGCTTTTATTCTTAGTACCTTTTCATTCTTGGAAGACATGGTCCAGAGAAGGGATTAGGAAAGGAGTCAACATTAGGATGAAATTATGAAAGGAATTAATAGGAAAAGAAGCATTCTAGAGATGAATGCAACATTAAGATGAAATAGTCTTGGTTTTTCATTAGAATTCACTTATCTCTCTATCATTCCTTCTCTTACCGTCCCTCTATTCCCATCACTTGTACATGATGGTGGGACGGTCTATAGAATGCATTATACCTCTCTTTCAGGGTCTTGAGGATTAGAAAATAGATTATGAACGAAGATAAAAAGACAGAAAATAAATATAAGAAGATAAACGATGATGGTGAAACAGATGAGGAATAGGGATAAAAGCATAGGAAAGGACTTCATCACATCTATTCACTTCATCCCCAAATTCATTCTCTTCTTTCATGATCTTATGCTGGAAATCATTTGGTGAAGATATGGGGATGAAGGCAAGCATTTGGAGTTACTTTCCTGTTCTATTCCTTACCTAACTCTTGGATGCTACATTTGGGAGAGTTAACGAGATAAAAAGAGAATAAGGGAATATGGGAAAGAGTGAAAGGAAGAGATACAATATAAACAAGAGAATGAAGGTAAGAATGATGGCATCGTGTTCCACTTCTCTCTCGTTCTTCCACCTCGTTCCCAGACCCTTGATTGGCTGGTTACTCCGGAAGACGAGGAACGAGGGCAAACATCATCCTTTTACCTCTGTCTTTCTTCTCCTTTTCTAAATTCTAAGATTGTAAGTCGTAAAAACGAAAGTAAAAGGAATAATAGATTTCCCATCCTTAGCCTGTGGGCCATTACCTTCATTGGAGAGACAGTTTGGTGGAGCTAATGTCATCTCTTATCCCTTTCTTTCCCTTTATTGTAGGTCCTCCTTCCTTGTCATTCTATTTCCTCATCCATTATCAGAATTCATTTTGAGAAGATAGTAAGAAGAGATACAGGAAAGCCAATTCTAATCCTTTAATCTTCGCTTGTCTCCTTTCCCTCGACTTTAGGAGTCACCATTACAGCAAATATAGAGTGAGAAGGAATGAGGAATAGCAAAGATGAATTAATGTACGAAAAGAAAATAAAAGCATTCTAATTCTTTACCTTTCACCAACTATTTTACCCTTCATTCCCTTCTATCTTCGTGAGTTCTCGTTAAGCCTTCTTCATTTCCAAATTCTACCTTTCCTTTCTTGTATTTTGTTATCTCTTTAATATTTGCAAATTATCATAATAAAATAGAAAAGCAAAATGTAAAAGAAAACCAATATGCCAAAGAGATAAATTGGCAGGTTATAACGACGAAGGCAAGCATCAGAGATAGAGTGGAGGAATGATGAATGCAAATGAATGGAGCCACTCGCTCACCTCTGTTCTCTCGTTGCCATTCACTCTCCAAATCCTCTAAACACAATGTAAAAGAAAAGACCAAATGTAGAAGAAAGAAAATGAAAGGGAAAAGAACTCCCAATCAACGCCCGAAGGGAAGAGGGCGGTCCTATCTCATTATCATCTTCTCCGGAATGAATTGTAGATGAATGAAGGGAACAATTAACAGGAATAACAAGGCTTTTATCCTCATCTTTACATCTTCATTTTGGATCCTGATGTCACCCTCTTTCGTCTATTGGTTAATATCTGGTCTCTTAACTTCAAGAACGAAAGAGGAGAATAGTAAAGACGAAAGAGAAAAGGAACGAAAAGAGAAGAAATCATTGACTCCGGGCTGTCTCTTATTCTCGCCCTCACGGTCTAGTCACTCAAGGCTTAGAAATAGAATGGAGTTAATTGGGAGGGCGGGAAGGCAGCCCGGTCTATTCTCTGTCTGTTCCTACATGCTATTAATGAACCAAAATAAACAAACAAACAAGAGATGGTAAATGGTGAATGAGGAACAGACAGTAGGTAAGCCTTCATTCTTCACCCCGCTCCTCAGCCCATCAATTGGCTGGCGGGTGAAAGGAAGGCCCACCATTTTACCATCTTGAATCTCTTTCGCTTTTACGACGTAATATTGGATAAGGAACATGACATACAAAATAAACAAACAATTAAAAAGCGAAAGAAATAATACAAACAAACAAAAGAAATCTCATTCACTTTCTTCCTCCCCATCTCCAAATCTAGGATGTAACCTCTGGGATTTGGAAGGAGGAAGAAGTGGTAGGTGAAAGTGAAAGAAGAAATAAAAAGAAAAGAAAAGATAGAGAAAAGACTCCAAGAAATTAATAATGCCAACATGAGATAGAGATATAGCTAATTCCTTCCTACCTCCAACCGTGTGTCACCTACCGTCTCTCGACCATAAGATCCTGATCCATTGGAGAGACGGGATGAGGTAGGAGATAGAACCATTTCTTCTCCATTTAATCTTTGCTTTCACCGTTAATTCTCTCCACCATTGACACGACCAGAAGGGAGAGGAAATAACATGGTAAAGGGAATGTACCCGCTGTAGCGACCGATGGAAGAGGGAGGAGGTATAATGGAGAAGTCCTACCACAGAGGCTTGACGAAGGAAGAGCGTGAGTCCATCATTTATTGTTTGTTAATTCGCTTTCCTTAAGCCTCTGGACTGTACCCCTCACTCCATCCCTTGGCTTTCTATTGGACATGTCCTTACACATCCTTCTATCTGTTAACCTCTCTATCTTGTCTCACTCTCTTGTCACATCCATAATCCACAGATAAAGACCAGGTAAGGACTAACAATGGAATGAAAAGGAAGGAAAGCTATTGTAGGTCCCATAACTCCACCAATCTATACCTCTATCCTCATCCTGTTGGCTCCATCATATTACCTTCCCAACATAGGAACTCCATCACATGGAAAAGACGAGCCAACAGATGACAGGAAAAGAAGTGAAAGAAGCTGATGTACCCGTTCCCTTCGTTCACTATCTCTTCATTCCTGTCCTCGCTCGTTGGCATTATGAAGAAGCCCGAGCGGAGGTAGGACAGGAAGTACACACATGATGACAAACGAAGTGACAGGAAAGCTAATATTTACTTCTTTCTTCATCTCTTCTTTTCATTTATATTTGTATCTTTATCTTCTTTCTCTTTTTAGTATTTGCAATTCTTATATTTGGATAGGTTTTATGGATATCTTTTATCTTCGTCATTATGATGGGTAACGACCCTACGGTCTAGAATGAAGATTAGGAATGTTGGAGAAGATGATAACACCGACAGGAGAGAGGTGGCTAACCGCTTCTTGGGACACAGTCCGGATTCATCATGTCATCAAACCTACGATCCAAGAAATGGTGGTTAAAGAAGAGCTTCAAACCCGCTCTCTTATCTCTACCAGATTCCTGTTTCTTGGTTATAATGCTTGTTTATTTCCTTTTCTTTCATATCTTTATTCTTGGTTTTCAAGTAATTCCGTTAATTCCAAGAATGAAAACAGAGATTAATAATAATAAAATATGATGCATGAAGATAGCCTACCAACAAACCCAATTAAATGCTTTTACAATTATTACGACCAGAAGTTAGTTAACGAGAATGCCAAGGAAGGAGAGGTATAATTCACTTCTTTTCATTTATCTTTTCTTTATTGTAGATTTATTATTGTCATCTTATTTCCCGACGTCAAGGACGGGTAGGAAGTGGAAATGGGAACGAAGTGAGTGTTGGGATTCTCTGTGAGGTACGAAGGAGCGGTTTCCGTGAGCTGAGTCAGGGGTAGAGATAGAGTGAGATCTTGGATCGGGAGTTAACGTCTATTTCCCGCGACCAAATGGTGAAGAGCGGGGTCAGATAACGTACATTCCCCTAGCCTCTTTCTATTTGAGGCTCTATTATCTCTTATCCTCATCCAACCATCTATTCTCACAGTTAGGATTGTATATTTTATCTTCGTCATTACACCTCCTATCTACTGTCGGTTAATTCCTCACACATTAATGCCTTTCCAATCTAGGAATTCCTTAAGCATTATAACCCTAACAAAGGACGGGGAAAGGGAGATAAGATACAGTTAGAAAAGAAATGGAGGCTCAAGGCCCTTTTCTTTCGGTCTCTCCAGATCCCTTCACCATACCATCCTATCCTTGTCACCTATTATTCCTCTCTCCATCCTATGTGATGTGTGGATGGGTGAGAGAGGTTGGGTGACAAGGAAGAAATCATTTCATTTTTATATTTATTTTCATCTTCTTTCTCTCTGTGGCACCTCTTGGTTTGTGGATAGGTCTTGAGCATTAGAAAGGAGATTAGGTGCCACAAATAGAGAAAGGAAGAGAGAAGGAAGACTAACCTGTGAATGAGTGAGTGAGCGAAGTGAGTGAGCGGCCTTCATGCCTTCATCTCCAACCCATTATTCCATCTCAGCCTCTGGGCTTCATTTGTAGGGTTGGAAGGCATGAACGGTTATTACTTCCCTCGCCTGTGTGTTTGTGAGAAGATAGGAATGGGCGAGGGGTTAACACATAGAGAAGAGCGAGCTCAGAGAGAGAGCGGGCTGGCTTCTTCGTTCACTCGCTGCCATTGGCCGCCTCACCAACTAGAAAGGGGAGGAGGACGGGCCAATGAATGCAGCACTTCGTTCGTGAGCGACAGAAAAGAGCGACTTTAGGATGTGCCACTCGCTGTTACGAAAGAAGCGAGATGATGGCACACTGTCCCTTTCCTTCCTCCTTTCTTGTTCTTTCTTTCATATTAATTCTGTTTGGTTACATTCTAAGATTTGGAAAGGAGGAAGCTGTGAAAGGGATGAATGAACATGAGGTGAAAGAAAAGAGCTGGACCCTGTCCTCCGTGTCTTGTCTAGTCCTTAAGTGACTTTATGAGCGACACGAAGGGTCCAGATTCCCTTTCTCTTTCTCTTCTCCATTATCTCTCTCCCTTGACCACGAACGGAGTAGGTGGGAGAGAGGAGAAGAGATAAGAGAGAAGAGAGCCCATTCCTTTCATCTCACCCTATCATCTCTCCTTCACTTTGGTTCACTCGTGGGTGAGATGAATGAAAGGAATGGGAAGAGAGACCGAAGGGAACGGTCAAGAGGCGAGAGTGAGTCTGTATCCTCGCCGCACTGTCTCTTTCTCTTCTCTCTGTCACACTCTCCACCGACGGGTTGGGAGAGGTAAGTGACAGGAAGAGAAAAGAGAAAGGAAAAGAGAGAACGGAGAGGAGAGGAATGAAGTGACGAGTCCAGAGTGAACGACTTGGAGGCACGCCGTGGAATGAAGAATGAATGACACGAAGGAAGCGACTGGAAGAGCTGACGGTGGGCCGCACCCAACTGCTTTATCCCCAGCCCCTCACGTCCCTTCCTGGCTGGTTAATTCTTCCCTCTCTCACACCTCTCTTTCTCCGCCATTGGTCAAGTCCTTTCCTGGCGGTTGTAGGTGTGAGAGATAAGGGAAGGGAATAGCGGCGTCTCTTGGTTAGGCCGTTGGCTGTGTCTTTATCATCTCGCCGCTATTCCACCACCAATGAAGGGAAGGGAATGGAGATGAGCGCACCCTTCCCTATCTCTCTCTCTTTTCCGTTCGTCTCAGAGATTCCGAACGACAGAGGAGAGAGGAAGGGATGAAAGAACGGCCCATCATCTCTTTACCTCTCCCACCTAATAATCTCTGTGTCAGGGAGAGGTAAGATGGAGAGATGATGGGGAGGGATGGAGGAGGGACATGAAGCGAGGAGTAAAGACATGACCATTTCTCGCTTCTCATTACCTCCTCACCATCCCTTCCCTGTCTGTTCCTTTCTTCCCTATCTCTTTCCTACCTCTTCCTTTCTCTACCTCCTATCTACTCTCCATCCGGAACCGAGATAGCGAGGAGAAAGGGAGGATGGGAAAGAGGAGAAAGGGAGGTAGGAAAGCCATCTCTCTTCATCATATCTCCTCCATCCATTCATTTGTCAGCTATTAACTTGTAGATGGAGGAGATAAGAGAGATGGGTACCCAAGCCACGTCTAGAGACGGAGAAAGGCTTGGGGACATGATGGAGTTAATGTGTGTTGAGGATGGGATAAGACAGCTCCTGAAGAGCGCTGAGAGACCCATCCAACACACACTCCATTCCCTCGCTTCGCTCTCCATTCCTTCTCTCTGTTCCCTCACCTATCTATTGGTTAACACGGTGAGGATAGGAACAGAGAAGGGAGAAGGAATGGGTTTGTGGGTTCTCTTTGGTCGCATTTTAATGGATTTTCTATTCTCGCGACCAAACCCACAAATAGAAAGGAGATAATGGGAGATGAAGGTTGGTCTACAGGAAATCCCTCCCTTTCATCTCTCTCATTCTTGTTCCACATCCTAAAGTAATTTGTAGATGGGACCGAAGGGAGCGGGATGTGGATAAAGAATGGCCTTCCCTTTCTCTTCTCTTCACTGTGGCTTGAGGAATCGAAAGGCAAGAGAAAAGAGAAGAGGAAAGTGATAGAGAAGCCTGATCCAAATGCTTTTAGTTTCTTTGCTGCATTTGGGCTCGCTTCGCTTCTCTTCCTTCCTTCTCCCTTATCTATCTCCTACTCTTGTCTTCTCCAGTCATTACATTCCTATCGACGAAGAGGAGATAAGATAGGGAGGGAATGAATGGGGCTCGCTCTTCATCATGTGTGCTCACCCATTGACAAGTTACCGCGAGCGAAGGCATGAGGGCGGGGAAATGGGTGAGTGATGAAGAGAGAGAGGCCATCCTTTCCACATCCCTTCCGTCTCCGGGCTGTGTCAATGATGGATGGGATTACCTCGTCAATGGGAAGGAATGGAATGGAATGGAATGAGAGGATAAGACGAGGAAATCATGCCTCCAATCTATTCCCTGTATCCTCACCTTTTCCTTTGTTTGGATTGGTGAGGAGATGACAGAGGGAATAGAGAGGCATGCCCATCCGTTCTCTCCTCTCTATCTCCTACACTCGATTTCCAGGAGTTAACGGATGAGAAAGAGAGTTAGGGAAGGAAAGGGATCGCGAGCCATTATATTCATTCCTTTTCCGTTACTTGGCTCGCGGCTTTCCTCACTTCCTTCTCGTTCCCAATCATCTCGTCTCATCGACAAAGCAAAGGGAAGATGGTAAAGACGAGATGGGGAACGAAGTGAAGGGAAAAGAGATGGGGAGAGGCTGTGTGTGTCCTTTCTCTTCTCTTCATTCGTTCATCCACACTTGCCTCTCCTTTCCATATCTCTTCTCACCATCTATTCTCTCCTTCTCATACCCCACCAATTAAGCCGCTAGGAAGCGAAGAGTGGGGTGAGAAGTGGAGAGATATAGATGGGAAAGGGATAAGGGAAAAGGAAGGAGATGGCAGGCTCATCCTAAAGTCTTTCCATTGCCTGCCAAGAATGCCCTTCCTTTCCCTTCCTATCATCTAACCCTTACCATTCCTCTCAATCACCGAACGGTGGAGGAATGAGGGTTAGAAAGGAAGGTAAAAAGAAAGGAAAGATGGAATGAATGGTGATGGAGTGGAGATGAGGATAAAGGAATGACCAATAGAAACTCCATTCATCTCCACACTCCATCACCTCGCCATTATGATTATTCCGTTCCTTTCGTGTCTTTGGGTTACACCGTCAAGCCACTCAACTCTCGAAACGAAGTGGAGGAAGGAATATGGAAAGGAACGGAAAGTGAATTCTAATCCTCTCTTTCCTCGCATCTTAGTCCTTCCCACCTTTGGTGTGTGGTAGAGTTCTGGTGAGTGAAGAATGCGAGGGAAAGAGAAGGCCATAAGCCGCTAGGAAGCGTCTCTTGATCACTGTCAGCCCACCTTCGTTCCACCGTGTGTCAGAGGTGGTAGGTGGGGACAGTGTGTAATGGAGAGAGATGACAGGAAGGAAGCTCTCCTCACTCTATCTCTTCTCTTTACCTCGTCTCTTAGCCACTCACTTTCCGGATGCTCCGTTCACTCGTGGTTATTGACGAGGAGAGAATAGACGAGGAAGGAGATGATAAGAGAGTGAACGGGCGGGCCTTGTCTTTCCCTTTATCTACCTTCCCTTCGGTCCCAATTAACCACAATATTAACGAATGAAGGGAAGGGAAAGACTAAGAAGAAAAGGCCCGCAGGCTATATCTCTTTCCTGTGTCTTACCTCTCTCCGCTCGGACACAGTCCCTAAACCCACTCACCGGCATGGAGATGTAGTTAGTGAAACCGAGAGGTGAGTGGGTGTGAGATAGCGAGTCATAGAGGCGAGCGGACCCAACATTATCACCCACTCTCGCCCACCGGCTATTCCCTAAGCCGCGGCGAGGTGTAAGAATGATGGGTTACTCCGCTCCCTAAAGTCGCTCTTTCCAGGCTTTACAAGAAGCGAAAGTAATAGCAAAGAAGAAAAGAGATGTAAGAGAAAGAGAGATGGAAAGCCTGGAATAGCCGTTCATTCACCTCGTTCACTCACTCATCCAAACTGTACCTTCCCTACCGCTCGTTTGTCTCGCTTGGAAGGTCATCCACATGTTGAAGAGCTTAAGGAATGAACGGTACAGCCTGGTCCAGAGGCCACTATTTCCTGGAAGTTGATGATGGAAGTATTATCCCAATATGAGACAGGAAAGCCTTATCTGGACCAGGTAGGAATGCTCGTTCTTTTCCATCTCCCTCCACACTCACTCCTTCCTGTGTCACTCGCTGTTAAGAAAGGTTGGGAATGGAAAGTGAACACCAATGAAGAATCCATTCCCTAGCGGTCTATTTCACCCCTTTATCTCCACCACCTAACCCTGTATCTCGCTCCCCTATATCTCACCGGGAAGCGGTGTGAGAGAAGAATGAATTTGGTGGAGATAAAGACTCACTGTCATAGCAACTAAAAAGCATTAAATAAAAGATTAGGATAAGATAAAATAGAAATGCGAGCTCTTTCCTTTCGCTCTCACAGATATTACCTCCCACGTGCCACCATCCCTCGCTCATGTAGGACTTGTCCACCGAGCGGCTTTTATCCTTGGCAGCGTGGGTGATATGGTGGAGTGAGGCATGCCATGTAAGGACTTGTATCTTCATGCCTCATCTCATCTCACTTTGTTCGTCTCTTTTCCATTTCTTGTTTGGTGAGTGTTCATCCTTGACGAAGAGACAGCGAGGAAAGAGATAGATGATAAACGATGGAAAGAGAAAGATAGTAAAGGGAAATGATTTCTTCCTCATATTCCGTTCCTTCCAAGACACGTAGGTGCTGCAGAGAAGACTGTAATGAAAGGGAGGTATGTGACCGTGAGGAACGGAATAAAGGGAAAGGCTGGCATCGTCTCCTTCCTGTGACTCGCGAAGCACCCAAGATGATGGATCCACCCGACCGTTGGTCACCCATTGGTCATTACCTACTACATGCGAAGGCTCAGGGCCACGTCTCTATACCATCCCTTATCCTCGCTCGCTAACCCATTATCTCGCTCCCGTCTATCGACGAAGAAAGAAGTGTAGCCTCGCTCTCCGAGCCAAGAAAGGGTGAGGAAGCTAACATCTCTTTCCTTTCGTACCTTCCTTTCTCATCCTCAGCCAATGACGGAGAGGATGAGGGAAGGAGAAAAGAAAAGGAAAGAAAGACTTCTAACCCTCGCCTTCCCGGCTCCACAGTGAGTTAACAGGCACTGGAGAGACGTGGATCTGAGGTAAAAGGAATGAGATATAGATGAGGAAAAAGGGATTCAGGACCTGTCATTCATTGTCTTCTTCAGGTCCTTTTCATATTCTTTTATTTTGTTTGTTTGTTGGTTTTTTGTTTATTATTTTGTTTGTATTTATAATTCCCTTTATTTGTATTTATTGTTGGTTTGTAGAGATGCATTTATTTGCATTTGCTGGTATGTTCATGACCATCTCGCCCTTATGTAGGAGCCCGCGAGTAAACGATAGACACTGAGGGAGAGAACCTTCCTAATTACCCGTCATATCTTCACTTTATGAATCCATCTTTTATTATTTATTGTTAGCTTTTCTTTATATTTATTTATCTTTGTTGTTTGGTTTTTATTTTACATTTTATATTGTATTTTGATGGATTCTAGAGACTAATTCACTTGGACTCGTCGCTTAACTCCAAGAATGAAAGAATAGAGGAAAGAGAGGACTAACATGTGAGGAATTGTCTGTCTTCATTCTAGTCTGTTATCCTCCTCACCATGTCGTTCGTAATCTATTATTTGCTTTGTATCTGTTTCCAATTTATCTTTTCTATTTGTAGACCTTAGAAGCTTTTAATTGTATATCTTGTTCTCTTCTTTTCTTATTGTATCTTTTCCTTTTTTATATTTATTGTTCACCCGTCGGCAAGCCCTAACCATAGGAAGATAACACAGGGAAAAGACACCTTCATTCTAGTCCGTGGAGCGGGTGATAATTAGAGGATTTGGATGTAGGAATTATTGGTCTTTTATTTACTTCTTTCCTATTCTTTATCTCTTAATTATTGTTATTACGAAAGGAGCTGACTCATAGAGGCGAGCGAGTGGAGGCAATCATATGATGGAGAGTCTTTTTCTCTTTAATATTTCCCTTTTATCTTCGTCGTTAGAACTAATATAATTCATTTTGTCGTAATTCCTTTATCCTTCACTTTTTGTATTCTTTGAAGTCTTTTATCTGGTTATCTTTTTCTCTTTTTATTTCTTTCTTTTTCTGGTTTTTCTCTTACCTTTTTCTTCATGTTCTTTCACTTTGTAATCTTCATTCATTTTAATGCTTATTATCTTCTCAAAATTCACACATTAAATCCTAGAATATTTCACTCTCTTACATCTATTACTCTGTGAGCTTTTCCATATCTTTATCCTTTTAATATTTATTTTCATATTGTCTTTTTATTAATGTTATCTTCATCTTTGAATTCTGGAAATCGAGGGTAAAAGATAGATTGGGAAACAGACAGGAAAGCCATTACTTCCAACACATTAAACTCAACTCCGTTCCAAGAATCCATCCAATGGTAGGCGATACAAGGGAATTAACTTCTATCCCAAACACAAGATCCACAAACCAACAATAATAATAAAAATAACCATAAAATAAATATAAAATGAACAACAAGAATAAAGGAAAAGACAAGAATAAAGGGACATTATGTTATTACGAAAAGACAGGACTAACTCAACCAAAGAAGATTGGGAGAGAAGAAGAGGATGAGAAAAACGATGAGGAAGGAAGATAAGGAATCTATTCTCACTCTCTGTTATCACTCTCTCTTCTATCTACAATTTCATTCATTCCATCTACCTTCATCCTTCTTTTACTTTCTAATCCTACAACATAACCCAGCTCCTGTCAACCCGCTGTGGAAGGAGAAAGAGATGCCTTCTTTTTCATCTCACATATCTTTCATTTATATCTTATTGTCCTTCTTTTTAATTAATTCTGACAATTAATTACCAAAAATTAGTAAAGCCATTCAATAGAATGACAAATGGAAGGAATTGAATTGAAAGTCATTGGAATTCCTTTAATCATCCTGTGGAGCCCCTTAAGGAATGGACATGACTTCCTCACCATCAATCTACATCTTATATTAATTCCTTTTAATTGAGTCTTCTCTCATTTACTTTCTGGTCTTTTATCCCTTCATCCTAGCTCCATTCAATCTTAGAATAGAGGCTTGGGAGCTAGGGAAGGAAATAGATGTTAAAAGACCTGACATTCCATCTAGAAATCTGTTCTCATTTACCTGTCATTCGTTACCTCTCTCCATATTATCTTATCCTGTTTCCTTTTCGTTTCTATTTAATGTTGTAATTCTTCTCATCAATAACTTCTATATCTTGGAAACAGGAATCTTCTACATTGTAAAGTCTGTGATCTTAGGGAGAAGAGATGTGGTTATAGAGATGGAAGAAAGAATTTGGAAAGGAAACGAATAAAGAAGAAAAGGGCCCTCATCCATAATATCATCTCCTGCCTTCATTTGCAGGTTATTTGAGGGCCTTATTCTAACCACCTCCTGTCCCAGTTCTCGCTAATACCAACTCACTATCCAATGGAAACGACTTGAGTGCAGAGAAACCGAGAACTGGAGAAGACAGGAATGTGATGAAAGGAACAGGAATAATAGGTGACAAGGAATAACCACAGACCGTGTATTGGTCTTTCTTCTCTTTCCAAGATATCCATCTTCCCGCTTTCTCTTTCCCGCGGGATCCACGGTCTGACAATGAATGGCCCATCCGTGGAAAGGGTGGGAGAAAAGAGATGTTGAATCCCAAAGTGAATTCTCTTTCCTTCGCTCTTCCATCGCTTGTTGAGGTTATATCTCCTGGTCTTTTAACTTCCTCATCTTATTGTCTCAGAGATTAATAGCTACCAAAAGACCAGGATGAAGGAAATGTACCTAGGATGATAAATGCCTTGAATGCAGGCACCATATTCCCCTTCTTTCTCGTTTCTCTGCATTCATTTTCTATCTACAATTATATGTCATTCTTTCCTTAGCATTCAAGTCCTTTCTGTAAAGACCCATAATCACCATTTCCTGTAAGCCATGATTCATTAACTGCTATTCCTGTTCCTTTATCGTTTATCGAGCTATTTCTTCTTTCTTTATGACCTTGATTCCCTACTTTTGGAGTGTATTTCTAATTCCTAATGTCCAATCCTTTTTCATCTCTTACTTCTATCTCATCTTTAATTACAATTATAATCTGAGGAACGAAGAGCAGGTAAAAAGCGATGAAAGAAGCATTACATTGGTGGCGGGGCCATGAGAAAGTGAGTGAGTTAGCATGCCATGTAACCTTCTATATCTTGCCCCGCCTTCGTCCCTGATATTAATCTTTGCTACTTTTGGGAACTGAAAGGACAAGGGAATGAACCGGAGGGAACTGGAAGGTGAATGAGCGGTTGGGTCACACATCCATCACTCTCCCCACTCCGTCCTTGACGGTGATAAAGTGGGGGAAAAGAAAGGCCATCTCCTCTCTACACTCTATCTCATCTCCCTCCAAGCCGTCTATAACCACATCTGGGCTTGGGATGAGATAGGGTAGGGAGATGAGATATGGGGAAGTCCTTTCACTCTCCATTCGTTCTCTTCTTTCACTTTGGATATGCATTCCCATTCCTTCAAACGTTAACCCCTAGATCCAGTTGGAGAAGATATAGAAGAGACTAACCGTTCCACGGGCTGGCTTTATGGTTCATTCGCTCACCTTATGTTTGCTCGCATCACAGTCTTGTCCCTCACGTCCTAGCTGTTGAGGAAGCGACCGAAGGAAGAGCGAATCCCAACTTCTCTTTCTTTCTCTTTTGTGGGTTATTTTCATCTTTGTTTTCATTCATTCTTGTTCTTCAATTATACCTCCTCCCCAATGGACAGGTTCTCACGGAATCTCTTTCCTACAGCTGGGACTATCTCATCCTGGAAGCTCTTGTCTTCTTCATCAATCTTCACATCCCTAACTGTCATAAAAGCAATCTAAGATAAACAAACAAACAATAAAAACAAGAATTAAAAGATACAAGAATTTGCTAATATTAGTCTTTACGGAAAGATACTACATTTGGGAGAAGATTAAGATGGGACAGGAATCAGGTCTCCTTTACCTATATGTTTCACTCCCTTTTACCTCTGTTGGTGATGGAATGGGACCTGGAGACGAGAATATATTGGATGAAGAAATGGGGTTTCTCATGCCATTATCTTTTTCATTCCCTTCAATCCAGATTGAATCCCTTTTCCGTAATAGCCTGTAATCTTAGTTCTTTTTAGTATTTCCTTCTTATCTTTTATTATGTAGTTTTCCTATTTTTATTTGAGGTTATAATGTTAGGATTAATATCTGAGATTTCATTATCTTATTTCACTTTCTCTTATCTTCATCATGTACTTTCTCTCTTCTTTGCTTCTTAATTCTATTTCAGAATCCTAAAGATGAGCCTCACACCAAGAGCAAAGAAGAGGAAAAGGGATCTGTTCCCATGGAAATCTTCTCTCTTTCACATTCTAGAATTTGGAAAATATATGATAATAATATGAAAGAAACCAGAAATAGACCTAAAGACAGCCCACCGGCGGTGAAGGTGGGGAAATGGTGAGATGAAAATGTGGGTTCTTGGCCTCTGGGCCTTCTCCATGCCTTGTTTCCTTTCCTTTTAGTTCCTTTTTCATCTTTATGGGTCACCGAGAAGACGGTGCCAGGGATAGAAGGATTTCCAGAGGTCTATTATTCCTTTTCCCTTCGTATCCACGAGTCTATTCCATGGGATAATATTGGATCGTTTCTACAGTGAATAGTGGAGGTTAGATGTGTGAGTGAGGAGCGAAGTGACGGGTTAATCTCTTTTCCTTTCCGTGTCTTTCTCTTTCTAGGATTTCATGCTTCCTTACCACTCACGACACGGAGGAAACGAGGTGGAGAGGCTATCATTTTTACCTTTTACTTTCGCTAACTTCATTCTCCGAACCAAGAGAGGAGGAAGATGGCAATGATAAAGACTCAAGGCATCCAAACACCAAGGAAAGAGAACACAGATTAAAGGATTTCTATATTTTGCTACATTATCTTTTCCTTCTCTTTACCTCTTCTTTTATTAGCATTTATCTTTGGTAAGGACCTGTGATTCTTGGAGTCATGGCATGTAGGGTTAGATCCTAAGGTTTACAGGCTATAGCAAAGACTAAGATGGGAAGGTACGACAGAATGGAGGAAGATAGACTGCAGGAAAGACTGTCCATGGGATGCCACTATCTGTTTGGTGTGTTAATGTTAGGTCTTATGGAGTCTTCTCTCCAACAATAATAAATCCTTAAAAATGAAATCCAGATAAAGGAACGGGAAGTAAAGAAGCATTACATGGTAAAGATAAAGGGATTTCCAGAATGTAGAAGTTAATGAACGTAAATGAAAGGAAATGGGAATGATAACCAAGGAAGATGAATGATAGAAAAACGAAATGTCATACTTCCCCGTGTTTATCATCTTCTTTCTTCTGTGTTAACTCATTGTCTTTTTTCCTTCTCCCTAAAGTCATCTCTGGAATGCATTAGGACAGTGAATACTCCGGAAGGAGAAGGATGACAAAGAGAAAAGAGATCATATGACCTTATCTCCATCCCTCTTACACCTGTGGATCAGTGACGGAGGGAATAGCCCGGAAGGAACGCCATTTCTTTTATCTTAGATTTCTATCTTTATCACCGCCTCCCATCACCAGCGGTGGGTGTATGAATGAGAACTGGAATGAAGAATACAGGAAATAAATAGATGAAAGAAGAGCTACAAAATGAATGGGTAATCAAGAGACAAGCCCACCGGTTAGACCGTAGGTGGTAAGGTGGATTGAGGATGAAGATAAAAGATATTACATTAAGATAAAAAGCCTTGAATTGGTGGCCAACGGCTAGCCTCTACCTTCTATCCCACTCGCTCCCCTATATCCGCTCCGTCGGTGAGTTGGAAGTGTGTAAGCGAGAGAAGACTCGCAAATATAATATCTTTTCCTAATAATTCATTTCTTTTCTGTTCTTTATCTTTATGTGTCTTTTTATTTCTTTTCTTTTATTATTAGCAAATATCTGTAAATTGTAAGGCATAGCATGCTGGGTAAGTTCACGACCCGCCAGGAAGGATCTCCAGTAGATCTCTGCAAACGATAGAAATATGACGGAGATAAACGCTCGGACCCTTCGCTCACACATAGTAAATAGCTGATACACGGTTTAATGGTTGGGATAATGGGACCTTCTATAGAATGCTGTTAACGACAGTGCATGGGAAGGGTGAATACACAAACTCAAAGAAGAAGAGAGAAAATGGAGAAAGAAGAGCTCCTAAAGTGAGTCTTGGCTGGCTCGTTATCTCGCCTTTCTCTTACCTTATCCCTGTTCCTCATTCCTACGTCACTCATCTGTTAATCCTCCCTCCCATCGACGGAGATAATGAAAGACGAGATGGGGTAGGGAGGGAGATGAGGAACAAAGTGAAAGGGTAAAATGGAGTATGCTATCTCTCTCTCGCTTCACTCCCTCGTTCACCAACATTCCTAATATTTCCCTAAAACCAATAATAAACATAATAAAAGAACATGAGGAAAAAGGAAATAAACGATGATGGGGATTAACTCAGAGATTAATAGCTGTGAGAGACACCGGACAGACGGTGGGCAGCGTTCTTATGGTTGAGTCTCTTTCTCTTCCTTCTCTTTGCTATTCAACTCTGTTTCTTTTCATTTTGAAGTTAATTAGGATGTCAACATAAGAAAGCAATTAAAGAGAAAGGAAAGAGGATAATAATGACAGATACAAAGAGAAGAGAATCCCAACTGTAGGACCATCCCATACCTTCCTTTCTACGTCTTAATCTCTGGGATTCATTCGTTTACAATTCTAAATCTAGGAAATGGACCAGAGGTAGAATTATGAAGAGAACAGGAATGACAGACATAGGAAAGGAAGATCCAGAAACTGGGTTATAGAGACTCACAGATTAATAGGTGTGACTTGAAGAATGAGATCCTAATATAATGACCATCAGAACCCGAACGACGGGTGAGAATAGAGGGTGAGAAGCCATCATTTCATCTCTTTATCTCGTGCTTTCTCACTGTCGTGTATCCTGGCTTCTCAGGACCTCTTCTTCTAGGAGTTAACAGGAAGAGGAATTAAGAGAAAACGAAAGTAAAAAGAGATGACATAAAGTGAAAGAAATAGAAAGAGATCCAAAAAGAAGAAGTTCCATCATATAATTTCCCAATCCTTTTCCTCTTTCTCACTCGTCAATATTCCGTCCTTCTTTCTTTTTAATTCTTGTTTATTTGAAGATTTGGAAGGGTTCTAGGATAGGAAGATACGACCGAAGGAAGCTGAGGGCTAACCCTTTCATTTTCATCTATAATTTACTTTCTAATCCTTTCTCTCTTCCCCATTTAGTTTCTGAAGTTAACGGATTTGAGATGGAAAGAAGAGTTCAAGGTTTTGGAGAAGACATACCTCTATCCGTCCTATGGTCGGGCTCTTGGGATTACAAATGATCCAAAATGAGATGATAAAGGACGAGAAAAGACCCGACCAATGGATAGAGGAGGGTGAACGGTGACACAAGACACACAAAGTGATCCAGAAATAGACTGCTGTACCTTCCATCGTTTCCATTCCCTACAACTTAATGTAATCCTAATTAGAGAAGATCCCAGATTAAGAGATGGAGAGGTACAGAGATAAGATAAGCAAATAAAAGCATTTCTCTATCCTATCTTTTCCTGTGTTTTCATCTCCATATCTTCCTTTCCTTTTGGCTCATCTTTAGGTTTCACCATTCACAGCTTTTACAACATAAAAATGATAACGAGATAACCAAGGAAGATATGGCAAGGAAAGACAAGTCCCAGAGGTAATAGCGGTTAAGATGTGTAAAAGGGATCAGGAACAGTGTGTAAGGACATGAATGAATCTCAGGTCAGTTCTCGTCTTTTTGGTAGCTTTTCTAACCTATCTATTCCCAATCCTATCCATGTCCTTCTTCTCTCCCTCGTTTCTAAGACTCTCGGATCTTACATGTAATAGCCAATAGAAGACCAAGATGCGAGGAAATAACCCTTCATTCTAGTCCTCATTCCGTCCCTTTGTTGTTAGGCTTAGAAAGTGAGTTTTTACGACATAATGTTGCATCCAAAAGATAAAGAACAGAGAATAGAGAAGCTTGGATGAATGAAAAAGCAAATTATAGAATTCTAAGAATGTAGGACCTCGCTTCACAGAGAAGCTTTTATATTAGGATCTTATATTTTCCTTAGGTTGACTATTTAATTAGAAAATATCTGAGATTTTGATGGGTAAGAAGTCAATATGTTGGAGATCTTAGTTCCTTCGGTCTCTTTTCTCTTTCTTTTCTATTATTTATTCTCTTGTTCTTCAATTACATTCATTCTCTTATCTCACACCTATCTCCCGGTCTTTTATCTTTCCCAGTTCTTGTTCTCATGGAATTTCCGGGAGATAAAAGGTGTGAAAAGAGAAGGAAAAAGGATTATCTCACATTGTGTCGACCACCGGCTCCCTTCTCTCTCGGTTTACCTCGTTCGTTTCTCGCATATTGGCACACACAATGACTCACAGAGACTAGACACTCACTAACTAGGATAAAAGCCTTTCTCTTTTCCCTGTAATTCCCATGTCCTTGAAGTGAAGTCCTGGCGGTTGGTGGAATAGCCGGTGAATGCTTCCCTTGGAACCTCCGGCACAGGATAGGGTCAGAGATAGAGTTAGAGAGATGCCAGGACTAACAGTTGGAGAAGGAATGGAGAGAAGCGGAATGAGTGATAGAATTTGGTGAAGGAATAATGTCTTACTCCTCTCTCCGTTCGTTTCCCATTGTCACTCACTTTAGGATGTAGGAAAGACTAATGTGTAACCCACGCTCTCATCTGGAGCGGAGAGTAGGTAGTTAGTGAAGGTTAGGGAAGTGTAACGACATGTATGAATACAGACTGCCTCACCCCTCATCTGTAAGTGATCTCCTCTCTCTATCTCTGATCCAATATTGGTGAGGCATTAATGTCAGGAAAAGCAAAGGAAATAACATGGCATTCTATAGACACATCCCTCATCTCCTCTCTACCTCGTCCATCTTGTCCCACGGTCTCATTTGGAGAAGTAAAAGGGTCTGAAGTGGATGGACGAGAGGGAAAAGGAAGAAGGACACACAAGGACTATCCCACCGGCATGAATGCCTCTCACATACCTTTCCTTTCCCTATCTGTTAATACTTCCTTCACTTCCTCTATTCTCTTCTCTCCATTACTTCATACGTGGTACACGGTTAGAATGAAGATAACAGATGAAAGTGAGGGACTCGCCAACAGGCGGGAGGTCCCATCTTAGGATGTAGAAATTAGTTAAGGATGATAAGTAGAAAGGAAAGCAAAGTAACGAAGAAAAAGGAAATGTTAGGATGAATGCGAGCTCTTCCTCCTCGCTCGCTCGGTATCTTCTAACTGTATAACCTCACATATAGATGGGTGAAATATTAGGAAAAGAGACAGATGAAGATATAGGTCCCATTCATAACCCAAAGAAGACAAGGATATGATAAAGACAGAATGGAGCTGTAACCAAGATAAAAGAAACCGAAAATAAAGTAAAAGAATTAACAAAGAAGAATGATAAAGAAGACAAACTAATAAAGACAAATGAGATAAACAATAGAAAAAGAAAGCTTTAGGATTACACACTTTCATGTTGATGGACATTCATTTTTCATTCTTTCTTCGTTCCTTTCGTAACTCCTCTCTACATCATATCACCTATTAATCCTGGAACTCATCAAAAAGTGGCTTTCCTAAGCTCTCATTCATCTCTTTTCCTTAGGTTCATTGCATCGTTTATCACATTCTATCTCATCTGTACACCATCCATCCTTCTCCTTTGCTAAGACTCTATGACTTAAAAGATAACAAATAAACAAACAATGTAAATGAAAATAATAAAAGAAAGACAAGAAACGAGAAAGAAGTAGATGAAAATAAATATTAAAGATACAAAATGTAATAAAAGAGAAATCTAAGATCTTAAAAGAAGGGAAATCATTACGACAAGAAAGAAAGACCAAATGAACAGGAAATCATAATGCTTTAATTGGCTTTCTGGGAACTCTTCTTACCTTCACCCACCACCAACGGTGGACCATAAAGATGAAATAGTGTGAAAAGAAGAGATGGATCCAAGAGATTTCACTTTCATCTGTCACTATCCTTTATCCACATTCCCTTACCTGTCTCTGAGATAAACCGACAGGATATGGATCAGAGAAGATGGAAGAAAGAAGATAATGAAAGACACACAAAGAATAGTCGCTTTCCTCTCTTTCTTACCATTCAATTACCTCCATCTAAGCCTATCTTATACCTACTGTAGGACCTCTCCGTAATAGCATTCTCTTAATATCTATTTCTCTTTAATTTGCTAATTCTTTATCTTATGGAAAATCCATTATCTACAAGTCTTAAAAGGAACGGAAAGTGATGATAGAGAGATATCCCGTGACTCAAGGATCTAGACCGCTAGGGAATGGAATAGAGATGGAGTTAATATCTGAGGTAAGATGTGATAGGGAAAGAAGGCCTACCTACAGCATATCACCTATCCATCATTACCCATCTCTATATCCCATTAACCACACATAAAGACAATATGAATACAAATAATAGATGATGGGAAGGTCAACGACCGCTATTACAGAAAAGAGCAATAAATATAAATAAATAAAAGAAAAGAATAATATTGGCATGTCATAGAGGCTTTTGGAGGGCCTTTATCTCCCTCCTTTTCTATCGTTTACGTCTGGACCGTTGAACGGAGCCGAAGGGCATGAACTTCCCTAACATGAACTGGTATTAATAATGCCCTTCCCAGCCGGGCCAAATAAATAAAAGAAGATACAAATAATTAAAAGAGACTTATATTATTAATAATCAACATTAAAATGAGTGAAGATTCCTAGAGATGTACGGACATGCCTTTCTTCTTTCTAGTTTGTTTATTTGCTATTACGACGTGAGCGGGACCGAACGGAGAAGAAGTGAGGGATGGAAGAGCTCGCGAGTGAACATTCATTGACAGCTATCCCTCCTCCTCAACTCGCGGGCTCGCCCCAAAGGCATTCATTCTCTTTTTACTTTCTGGTTTGCATCATATCCTTGCCAAGCCTTTAGGTCACAGGGAATAGTGACAGCATATGATATAGATAGAGATGAGAGAGGCTTGGCTATTACATTTGGGGATTAATCATCTTTCCCGCTCGTTTCACTCACCCAACCACCTGTGTGTCTTGAGTGACGAGCGAAGAGAGGAAGGAAGGCTCTTTTCTTTTCCAATCACATCCAACATCCTGGATCACCATCTCTCCCTCCCCTTTCTATTTGGGAGGTTAATAGCTGACACATGATCCAGGAAGATGTGATAGTTGGTAAAGAGAAGAAAAGAGCCATGGCAAGCCTCTGTCTGGTCCATTCTCTGTGAGATTAATGTCCCACGACAGGAGAGAGTGGGTAAGCCTTCTTCTTGGCGTGTCTTCTTCCTTCCAATGGACCCACCGGTGATAGAGAGGTGGGAGGGAACGGTATCTTATGGACTCGCCAATATTCCTTCTCGCTCCTTCCCTATGATTCCGGTCACTCCCGAACGTAGAAGGGAGAAGGGATCATATCATCAAACACACGGACGGGTCTATACCTCGTCCATCATTTATGGTTCTTTTTCTTATTGTTCACCCACTATCTTCTCGTCATCCATTGGCTGCAGCATGGTGACGGGTGAACAATAAAGTGAAGAATGAAAGACAAGGCCCGCCTCAGGCTGATCCACAGGTGATAGACGGTAGGGTCATGGTGAAGAGATAGGGTTGGTTGGGTGATGGATGAATGAAAACCAACTAATAGTAATAAAAGCAATGAATGAGAGGATTCATCACCCAACCCTATCTCCCAGCCTCATCCCTTCGTCTGGTGTATCTTCTCTCTTCTCGTCCTCATGCCTCACGCATCCACCGCCGGTGGGAGGACGGAGAGAAGGAAGATGACATAGAGAAGATAGGGAGTGAATGGCTGAGCCAAGATACGACCAAAAGTGACTTCCTCAGACTCCGAGCTCGCTCATTTCACTCGCTGACGAAGGAGGAGAGGATGAACACAGAGAGCGAGGTGGGTGAGATAGAGAGATTTCTTGTGTGTCAATGATAATTCATCCATTCATTTCCTGTAGCTATTCCTTACTGTCTAACCGCCTTTCCTTACCTTGTTTGGTAGCTTTTGGACTGTGAATGAAGGCGAGCCGACGGGTGAACCGAAAGAACAGGAAAGACAAGACTCACAGATAATGGAATTCCTTCTACATTTTACCCTTTCATTTCACTCCTTCCTGTCGTAGCAACTAATCTTAGGAACGAAGTGGAGGATTATGGATTGGACATCAAGGGTAAAATGATGGTGAATACAGATCTCTTTCCTTCCTGCTCTTCCTTGCTCCACTCGCTGGTCAGCGGGAGCCAAGAGGAAGAGGAATTAACGAAGGATAGAGGGATGAAAGAAAAGACACTAACCGCTCACCCTGTCTGTTCGCTCTCCATCATATGCTGTCCCCTCGTCTCTAAGCTGTGGAAGTGATAGTGAGAAGAGATATAGATGAGACGAGGTAGTGACAGGGAAAGGCTTAGGGAATGAACGCTATCATATAACCTCCAAAATACCATCCAATCATCACCTATTTTATGCTGTAGAACCCATCCAAA
>CAUJNA010001766.1:0-57141 GCA_963377175.1 Effrenium voratum | reverse complement strand
ACAAAAGAAGCTACAAAATACGATAAACAATATAAGAATTTAGATTATGATACTATAAAAGATATGGTTGATACAAAAAAACTAATTAATAAATACTTTAAAAAATACAACTTCAAATAATTCTACTACAATGCTTCCACATACGAAAAATATGAAAAATAGAATCTAAGTTTATCATATATAAGTAATGGATAATATAATTGCAGAAAGTGAAACTACAATGATTAACTCGTTAAATTTTGGACTTCCTGAAAACGCACAATATATCACAGACCGACGACACGTTAATTATTTTCCATCAGGTAGCAATGTCTATAATCCAAATGCAGGAAACAAAAATATTAGATTTCATATAGCAGGTGAAGACAACACAGATATTGATTTATCTTCTACTCGTTTATTTGCTAATCTTCATGACACCGACGGAACACGAAGTCATTTTTAACGACCGTTCGGTAATTTGTCATCCTTCTTCAGTCGTTATAGATGCACTGTAGGCGGACAACAAGTTCAAGATATTATTGAATACAATAGACACTGTGAATTGTATAATTCTTTTAAAAGTCAAGATGCCCGAGATATGGACGATTTAGAAAGTAGCGCTAATCCTCGTTGGGATGATGACTGGCGACATACATATGCTACTGGACTGGCAGAAATGTTAGATGTCAATAAAAGAACTGACCCTACAGCAGACCCCGCGGCGGTTACATTTCCAACTACACGAGACCACAACAACTGGGGTGATTTAACAGCGCGATATACTCGCCATTCAGTAGGAGGAATTCCCGGCGCTAATAGTTATATGCGATTAGGACATAAACCAGTATGCGGACTGTTAGAAAGCAATGATTATTTACCTCTTCGTTATGCTCCACTTGAACTGGAATTTACAATTGTATCAGATAAACATATACCAGTAGTTACGCCTTTTACCGTAACTGATGCCAACACTCAAAATGATGCCAAAGGTTATTATTTCACAACTGGAGACACCAGCACCTCGTGGGAATTAAATACTGTAATTCTACGAGCAGAGGTAATACAATTGGGCAACACGGTCAACAATAACATAGTTAAACATTTGTTAGAGGGTCAAAGTTTGAAATTAGTTTTTCCAATGTATCACACTATGACGCAATCATTCAACGCGGCAGGAACTGAAATTAATATGAATATTGTTAAATCCGCTTCTAAATTAAATGGTTGCTTCATTACATTGTATCGTGCGCCAAGAGCAGGTGTAGATGCTGATAATAATAATTACTACAGACACAATAATTATATTTGTAAGAGATGGAGCTATTTTTACAATCCTATGATTAATTCTCGTATTTTTGATGGTGCTGACCTTGATGGTGCTGGGCGCGAGCGTTTCCAAGGTAAAGGTTTTCAAGATAAAGATTTAAATTTAACGTGGCAATTACAAATTAATAATAGGAAATATCCAGAGTTTGAATGTCAATCAATGGCAGAAACTGCATATTATGTAAGACGAACATTACACTACTTGAACCCTGACCAAGATGCCTTTAGCATTTCCTACAAGCGATTTAGAGAAGATAAATTCGTGATTGGTATATCATTTGAGAAAATGGCAGACACTAATTTTACTGGACAGAATACTAAAATGGGAGGTTTACTCGTTTTTAAATTGAAAGGGTCTAACAGAGCACTGACAACTGATGAAGATGCGCGAGAATTATTTGTGCATATGATTTCGGAGTCTGTTCTGGAATTACGCGAAAGTGGGAGCGTGCTTTACGATGAAAATTAAAATCTATGATAAATATATAAATGTATCGTCATCACAAGAAGAATGCGAAGAAAAATAAAGGTAAGATATTTTTACAATCCTCACAAATTAAATATAGTCCATTTGAGTTAAAAGATAATGAATATCTAAAACATCTACACGAACAAATGAAATTAAGAAATTCACAGGAAGCATCAGTAGCATTTAGAAAACACATTCAAGAATGACACGCTAGAGCAAACTATCAAAATGAATTAGACAGATTAACAATGGAACTACACCGCCCAAATCTACCACATAGCACATTAGAGCACCTACAAAAAAGAATTGAAGAGTTGAAAAAATAACATTTACTTAAAATATATTGATATAGTATGATTTTATACAATAAAATCTTATTACCAATAATAAATACTATATCAATATGACAACAACCCAAAGTTTAGAATTAATAAACCCATATGCAAAATTTGGACTCAAGAGACGACCTACCTATGAAGAAATCGCTAATCTAATAGGCGAGAACGAACAATTAACAGGAAAACTACCTAATAGAGACGCCACATTTTTTTAAAGCAAGTCCTCAAGGTAGTTTTTTTTGATGGAAGCGACCATTTAGAATTCTTGAAAGACCAAGAAATGAGAATATTAGACAGGCAGATGAGAGAGGCAATGATGAAACAAGAATCACACCGAAACGGACACTCATATGCACTTCATAGGAGAAACGCAGAACCGGCAACAACAACAGATGATGTCCAACCGACACAAGCAGAAGAACCAACAATTGCACAGGTGCAAACAGAGTTGCAACAACGAGCACAACAAGCAACACAAAGACAGCAAGAACCACAAGAACAACATAGAAACTTTATAACACGAGGCGCATCGTCAATATTCAATCGCTTAATGTTAGGCGGGACACTTTCAACTGATACACCAGACAGCCCAGAATTAATACCGTGATGAAATGATGACAGCAAGAGAATCGCAATTAAGTGAAAAAGAAAAATTAATTATATCAAGAATTGATGAACTACACCCAGACATTCAACCGGAGTTTAAACAACAAGCATTTGACATATTGTATTCAGTAAGGGACAGACAACCACGAATTTTTGCTAATAATTTGACTGAAATGAGCAAGGTAGTAAATGATTTATATATTATGCAACTAATTAAGGCAACGGAGTTTGAAGAATTTTCACATCTAGCAAGACTTCATAAGAATGCAAAAGGCGATGTAAAGAAACCAATAACAGAACAAATCGCCCAAATGTATGGCGACTTAGTTTATTACAAATATATCGCCAAACCCCAACAAGTAATAGGAGCAACTACCAAAAAGATGGCACAACCTCCAAGTCGAGCGGCAGGAAGTGGTGAAAGTTAATAATAATAATAATATAAGTATATTTAATGATAATATTAACTAAAAATATACTGAAAAAGGAAAAACATAAATTCAATGATAAATATGATGATGATAGTTTTTCAATACATAACCTAATGAAACCAAACACACCAACGACAATACAACCACCGAAAATGATGAAAAAAGGCATAGCGAGAGAATTCATCGACATTGCAACCAACACAGATACTATTGCTACAGCAACCAGACAGACTGACGAAAAGTTACACAATGATGCAAACCAACCATTAAATATGACATCTGAAGCATTTAAGGTAAAGGAAAACCAAGACAATATGTTTAAAATAATGCTTAAAAACTTTTGGCACAACACATGCAAAAGAAATGAGCCAACAAGAACACAGGCAACACACACATTGAAAAACCAACGCGATGCAATGGTGTCAGCCTTTACTACAATGCTTGACAACAACAAACCGCCAGAACCACCGCCAAAGAAACCACCAGACGAGGATGACAGCGATGAAGAAGAAAAGAAGTTCAAACTGACAAAAATGATAGAAATAATGCTACACAACGGCGCTACAGTAGCAGATATAATACTAAACTTATCACACAGCGCAATTGCAACAACTAGAAATATTGCAGAATTAGTTAATCAGATAGCAGCAGGACATGCACAAAGTAGTAGTAGTTCTTCTAATGAAATTATTAGTGTTCATAGTTCTCCACCTATTACTGTCCATAGTTCTTCATCAGAAAGTCCAACAGAAATACCAGCACCAACTGAAGACGAAGAAGAAGAACCACAAAAATATAATTTTGAAAAATTAAAAGCTAAATGATATTATATATAACGGGTATTGGTCAAAGTAAAAACGATGCAAATAACAGTATGGAAGAAGACTTTAAGAGTAGATGAAAAACAAGAGCAGATACTTTAATAGTAAAAGCTGTTCAAGAATGTGTGGCACGAATTGAGAAATTAGAAAAAGAAAAATCTGACAAATTAATATATAAACTTCCTGCTTTTCAATTTTGCAATGCTTCGTGAATTTAAATTAATAATATTAACATACATTAATATTATTAACTACCATCATAATCTGTAGTTTTATCCTCTGGTATTGTTGTTGAAGTAGTACTACTTCTATCATCTCATAAATCTTCTTCATCAACAAAATTATTTTGAAATCTTAATAATTCCTCGTCTGTTGGTCGTCTTTTAACACTTTATAAAGTTTATGTGTCCAAGAATTAGTATGAAAAGTATAATTACCTCTACGGTAAAATCCACATCATCTACATAGTTTCATTGGCATATTATACTATATTAAATTAGAATATCTTTATTCATCATTCGTAATTTTTGAAATGCCTGTTCAAATCTGATATGAAACATTTTGTTAATGTCTTTAGCATTCATATTCACGTAGAAGAAGCTATAAGGTGCGCCATTAACGGCTTGATGATACATATCTAAGAATTGCTGTTTATCAACAATGGCGCTATTTTCTTCAATAAATCCCAACTACTCACTTGCATTTTTCAACCTAAAAATATATAATGAACTGGCATTGAAACGAATGATGGGCGCTAAAACATTATATTTTTGTGTTGAACAATCTACACGTACTGCATCGCGCCTGCCTCTTGTAACAAGTCCGTGTAATAATTTACTATATCTAACAAATTTAGGGTCGTCGGCGTGGTCATCTATCACGATGAATATTGAATGCAGTTTCTTTATCTTTTTAGATTTCATATAATTAGTTATTTTCTTCTGTCTTTCAATTACATTTTCTAAATCACTTGGGTTATAATTATCAAAATAAATTTGTTCTTTTTCATCATCCACGTGCAATTCATCCCTGATGTATTTTTTAACTTCTGTAAAGGTCGGGTTATTATGAACGCTTGGGGAAAATATAAATATTCTTGCGAATGAATTTCTATAAGCATTCAAGATAAGGTTCTGGACTAAAACTGTTTTGCCTCCCGTTGAACTCGCAACTATAATACTTCTAAATGGTAATTTTTGCACGTGCTCATATTTAGATTGTTTGAATTCATAACCAGTTATGTTTATTGGTTTTATTATTGGGACATCTGTCATAGTTGATATTACAGAAATATAGAAAATCATATTTAAAAATTAACTTGTAATTATTATTAAATGGAACATCATTATGTTATGAGTGGCGGTGAAGAACATAATGGAACAGGTTTTCCATTGCTTCAATCAATAAGCATTGAAGATAATTAGTTTTGTGTCTCTCTCGCGTGTGCAATGAAAACCCCAAGTGCTGTGCCCCACCAATAATCTATTATGCATGAAATAATAAGATTAATTAGAATAATTTATCTTATTATTTAATATGCAAAGGAGTTATACAGATTATATTGATATAATAGATGAAGTAGAAAATATAGAACAAGTAATAATAACTGACAATAAATGTAAGAAAGTATGCTATTTTGTTTTAGAAATAATTAAGTTAGGAATTCACTATATCAAAAATAACAATGTAAATGTTAATGTAAATGGGAAGAAAGAAAAACAAAAAGAATAAGACATAAGACAGAGACTACAGTTTCTTCAACAGATGAAGATAGCGGAGAAATTGTTAAAGAAACAGCAGTTATTGAGGTTGCTTGTCCTATGTGCAAAAAGATGTTAGAAATGAAAAATGAATTAGAAATACAAAAAAAGGAAATTGTAAATGTTCATGTATTCCAACAAGTTTCAACATTAGTAAAAATGATAAGAAAATGAATATTGATAAAACTAAAGACAGTATCAACTTAGAAACTGATGCTCATAATATAATTTTTAAATGGGGTAAGGATGCAACACTCTCGGATAATAATGAAAACGAAACGCAGGAAACCATAAGAGAAATGATGAAAAAATAGTATTTAAAGAGTAGATTTAACACCACGTTAAACGCATAAATCAATCAATAAATAAATAAATGTTTATGTATAGAAATGTCAGAAAATGGTGATTCTACAATTCACGATTTAATGAAACAGATTATACTTATTAGTAAGAATATTAAAACATTAACTGAACTTATTAAGACTATTGGTGAAAATATACCAACCTAAAAGCAATAACGAAGACGATAAGGAGAAGATGGATAAAATCTTTGAAAAGAAAGGATTAGGGCGTCCCTCAGGCGACCATGAAACTAAAAGACAATCTTATTTTGAGATGGTGTCCAAAGGGCGCATTAAGAACCCAAAAGAACAAACATTAGAATACTAGAAAACCGCGAAAGATGGTGATGAATATAAACTTATGGAGTAATATAATAAATATCTAAATCGTTCTAATAAATGAATTTATTAGAATTATTCAGTGGCACAGGCAGTGTTGGACTTATTGCAAAGTCGCTCGGTTTTAATGTAATATCGTTGGATTTGAAAAATGCTGATATTAATTGTGATATACTTGCATGGGATTATAAGCAGTTTGACAGAAATCATTTCAACTTATTTGGAGTTCACCACCTTGCGCAGAATACAGTATTGCAAAAACAACAGGAATAAGAAACATTGAATATGCTAATAGTATTGTATTAAAAACTTTAGAGATTATTGAATATTTCGGATGGCGCCGTATTTTGTTATTGAAATCCACAGACTGGATTATTGAAAAGTCAGTCTTTTATGAATGGGTTAAGGTTTAATGACATTGACTATTGTAAATATGGTTATAATTATCTGGAAAAGAACGAGGTTGTGGAGCAACCTTGATAGATGGAAACCCCGAAGTTTATGTAATAAAGATTGTGGTAAAGTGGTTAATAACAAACATATTGAAACTGCACAACGGATGCCATCCGGTCGTAAGGAAAATTGGGGCGAGAATGATGTAAAACATAAGCAAGAAGATTTATACAAAATACCTGCTGATTTGATTTGTGAAATTTTGGTGAGTTTGGTGGATTAAGGAAAACGAGTTTGGGGTTGGTGTTGAAACTTGAAATTTGCAGGGTCAAATGTTGACATTGGAAGGGTCAAATGTTGACATTGGAAGGGTCACATCTCAACATTGGAAGGGTCACATCTCAACATTGGAAGGGTCACATCTCAACATTGGAAGGGTCACATCTCAACATTGGAAGGGTCACATCTCAATATTGGAAGGGTCACATCTCAACATTGGAAGGGTCCCATCTCAACATTGGAAGGGTCAAATGTTGACATTTGCCCACTCATGAAACATGTGCACAAACACTCACTTGCAACGGCGAGGGCACTGGTTGAAAATGAAGTCGTTGTAGACGAAGCGCGGGCGGCTTTTGTTGTCGGGTTTATGTAATTGTCTATTGCGGTGCTCCTTGTTTGGTTTTTTGTGTGGTTTGTTGTTTGGTGGTTTTTTTCGGGACAGGGGACTTACCCCAGAGCAAAACCAATATTTGTGTCTAAAACTATTTAAAGGGATGGCATCTTATTAAGTAGAGAGATGGATAAGAAATATTGCTCGGGATGTGGAAGGTTTAAAGATGTGGAATTATTTATAGACGATTACAAGTGTTGTGATAAATGCCGTGAAAAGCAAAGAACAGCATTCAGAAAATACAAAGAGAACAACCCCGAAGAAGTAAAAGAGCGTGGCAAACAATACCGTGAAAAGAAAAGAGATGAACTAATTGAGAAAAAGAAGCAATACAGAGAAAGTGAGGAAGGGCAGGCAACAATCAAAGGATATCGCCTGTTAGATGTTCATTGTGATGTCTGTGATTGTGATGTGAGACGCAAACATAAAGCAAAACACGAAAGCACAAGTAAGCATATAGAAAATATGAGGAAATCAACATTGGTTTAAGTTATTCATCAAAATGAATAACTTAAAACATATGATTGTATGTAGGTGATGGTTAGGATTTATTACTTTTGCCATGATGCGGGGGCGGGCAGTATGCTATGATAGTGCTTGTGGGTAAGCCTCTTCTTGCTGATGCAGATACAGATGCAGAGATATAGATACAGATACGGATGCAGACACAGACACAGACACAGACACAGACACAGACACAGACACACACGCAAACACACACACACACAATCACACAGACACACAGACACGCAGACACACAGACACACAGACACACACACACACTGAGACACGCAGAGACACACAGACACACACACTGAGAGACGCAGAGACACACAGAGACACACAGAGACACAGAGGCACAGAGACACAGAGACACACAGACACACAGACACACAGACACACAGACACATAGACACAGAGACACACAGACAGAGAGAGACACAGCGAGACGCAGAGAGACAGAGACACACACACACACACACACGCAGACACACAAGCAGACACACACGCACACGCGCACGCACATGCACACGCACACGCGCACGGACACGCGCACGCACACGCACACGCGCACGCGCACGCGCACGCGTACGCAAACACACACGCACACGCACACGCGCACACACACACAACCACACAAACACAACCACACACACAACCACACACACCACACACACAGACCACACACACAGACACACACACGCACGCACGCATGCACGCACGCACGCACGCACGCACGCACCCACACACCCACACACCCACACCCGCACACACACACGCACGCACGCACGCACGCACCCACGCACACACGCACACACGCACACACGCACACACGCACACACGCACACACGCACACACGCACACACGCACACACGCACACACCACACGCACACACGCAGACACGCAGACACACAGACACACAGACACACAGACACACAGACACACAGACACACAGACACACAAGCACAAGCACAAACACAAGCACAAGCGCAAGCACAAGCACAAGCACAAACACAAACACACACACACACAAACACAAACACACACACAAACACACACACAAACACACACACACAAAAATAAACGCGCACAAAAACACACACAAACACAAACACAAACACAAGCACAAGCACAATAAGCACACGCGCAAGCACACGCGCACACGCGCGCACACGCGCACTCTCGCACTCTCGCACTCTCACAATCCGACACTCTCACACTCTCACACTCTCACACTCTCACACTCTCACACTCTCACACTCGCACACTCGCACACTGCACACAGGCAGAGACACACACACAGAGACACGCACGCGAATACACACAGAGAGACGCGCGCAGACACACAGAGACACACAGATTCGCACACAGAGACCCCCACACAGAGACACACACACAGAGGCGCACACAGTGACACACGCTCAGACACACACAGAGACACGCAGAGACACACACACAGAGACACACAAAGACACACACAGACACACACAGAGACATACACAGCGACACAGACAAATACGCAGAGAGACACACACACAGACACACGCAGACACACAGAGAGACACACAGAGAGGCACGCAGGGAGACACACAGAACGACACACAGAGAGACACGCAGAGAGACGCACAGAGAGACGCACTGAGAGACACAAAGAGACACACAGAGTGACACACACACACAGACACACAGAGAGACACAAAGAGAGACACACAGAACAACACAAAGAGAGACACACAGAGAGACACGCAGAGAGACGCACAAAGAGACACGCGCAGAGACACGCAGAGAGACGCACAGAGAGACACACAAAGACACACACATCGACACACAGAGAGACACATGTCAAACTACAGTTGCATGTGCGCTACACGGATAATTAGTTCTCACATACCGCAGTCCTTGAGCCTCAGCCCGACTACATCTGGAGAAAACAAAGGCTGCAGCAGACTACATTTGTTTCTGTTAGAAACAACACTGCGGTTGCACTTGTAGTAATTGTAACTCCGATTTTAACGTGGTAGCGGAGCTGACATAGAGGGGCTCCAGTATCCAGCAGTAAGTACTACAGCAACTGCAAGAGCAATCGCATGCCAAACTACTGCGACATGTCAGCTTCAGCACAATACAGGAGCAGAGAACGGGCCAACAGCAGAAACAGTAGGAGCCACGATTACGGGAGCAGGAACAGATGGATCGCGCGACTAGGTGATGTCTCGGACTACGCAGCTCACCTAAAGCATGGCAGGATTACCAGACTAAAGTCAGAACCTAACGTCTACACCAATGCGACTCGCGACTGCTACATCATGGTCTACGTGGACGACCTATACTGGTACTTGGAGACAAGACTACTGTCGACTCCATCTTCGAGGCCATCCAGAAGCAGGTTCAACTCAAGCGCGTCGGCCACCTTTCTTGGAAGAAACTGGAGAATAATCGAGCTCGCAGGAGGTTTTCGATTCTAAGGATAATTTGGAATATTGCTTGGTTCCTGGAGCCACTGTTGTCGGGTATATCGAAGAAACAGGTTGACGCGAAGCGAAAGGTCCTGCACCTTGCTTCATATTGAATCAATCATAATATTGCCAAGTGGCACAACGCTTACGTGACAATATCCGGTTGAAGACCTTCGATGACATTCGTGGCACCTGCTGCCGGAGTTTCATCTCAAGGAGCGCCGGAATCAGCCGGTCATAGGAGTGGAGACGCTATTGTGGTAAGTGCTGGGCCTGTGGCAGCAAGCCAGCAGAGCGATGCCGGCGCGGACCCAGACCATGGGAGCCAGGGGGCTTTCAGTACCGTAAGAAGAGGATGATGGCCGGACACAAAAAATGAGTCAGACCCTTGAGTCCCAGTTTGCACACGTTCGTGGGAGAATGAGCGACTAGTGTAACTTGACGACGGAACAGGTGAAGATGAAAGCGAGTAGGCTAAGTGAGCTCGTAGAGCTTGGCTTGTTGGTTGGCCTGCTGGTGCTTGGAGTTGATGCGCACCTCCGTCAGGCCTTTCACTCCAGCTCGTATACCTCCGTTGGCCCTTGGAACACAGGCGCTTGGGATTGCAGAAGGCCTGCTTGTTGCTTGAAGATTCACTGTCAGGCCCGACCACCCCGAGCTCGTGGGAAGCTGGTGAAACCAAACGGCGCCATGGTGCCGGCACAGGTGCTGGATATCCGAAACGCCGCCGCATCTGTTCGGCGTCAGAATCTGTTCGGCTGTGGGGGACATGGCCTGAGTACTCACCAAGGACGATGGCTGCTTGCCGTCCCTTCCCGATCTTGTGCAGTTTGCGGAGAAGGTTGCCAAACCGAAGGACGGGAAGTCATTCTTGCCCCATGAATTGGGACGGAGAAGTCGCCACGTTGCCGAACGGGTGGGCGTCACGGAAGTGCAGGAGGATGCCCGTCGTGCGCATGGTGCCCTGGCTGTAGACTTGCGTGAAGATGTCTTCGGTGTGGACGTGGATGCCAGCGCCCAGGATCGCGTTGGCCAGAACGCGCATCTGCGGTGCTGGGAGATGGGGGTCAACAGCGTGGTTTCCTTCGTAGTTCCTGAGGTTGGGGTTGGGGTGTTTGATCAGCAGTCGGTATCTCCACCAAGGTCGGTGCACGGCTGCGCTCCTGGAGTCCTGCATGGCGGCCTGAATGAGTGATGTCACGCGAGTGCGAGTGGCTGGTTTGGTGCAGGTTGGGGTGGAGCTTTGGTCTGGCTGGCGCGGCCGTTGCGAGAAGCTGGGCATCTGAAGGAGGTGCAGGTACGATGGAGGTGCCGTGTGGTGGTTGAGAGCAACGTGCATCCGGTTGTTGGCGGTCACGGTGAGTGTTGCAGCTTGTGGGCCACGCGCCCCGAACGGCACGACTCCTCATGTCCGCAAATGACCAGAGCGGGGTTGTGATGATGTAGTTGCCAAGATTGACGGTGTGCTTCAGGTTCAGGGCGCCGAGAGTCACGTTGTGAATGGTGAAGGTGACGATCACGGCGGTCGCGTCCTCGGGAGCGAGGGGTGTGATCCTTGTCGATGGCTGCGATCGCGGTGCGATGTCCGTTTGGAGCAGCGCGAATCACCGGAGCGCCGTGGCGCGGCGATGTCTTGACAAAGAGTGGCCTCGTGAAATGGACGGGCTTCTCATCCTACCAGGATGCGACGCTTGAGGTTGTCGTGGTGGTGACAGTGCAGGTCGTCTTGGTGGTGACGAGTGTGAATGGGTGGAGGTGGTTGGTGTAGTGGAACATGTGGTGGAGCAAGCATGTGGAGTGGCAAGCAACGTTGTACTGAAGTGGAGGTGGTGAGAAGGATGGATGGTGGTCGTAGCATGTGCGGTCAACCCCTGATTGTCAACATTCTGAGTCGGCGCGTTGTGGATGCCGAATTCAGTCGCTGAAGACAACGGTGGCAAGGCGTACGCTTGCCGGAGTGTATAGGGTGTCGGAGGTCCTGAACGCTTCCGAAGTCAGCTGTTGGTCTGGTTCCAGGAAAGGTGTGGGAGGCCGTCACGGATTCCACTCGCTGATGATGACGGGATTGAAAAAGAAGGTGACCATACCCGGCTCCTCACTGAGGAGAACATTCTCGTTCAGGGAACCTGTTGGCGCTGGACCCGTGAGGCAACCCCTCCCAACTAACAGGTTTTACTCCGTTCAGCGCTCTCTGTTCATTCAGATTCAAATTCCGCATTCAGACCCGTGTCGTGTCTTGTGATGTCAGGCTGCTGCTTGAGGTTTTCAGGTTTGGTTGGTGTTCTAGCTCGGCATAGATCGCAAGGGTCATGTAGTGATTCCGGCAAATCAGAAATCAACAAGAATCAAAACATCGTCGGAGAGCCACTGGTCTTTGAAGAGCAACAGCGAAACGATCAGTCTCGATATGAGAGACACACAGAGACACCCACACACAGAGACACACAGAGACGCACAGAGACACACAGAAACACACAGACACACAAACACACAAACACACAGACGCACGCACACACAGGCACACGCGCAGACACACACGCGCAGACAACTCACAGAGACACACGGAGACACACACAGAGACACACACACACAGAGACACACACACACACGCAGACACAGACACACAGACAAAGACACACAGACACACACACACACAGGAACAGACAGAGAACCACACAGACACCCACACAGACATAAACAGACACGCAGACAGACACAAAGACACACACGCACAGACACACACACAGACACACAGACACACACAAGCACACACAGAAGCACAGACACAGTCAGCAACAGCACAAACACCCAACACGCAAGCACACACCAACACACACACACCCACACACAAACACGCACCAACACACACAAACACACGAAAAAACACAGACAAACACACAAACGCACGAGGACAGAAACACACAAACGCACACAAGCGCACAAACACACAAACGCACAATTGCACAGACGGACAAACACGCAGACACAAAGCACACACACACAAAGACACAAGCGCGCAAGCGCACACACAAACAAACACCCACACAAACGCACAAACGCACAAACGCAAACGCACAAGCACACAAACGCACAAATGCGCAGACACACAAACACAAAACACACAGACACACAGAAGCACACAAAGCACACAAAACGCACAAAACGCACAAAACACACAGAGGAACACACACAGGTGCACACACACACAGGTACACACACACAGGTACACACACACGCATGCGTCCACACACACACGCGCACGCAGGCACACACAGGCGCACGCGCAGGCACACACACAGGTACACACACACAGACAGGTACACGCACAGGCACGCACACGCACAGGAACACACACACAAGTGCGCACAAAGGTAACACAGGTACACACAGGTACACACGCAGAGACTGACAGACTGACGGACTGACAGACTGACAGAAGCAAACAGACACACACACACACAGACGTGAGACAGAGAGAGACAGACACACAGACAGACAGACAGACAGACAGACAGACAGACAGACAGACAGACGGACACAGACAGACAGAGACAGACACACAGACAGACAGACAGACAGAGACCGACCGACCGACCGACCGACAGACAGACAGACAGACAGACATACACAGACTGACGGGCAGACAGACAGACAGACAGACAGACAGACAGAGACAAAGACAGAGACCCGGAGGGGGACAGAGAGACATACACGGACAGACACACAGACACGCAGGCACAGGCGGACAGCGACTGCTGAGCAGTCGAAGGTTTTGCTGCGCTGAGGACATGGTGTTCAAGTCCGTTGACATGTGGTATAGGCTGCGGCTAGACTGGGAGTGACCTGGGTGCACTGGGTCTTGGTCCTTGGTAGAGGAGAGAAACCAGCGCAAGTGTTGCGCCAGTCACGCAGATTGTCCTTCACGCAAGTTCTTTGTGCAAGCTTCTTTGCGCAAGTTCTGTGGGGCAAGCCTCTCCTCCGATGCGCATTGCAGTCGGGAAGAACGGCTTCCGAGATCCACGCCAAACCTGGCAACTTGCAATCTACGGAGGCTTTGTTGGCCAAGGAGGTTTCGAACCGAAACCCATGGCAGGGCCCAGCTCCGCATTGCAGTGCTCTTCACACGCGCTTCAGCCTTGAGCCTGTTCAAAAAGCCTTTTCTGGAGACTTGCCTGGGGGCAGCTTTGTGTCTTGAACCCAGCAAATCGTGTTTGTGTCACCGCACACTAGTGTGCAACCATTCTATATCTTAGACTGTTGTGCACCTGGTTGAGCTTGTGGTAGGCGGTAACAAAGGTCCCTGCTCAACTCTCAGGATATCAGCCGCAGGGTCAACCCTATGCGGTTGAGAGTAACAAAGTTTGGCACTCCCGCAACTCGAACTCCAGCGCGCGCGATGTTCGTTGCAAGGACGCCTAAACCAGGAAGTGACGTAGATGGCCAATGTGTCCGAACAATGCAAACACATGAATCTAACTGAACTTCAGAGGACCCGACAAAATCCGACAAAGCTCATTCACTCACCCACTCACTCACTCACTCACTCACTCACGCACTCACTCAGTCCATCCACATTTTTTTAATATGCTGGTGGAGTGGACTGGACTGGACTGGACTGGAGCGGAGCGGAGCGGAGCGGAGCAGAGTGGAGTGGAGTGGTGAAATGTTGAGTGGAGTGGAGTGAGTTGAGTGGAATGGAGTGGAGCGGAGCGGAGTGGAGTGGTGAAATGTTGAGTGGAGTGGAGTGAGTTGAGTGGAATGGAGTGGAGCGGAGCGGAGCAGAGTGGAGTGGAGTGGTGAAATGTTGAGTGGAGTGGAGTGAGTTGAGTGGAATGGAGTGGAGCGGCGCGGAGCAGAGTGGAGTGGAGTGGAGTGGTGAACTGTTGAGTGGAGTAGAGTGAGTTGAGTGGAATGGAGTGGAGCGGAGCGGAGTGGAGCAGAGTGGAGCAGAGTGGAGTGGAGTGGTGAAATGTTGAGTGGAGTGGAGTGAGTTGAGTGGAATGGAGTGGAGCGGAGCGGAGCGGAGCAGAGTGGAGTGTTGAGTGGAGTGGAGTGAGTTGAGTGGAATGGAGTGGACTGGAGTGGAGTGGAGCGGAGCAGAGTGGAGTGGAGTGGTGAAATGTTGAGTGGAGCGGAGTGAGTTGAGTGGAATGGAGTGGAGTGGAGCGGCGCGGAGCAGAGTGGAGTGGAGTGGTGAAATGTTGATTGGAGTGGAGTGAGTTGAGTGGATTGGAGTGGAGCGGCGCAGAGTGGAGTGGAGTGGTGAAATGATGAGTGGAGTGGAGTGAGCTGAGCGGAATGGAGCGGAGTGGTGAAATGAAACAGAAATCGCTTATATATTCAAATTCTTCTCTCAGTTTCACTGTCTTCATTGAAGAAAACTTCATTTAATTTGTCAGCAATTTCCATACCAAAACTATGACCGTAAAGTATATTATGCCTCTTGTCCTCATTCATGTCCATATAATGTAAAATGTCAATCAACTCTTTGAAGAAGTGATTCAACTCATCATAAGTATCTTCCATACTTTCGCCGTTTGTATCCCAAAAATAGTTCATGGTGTTTCTTTTCCAGTGCTTCTTCCATTGTTTTTCATGTTTGATGTTCCAATATACAATTGTTAAAACTTGGTGATGTCTGTTGCTTAAATTCTGTAATTTCGGTATGCTTCGTAAATCTTCCAACCTTGGTAAATCAATACCGTTTAAATCAATATAATATGCTAATTTGATGCTATATAAATCAAAGTTGTCATTATCATATCCATATCGTGTTCGGTGGTTTATTACACATATCATTTCTTCACATGTCTCACATCTGATATTATTTGAAATGTTCTGTATAATATCAATAGGTAATGATTTTGATGACATTTTTAATCTGGCATTTGTTTTAGCACAATCTTTACAAAAATAAACATCGCAACATTTACACACATAATTACTTAATACTTGTTGTTTTGCTGTTTCAAATCATCAAAGGTTTCAATTCTATACATGTCATTCTCACTTTCTGTATCGCTCATCATTTTACTAATATATATATATATAGGTATTGTTTCTTTAAACCTTTTTAGTCTAAAACTATAATTTCAACATTTCATGTCGCAATAGAGGTTTGGGAAAATCACTAACATGATAATACTTCTGACCCAATTTAGTTTCTATTTTGGTTATTGTATGGACTGTCCTTAACCAATGACTGGTTCTCTCTTTCTCGCTAATCGCTTTCTTTCTCATTATCTTGACTTTGTCCCCTACATCTAAATCAGGATACACACGAGTTTTTTTGGCATTCATTGATATATTCAGTTTCACTTCAAACTCATTCTTGTTCTTCCTTGCTTCTAATGGTGTCATTTTCGTAACGGAAAATACTAATATATTATTGTAAGTTATTAAAATTTCTAATGTATAATCTATCCATTGTATATTGTTTTTACTTTTCTTTTCATCCGCATCAACTCTTTTAAAAAGCATATCCTTAAAGGTTCTTATAAATCGTTCACCAAACGCCGAATGTCCTCTCGTGGTGTGTAATTCATTTTTTCCTCATCAAGATAATCTGTAATGGTAGAACTAAACAAACTGCCTTCTTCGTCGCTGTATATAATTTTGGGTTTTCCGCCCATTTTCTTAATACCCTCCATTATTCCTGCTAATACATCTGGCGGTTGCTTACTTGCTATGGGTATTACAGTAGCATATTTACTCAAAATATCAATCAATATTAATCCAATTCTAAACTTCTGATTTTCCAAATCATTTTTTAGAAATAAAAAACAAATCCAGTTGAAATTCCCAAAAGGCATGAGGAGCAACAAAACTATTCTGCCCTCGCATTTTCCTTTTTTTCCTCAACATTATTTTTAAAGAATTCATTTACATCACTCATAGTAATTGTTTTGTCCTTCCTTCTTGCATCTTGTAAAGTTATTGCTTTACTTCCGTATCCGCTTTTATCGCAATAAATATCACTAATAATTTGTTGTCTATCCATATAATAAATTAAAATTTATTATATTGATAATAATATTTATAATTTAAATTCAGGATGACAAGTTAATTGATGACGATTAAATTGTGTATATATCTTACCTCTTTCATACATCATTTTAATAATAATATTAATATATATCACGGTATTTTTAACATTAAACTTTTCACTTTCAATAAACAATTTGATATTTTCTTTAACATCTTCTTTTTCTTTTCTTTGATACTCCAGCATCCATAATATGTGTTTAACCATTTCATACTTTTCTTACTGATTTTAAGAAACTGTTTAACATAATCGTAAGGTGGGATTTCATACACAGTTAGAAATATTATAATGTCGTCTTCAACATTTGTTTTAAGAAACCTTTCATGGTTCAAATGACATTTGATTAATTCTTGATAAAACCTCCCATTTTTACAAATCTTACAGATTTCTGCATCCAAAGAATAATCAATAATATTGTTTACTATTCCATTAGGTAAATTCAATTTGTATAATTCCATATTCTCTTTTTTGAAATGGCAACAGTCATAGCATTTCTTATTTATGTAATTGTTTACTGCTTGTTCGTTCATTACTCTCTACTATATATAGGTATTATTTCTTTAAACCCTTTTTAGTCTAAAACCAAGATTTTAATATAAAAAATATTAAAATATTAATGTGCTGATACATTACAGTAAAAGCAGTAAGCAATACAGTTGTCTCTCTCATGCCCTGTATCATTACATAACCTTTGTGCTGTAAAGTTGCTACATAATTTTCCCTTCTTCGTTTCAAAGTTAAATGAAGTATTACACTTTTGGCATCTACTTTTAAACTGTGATACACACCATTCAGCGCTTATGTATTCTTCTTCGGTTATCTCTCTCTTCGCCCTCCTGTCTTGTATCTTAAAATTGTCTACTTTGTTTCTAAAATATATCATTATCATATTTTTATCCATTTGCTTATCAAAGTCTGGAATACAATAAAATTTAACTTTCCTAAAATCAACACAGCGAGTTAATGCCGTCCATATCCACTCTCTGCTGGTTATGGGTAAGTCCCATTCGTGAATAGTTATGTTTTCCTTTACGCTTGACCCCTGACTTGAATGACAAGTAGCACAGTAAGGATAGATGAAGTTGTTTTTCTACAATAGGTTCAATCAACATAAACTCATCTTCTTGTCTTGCTATATTCTGTAATGTTATTTGCTTCCCTACTTCATCATCTTCTATCTTTGTAATCCTGTATCTCAAATTGATATTAACCCTTGGTTGTTTAATCCATGTTCTCGCAACCAAAATATCACCCACTACATATTTCTCACTTATGTTTAGTCTGTCTCTAGTCTCATTTGCTACATTTTCGCATCTCATATTGGTACAAGCGATATTATGCTCTGATGCCATGATGTCATCGGTTAAATAACTGTATTTAAGTATAAACTCTTTGCGTGGAATGTTGTTTTCCCACCAGTCATTATACATATCATTTAATATTTTCCTGTTTCTTTCTCCTTCTACGCTGTCCTTTGCTCCTACTCTCTTACATATTCTTAAGAAAATATGATATTTAAACATTGTGTCTATACAGTTGTCAATGTATGTTGAGGGGTCTTGGCAGTTTGTCATGGTTTCCACCCCTTCTAACTGTTTTACATCACCAGTAGCAATTCTGATGATATGAGTGTTGTTTTCCATAAACTGCCAAACTTTATTCAAACTGTATAAATTCAACATATAAATCTCATCAAACACTATTACATCAAAAGGCGAATAATCATAAATTGGTAACTTCTCTCCGGCATCTTCATGAACGGCAATGCTAAAAAACTTGTTATACGTTGTTGCTTCTATTCCTTTATCTTGTATTTCTTGTAATTGTCGGTTGGTAGGCACTACAAATAATACATTCTTATTCATCTTTTGGAAATGCTGACCTATATAACTCTTGCCTGTGCCCGGAAATTTACCCCTAACAATTACTGGATTTTGTTTAATAACTTTTTTACAAATGCTTTCAGTATTCCATTCATCTTCAATAGAAATATTAATATTCTTAATCTTCGGTATTTCAGGTAATTCATTAAACTTATACTTGTATGGTTGTGTCGGTAATGTTATAGTGTGCTTCTCTTCAAGTCTCCAGTCGCCTATCTCATCGCCAAATTTCAGCAGTCCTTCCTGCCATTTTCTTAAACAAGTATATCCATAAACTTTATCCAAATCGCCTTTGTGGATAGTAAAACTGTCTTTTTTAACACTATACACTTTAACATTATTATCAGTTAATGTTTTATATGTTTCATACATTTGAAATTTTGGTATTGTAAAAGCAGTTCTTGAATATACATAAATCCATTAGTCAATACTTTTTTATCTGACACATTCAATACATAATATGTCATGCCCTCTGTATCCTTTACTCTCATTTCATCATCTTCTAATTCTTCTAATTCTGTTTGGTACTGACTGATTGTATATATTTTACTGGTTGGATTCAACTTTTGATAATAACATGCCTCCCTCAATGAGTTAAATGTGCTACTTTTCTGTGATGTGTTATGCGATTTTTCCAGCATACCGATGCTGATGTTTGCTACTTTCTTTTGTACTTGCTTATTTAAATCTTCATTGCTTGATATTTTTGTAGAATAGAGTTCATCATTTTTTTCTTGTAATTAACTTTATAAAAACGTGATTAGGTTGTTTGTAATATAGCATCTTCAACTTAATATCACGCTTTAACAACTGCTTTAAAAACTTACCGTAAATCAGATTAAATTTCTTGTTAAAAAATATGTTTCCTTCATAGACTTCTACAATGTATAAAGTTAGATTGTTAAAACTATTAATATCACAATCAGCGAAAGGTTTAAACACATCTATTTCAGTAAATCTTGGGATGTATTTAATACAGCACCCGCCAAAAGTAAATGCCTTTCTAATGTCAATCTCCCTCAACTTCTTCACATTAACCTTATTATCAAACCTCCCAACCGGAACAATAGTTTTACACTCCTTCAATACCTTAGTATCAACTTCATTGTAATATGATAAATGGTTTTCCTTAAACATGTCCTTCTGAAATCTGAACATAGCACTAACAATGCTATTATATGTGCCTTCATCATCAACCGCCACATCTTCATCAATCCTATCTTTTGATAAACTCTGCGATACAGTATTATATTATACTTACTGTATTTTTGAGTTTTTTGTAATAAAACTTACACATGATATTAGCAATTTGTCCGGAATTGCCATATTTAATGTAGGGTTTGTATCCTGCTTCGTTGGGTTGATGAAATACTTTTACCATATGATTGTCAGAATGTATTAAGGCGTATTCTTCTTCATCCCGCATCTTTAACAAATCATCTACATCATCAAACATTTTATACTTAATAGGTTCATTCCTGTCAGTAATATAAGACCTGCTTGTAGCAGGCGCTTTAAATCCTTCCTCGTTTGCTTGCATTTGCCTTACTGTGTTTAAATCATGGTTTAACAAATAAATATGGTTATTCTTAACTAATCCTCTGAACATTTTAAATCTTCCCTTTTGAAGTCATTTGGGTCGTGTTGATAAATTCAACCTCCTGTAAAGTTGTAAAGTCTGACTGGAATATTGAAGAATTTAAAGACCCTATCCATTTGGTTTGTTGATGCTCCATTGTTGATAAACTCTTCTTCTGTCATTTCCAGCAATTCTTAAATCTTATTTCGGGATAATGTTTTAGCATTATGTGCCTTCTTTGCTCTTGTCAGTTCTGTCCCTTCAAAGTTTTCAAATAAAGCATTTATCCAACATTCATTATCTCTATATTCCTTCTTTTGTAATGCTTCTTTTATTGTTAAAGCATCGGCGTCAACTTCGGTCTGGATGTATCTATAATAGATGCTTATATTCTGACTTTCCCTCAGTGATTGTTCTCTTTCATCGTAGTTTGAGGTGTCAGTTTCAACCAGTTCAACGCTTTCAATTCTAATGGCGTCAGCGTATTCCACAAGATGCCCTATATCATCAAATTCGCTACTGGTGTTCATCAACAGCATTACCCTTTTGAATAAGCTTTTTTCATCTATATGATATTTTCTAATCTTTCTACTTACTACTGTTTCAATAAATTGAGTTGCCTTTACGATTGCCTCGCCCAATGCTCTTTGTCTCCCTGATGCTTTCAGTAATATAGGATAATATGCTATGCCATCTAATATAAATGATGGTTTCTTTATTTCGTCTCTATTAGCAACTGAAAACAGCATAAATTTTACATCATAAGTCTTCCTGTTCTTGAGAACCTCCTTTGCCTTCGTTGCTAATCCCGCTATTGCTTTTCTTTTAAAGATGGGTTGCTTGTCGTGTGTTTTAACCACTGCTTTAACTTCCTTTCCTGTCCTTGCTTTCTTTGCTGTCTTTGCCATTCTTTCTGTTATGGGTTCTGCTTCTTCGTACTTTGCTACTGCTTTATCATATCTCTTCAATCCTGATTTTCGTTTCTTTGTATCATTGATGCTGATGTCATTTGTCAATTTATTTGCCGTTTCATATTGTGAAATCTTGCGGTCTTCATACAAATCAACTAGTTTATTGATTTTTGCTTGTATATCCGGCGGGACTTTGCCAATTTTACTATATCTTATAGTTCTTACATTCTGGGTATATTGTCGGATAAGTTTTTTAGTCATGAATATATTTATACTATATTTATAATAATAAGTATTTCTTTAAATGCTTTCGTCTTAAACTTAAATTAATGATATGTCTCGAAACAGTCTTAAAGAAATGTTATAAAATATAATTAAGATAATGACAAAGAAACCAGAAGATATGACATTGGATGAGATTAGGGAACAGATGGCGTTGTTTTCACGGTTGTATTATCATAAGAGAAAAGAAGAAGACCCTGAATACATAAAAGTGAGAGAGAGAAAGAGAATAACAGGTAAAGCACTTTATCATAAGAAAGCAGAGAGAGAAGCAAGAGAAACCGAAGAGAGGAGAGAGAGAGGAGAACCAGAACCTGAAAAGTCAAATTATCACCCGAGCAGAAAATACAAAACAGAATATGCGATGGTTGCTGTCGCTAATTAAAAATAATATTGTTTTAATGAAAAATAATATTATGTTAGACTTTCTTTTTCTTTTTCCTTATCTTCATCATTTTCACTTTCAGCATCAGTAGGAATAGGCATATCGGTAGGAGGTGCTATTTCATAATTAGGATCTTCTTCTGAGGATGATGAGTTAACAGTATGCGTTGAAGAACTATTAACAGTGATAGGCGGAGAACTATGAACACTAACAGGCGGTGAAGTGTTTAACGCAACTTCCTCACTAACATTTGTATTTCACCAATTCATTATGGCACTTGCTATATCATAAGACGATACTACTGAATTCATTGTTAAACTAACTAATAACTCTGAAATTTGGATGGTTGTTAATGTAGTGTGATATGTTAAATGTGCTACTATTTGTCCTATACTAAAACCTGACCTCATCATAAATTCTATAGTCCTCATCAACATAAATATGTTCTTTCTATATTTATGAATGTCATCATCTTTTTTGTGATCATCATCGTCATCGTCATCATCATATAAATCAGGGTCATATGTAAATGCTTCTGCTTCTGCTTCAGCCTTGGTTATCAATTTGCTCTTAAACTTCTTTGAAGACCCACCTAATAGTTTTGTCATATCATCAAAATTATAAGTTTGCGTTGCCTTATCATATGGTAGGTCTGTTTGTGTTGCCTTGTTTTCTTTGTTAAGCGTTTGTGTTGCCTTGTCTGCCATCATAACTTGAGCGTTCATATATCTTTCTTTATTCTTTTAATTCATTAAATCCATTTTATCAAAATCAAAATATTCAAGAACATATCTTTCTTGTATCTCTTCAGTATAACTGTTGTTTTTAGTTTGCTTGTCATTGCTTGTGTAAGCATTTCATCATATGTGGGGCGTTTCCTTAACTCGTGTTTGCGGTTGTTAATCATTTTATATAATTATTGATAAATTATATATGTGATTTATTTAACCCTTTGTTGCTTTGCCTTTGCCTTTCATATCTCTCCAATCTTCCATTCTTTTTCTTAGCAATTCATCATTTACTTCTGTTGTCCATTTTCCGCTGTTCATAAGTTTCTCCACCAGTCCAACTAAATAAGTTCTACCTGTTTCCTTTTTACCTTTCCACTTTTTCTTTGTGTTTGAATATTGTTGTTCCTGTTCTTCAGTAAGTCCTGCTCCTCGTAAATGTAATTGAAATAATATGTCTTCCTCTTTTACTGTGCTTCCTTTCCAATGGTTTATATCAGTTGAATAGTCAATGGTTTCCTTGTGTGTTCTTGTTTGTCTTTGTGGGATTGTGGATGAAATGTCAGCGTTGTCCCTTTTTTGCTCTCTTCTTTTTCTGCTTCTTTTATTTCTATTGGTTCAGGACTGCTTTTATCTTCGTCATTAAATCGTTTCAATTCCAATCTTGTTCTTGCTATTTATAAATTTGAAACTCTTTTTGGTTCAAGATTGTATTTATCTTCATCAATAAATCGCTTCAATTTCAATCTTGCTCTTGCTTTTTGTAAATTTGAAACTCTTTTTGGTTGTAAATCTTCCAATGGCGGTAAATCATCATAGTCGCTGCATTTTGATGATACTACTGACTGCCAGCCATCTTTCTCTTCTAACTGTCTGGCTCGGTGTGCCCTTTCGTGTGAATCATCTAAAAATTGTCGTCTAACATCTTCTAACATTTGACTTATTTGTTGTTTGTGTTGTTCCTCGGCATCGTCCATTGTAGCGCTTAGTGTTTGTATTGCTCCGTCTCTTAAATCATCCATTTCATCATCCCTTGCCATATCAAAATGTGGGACTGTTTTAGGTTTTTCTAACATTTTTTGAAATGTTGTTGTCTCAAATCCACGGTATTATTGTCATGCACTGTTCCTAATGGACTGTCGCGAAAATAATAAGCGTTTCTGTCTATTACATCTCTGATATTCTTATTTTTATATTCTTCCTTTGTAATTTCCTTTCTCAGTTCATTATAAGACGGTCTTAATCGCAATTGTGATTTTAGCGTTTTCATCTGTGCATTGTCTAATCTCATTAGTATATAAAATTAACTAGATTATAATTTATTACTCTATTATAATTAATTTATTCAAAATCAAAATATTGTCTTAATTGATTGATTATTCCTTTCTTCTTCTTAATCATTTCTGAATAGGATTTACCTGTTTCACTTGATGGATAATGACGTATTTGTTCACCTTCCAACCTTTGGATTTCATTAAAATACGCCTGTGCTTCATCCATATATCTTCTTTTATTTTGAAATACAGCATAATCTTTTTTAGCGGTATGATGTGCCAATTGTTCTTGTAATTCTTCCAAATATGTGTAATTAGGTTGGTGTGCCTTGTTGTCTCCTTCATAATAGTAATGTTGAGTTGATTTATATTTATTCTTCTTTTTTGGTTTGTTTGTTTCAAAAACTGCTTTTCTATCGATAACATCACTGATATGAGGTTTTTCTTTATTTTGCGGTTCTGTTATTCTATTTACAACGTTGTCATAAATTTATTTACGACGCATAAGCAATTGTTTCTTATCAATAATCATTATATATCAATAATTAGATTAAAAAATGTTACTTGCTAAATTATTAATTTTCTGTTTATTTTTATTATCTCGCTCTACCTTCATATTATTGTATCTATCTTTCGCGGTTTCAACTACTTTATTAGCAGTTGTTTCTAAATGTTTTTCAATCGTTCTTCAACTCTTCTTTCTATTCCATGTTCATCCACTTTTGGAATATCGCTTTTTACTCTGTTATAAACATCTTCTTTGAATTCTTCTGCTTGGACTCGATTGATGACCTTTTTTCTCATGGGTTTATTTAAATCTATAACTTTATTAGTGCCCTTCTTCACTCCTCGGCAAGCGTGTTTATACTTATAGTTGTAAGCAGTCATTAAAGTTCCACAAGTAGGACAGTTCATTTTCTCCTTCATTTGCATTTTAACAGTAAATTCTTTTTCAACTACTTCATTATTCTCAACAGGTTTAACTTCTTCAACTACTTCAGTATTCTCAACAGGTTTAACTTCTTCAACTACTTCATTATTCTCAACAGGTTTAACCTCTTCTACTGCTTCGTTATTTTCACTAACAACATTTACCACCTCTAGTTTGCTCATATATTTATATTATATTTTTTATGATGAATTATTAAGTCTCAACAAATGTTAAACTAAAACTACTGTCCGCCCCGTGTAAATCTACAGTTTTTCCACAAGCGTCAACATATTTAAAATGTAAGCGTCTTAAATGCCTCATTGAAACATCATTAGCGTCATTCATCAAAATCTCATTATCATAGATTACATTACCAAACCCTGCAGTAATAGGAATTTTCTTTAATACGCGAGCAACTCCATAAGGTGCTAGTTGGTTGCCATTAGTTAAACTATCACTGGTTAAGTAAATATTTTTCATTGGTAATAAATTCACAAAACCATTAACGAAAGGGTCAACAGTGTTTCCTAAAACATTGTTAACAGACATTCTATGACTTCTGTCATAATCAACACTAAAACCATAGTTGGTTTGCAATTCTTTATCCGTATGAATTACGAAAATTAAGAAACATAATTAACAGTTATAGTTATAGTATTTGTTTTTAATGAATAAGTACAACTAAAAAAGTCGCTATTTCCATCAGTTCCATTAGTAGCAGTATTCAATTTATTTTGTCATTCGGTTGCTAATTCACTACCTACATAACTACCTTTATCAGGTGCTACAATAAAATAGTATACAGGCGCTCCTGTTAATATTCCTGCTAAATATAATCTATTATTTACATTTTCTTCAATCGGATAAATAGTATTAGGCAGTGATAATTCATGGACGTATAGTTTTGTATTTGCTCCTGTTTCTTGGGTTTCTGGTAAATCTATAACAAAGTCAGAAGTGCTCAAACTTTCGTTTAGATTTCTATGTCGTGTATCAATGTATATTTTTCTAAATCTTGTCATATTTGTATTAATGAATTAGATCAAAAATATCAATAATTAATATAATGAGAAACCATAAATATTATTTAAAAGAAGGAAAATTAAAATCATACAATCCACTTCATCAAGCTCATAGCGAAATGTATAGAAAAATAATTAATGAAATTCAACAAGAAAAGTCATTATTCAAACCTAAATATAATATAAATTTATCTGACGCAGAAGGATTAAACAAAGCATATACAAATGGTAAAGGTTATTTTTTAGATGAAAATAAACTATATGTTGCTGGGACATTTGGTAAGAATCATCTTCAATCAAATATTAATGATATTTTAAGTGATACTACAACTCCATTTGGTTTAAGTTCATACAGTGAAAGGTACAGAGATATTAGTGATATACTTGATGAAAACCATAATATAACTGAAGTTATTTCACATTCATTGGGTAGTAGCGCGAGTGCTAAATATTTACAAAATAACCCTGATAGAAATATTCGTTTGACAAGTTATGGCGCCCCTTTTATTTCAATGTCAAACAAAAATGATGACAACTACACAAGCCTACGAAATTTTGGAGATATAGTCAGTGTTTTAGATAGAGGCAGTATAGCATCAAATAGAGGAGGTTTTAACCCATTAGCAAATCATCAACACTCATTATATGCAGATACAGGTAAAGACCTGTAAAGGAAAGTTTGTAGTTTTATATATAATGCCTAGTAATGATATAAAAATACTATAAATCCTAAAAATAAAGTCAGTTATGATGACATTAAAAAGATTGTAGAAGACGAACCTAATTATGAGGTTGAAAATCATATTAAAATACATCTAAAAAACTATTAAATAAACAATCTAAAAAAGAAGTTCTAGATTATTCACACTTTAAAATATATTAATTTAATAATAGAACAATATAATATTTTTCTTTTTTTTAATATATAAAGATGGAAACATTACATATTGAAGATGTTCTTGTTGAAAAGAATTTAAGATTTAAATGAAAAGCTTGCGGTTCTTATGTTAGGTCAAAAGAAAGTAAAACTTTTACCCTTCGTCAGTTTCTACTTACACTGCTGATACAAATTCAGTAATTAGATTTAACATTACTGGACCACCTAACCAATGGTTGTCCTTACCTTCACTATTATTAGGATTTACTCTAAACAACACTGATACAGCAGCAAATCACGAGCTTCGACCAATTGATACAGCCGGTTTCTTTGATAGGGTGCGTGTGTTAATGGGTGATGTCATTGTATGTGATTTAAATTCTCTTTCTCGTGCGAGTGCAATGAAAGGTGTATTAAAATCATCAGAAGAAAAGAATTGATGAAGCATTGGGTTTTGGAAATACTCTACTCAATCACGATGGACGGTTTTTAGTTTGTGATGCTACTGGAACCTCTTCTACCCAAGCAGTCATTAGAAATGTAACCAATGGTAATTATAGAGGAATTAAAACAGGTAAAAGTGCCAATGTCTATTTTGATTTAAACTTAAAATGTTTCAAGACTTGTGAAAACTGGATACCTTTATCTTATTGTCCCATCACGATTGAATTATATTTAACAACTGATGTATTAAAACCAATTGTTAATAGATCAGGACTTTTCACTGCTTCAAATACGAGTATCACTTGGTCAGTTACAAAACCTTTATTTAGTAGTGGAGGGCCACGCCCCGCAAATAAATTGCTTCATACATACACCCCCCCCTACATTTTTTTTCATCTTCCATCTTCTACCCTTATTTGTTTTCATCATTTTTCTACATTCCTTTCTGTCCATCTCATCCGTTTTTTTATCATCAATTTTCCAAAATTTTCGCCATCCTTTTCTCCTTTCTCCTCGCCTCATTCATTTCACCAACTACCCTCCAAAATGTCATTTCCTCAATCTCCTCACCTCATCCATTTCAAAAAAAATAAATTTTGCAAAATATATTGCAAAAAATATTTGTCATCAAAAAAATATTCGAACTGTCTAAAAACGATTTGTCCATTTCCCGGACAAAAAATAGAACAGCAACAACATCACTCCCTCCTTCGTTTCATCAGTTTCATCATATATTTGTTTGGGCGTGGTCGCATAGCTTGCGAGCTTCGCTAACGCTCGCGTGTCCCTTGTAGGATTTTATGGGGTTTTATGGGGCTTCTGGGGGTAATCCGTCGTGCCGGCACTTGGTCTTCGTCGTCCTCGTCCTGACTGGGTGCGCTTGGCGTGTTCTTAACAGAAGAGAGAAAGAGAGAGAGAGAGAGAGAGAGAGAGAGAGAGAGAGAGAGTGGCTACATGTCCGCAGTGAGCCAATCCAAGGCACCGCTACCTGCCCAAGATGTTGCCATGTAAGGGCAGTTCTGCTGGCACACGTGTGTTGATTGTGCCGCTTCGTCACCAAAATCCCTAATTTCACCACCAAAATCCCTAATTTCACCACCAAAATCCCTAATTTCACCACCAAAATCCCTAATTTCACCACCAAAATCCCTAATTTCACCGCTGACATGGCTGATTTCAAAGGTGAAAGTGGCACATTCGGCAATAGGTTCGCACAGACCCAGATGATGGAAAAATGCGTTTTGTCCCAGCACCATCAGCATTTTTGACCAAGCAGTTTTAAGCTTTTTGTGGGACACCCGACGCCGTGCTAGGTTGATGAGCGAGCACGACAAGCTTGGGTGCGCCCCCTTTTGACTGGGGGGCAGGGCGGGCTGGCTTGGGTTTTGGGTTTGTTGGTGGGTCCCTCCCTCTCTGTTTTGTTTTTTCCTGCGCAGGTATCTTCAGCGTCTTCTTCGCCTACGAGACCGAGCCCTACTAGGTAAGGACTTGGTCGGGAGGGCTTTTTTTTTTTTTTTTCTGGGGCGGGGTATATATATATAATATAAGGGGAAACTCTCGCCAATTTTTCCCTGCCCTGTTTGGCAATTGGCGAGAGTTTCCTGATATATCTATATGAATATTGGTGTTGTCTAAATTTGATAAACTATGGATATTCCCCTTAAAATTCATTATTTTCAAATTTTAGAATTCCTATTTTTTAATGTGTTGTCGTTGGATGAACCTAGAAATTTCAAGTTTCAAGCCCAACCCCAAACTCAAAATCCTTAATCCGTCAAACTCACTAAGATTTCACAAATTAATTCGCTAGGTATTTTATATAGGTCTTCCTGCTTATGTATTGTTGGATTGTCTCCCCAATTTTCCTTGGTGCCCGATGGCAGTCTCTGCGCTGTTTCAATATGTTTATTATTCCTGATGTTGCCACAATCCTTTTTACATAATTCTCTAGGTTTCCAAGTTGTAATGTTATTCCAGAGCCTAGTCTCTTTCTGTAAGGCATTCCATATTTACAATAATCAACATCTTTAAAATCAAACTCATCCATAAACTCCTGATGTTTTAATAATCCAGTTTGTGGATTTTCGATTACAAAATATTTAGATTGAAATATTTGATAATCTCAATAGTTTTTAAGACAATACTATTTGCATATTCGATATTCCTAATTCCCCTAGTTTTTGCTACACTATATTCAGTGCATGGGGGACTACTCCAAATAAAATCAAAATGGTTTCTGTCAAACTGTTTGTAATCCCACTCCAAAATATCAGTGTTGATATCAGCATTTTTCAAGTCTAATGAGATGACATTATAACCGAGTGACTTTGCTATGGTTCCTACACTTCCAGTTCCACTAAATAATTCTAATAAATTCATATTATTAGAATTATTTATATTTAATTTTCAACAATTACATATTTACCATCATCGCCCTTAATTAGTTTATAATATTCTAATGTTTGTTCTTTTGGACTTTTGATTTGTCCCTTATTTAACATATCACAATATTTTTTACGCTTCGTGTCATAATCACCGCTGGGTCTGCCTATCCCTTTCTTTTCAAAGATTTTGTCAATCTTTTCCTTCTCTTCATTGTTATCTTTTGGTTCGTATGCCTTTGCATCAAGTTTCTGGTCAATAGTTTTTATCATCTCGTACAACAGTTTAACATTTTTACTAACTGTCATTATCTTCTTTGATAGTTCAACAATAACATCATTTTCATTTTCAGACATTACTATATATTTATTTAGATATTTATTTATTTAATTATATATTTTTCATCATTTGTTTAACAGTTTCCTGTGTTTCGTTTTCATTATTATCGGATGGTGTTGCTTGCCTACCAAATTTAAAAGTTATATTATGAACATCCGTTTCCAGATTTATACTGTCTTTAGTTTTATCAATATTCATTTTCTTATCGTTTTTACTTATTTTGAAACTTGTTGGAATACATGAACATTTACAATTTTTATTATTTTTTATTTCTAATTCATTTTTCATTTCTAACATCTTTTTACACATTGGACAAGAAAACTCAATTACTGCTGTTTCTTTAACAATTTCTCCGCTATCTTCTGTTGAAGATAGACTTAAACTTGTCTTATTTTTGTTTTTCTTTTTCTTTTTCACCATTTATATTAATATTTACATTTTTATTTTTGATATACTGTATCACAAACTTAATTAATTCTAATGAATAATAACAGCATTTTTTAGTTTTATTATCAGTTATTAGTACTTGTTCTATATTCTCCATTTCATCTATTATATTAATATAATTTGAATAACTCCTTTTCATATTAAATAATAAGACAAATTATTTTTAATTTCTGTCTTTCTTTTCTTGTACAACTTGATAGAACTTGATAAGTTCTATCAAGTTCTAGAACTCTAGGAAAAATGGTTCTTTTTCCTAGAGTTGTACAGTTTTTTCATTATATCGTCTTTATTCCATCTGAATTTTACAAATTTCTGATGATGTTTTGAATTTAGATGTTTAAATAAATATTTGTCATCATAAGTTTTACAACAATTGCAATGGATAACAGTCATATAATAATAAGATAAAATAATTATTTAAATTATTTAATCTTATTATTTTCATGCATGATAGAATATTCGGAGGACACAGCACTTGGGGTTTTCATTGCACACGCGAGCGAGATACAAACTAATTAGCTTCAATGCTTATTGATTGAAGTTGATGAAAGAGCCTGTTCTACTACGATAGACACCATTCATATCATAGCAATGCTTTCATACAATAAATAATATTAAATTATTTTCTAAATATCTTTAATATCAACTATATGACAGATGTTCCAATAATAAAACCAATAAACATAACTGAATATGAATTCAAACAATCTAAATATGAGCACGTGCCTAAATTACCATTTAGAAGTATTATAGGCGGTTCAACGGGCGGGAAGACTGTCCTTATTCAAAATTTAATATTGAATGTTTATAGAAATTCATTTGCAAGAATATTTATATTTTCACCCAGCGTCCATAACGACCCTACATTTACAGAAGTTAAAAAATATATCAGGGATGAATTGCACGTGGATGATGAAAAAGAACAAATTTATTTTGATAATTATAATCCAAGTGATTTAGAAAATGTAATTGAAAGACAGAAGAAAATAATTAATTATATGAAATCTAAAAAGATAAAGAAACTGCATTCAATATTAATCGTTATAGATGACCACGCAGACGACCCTAAATTTGTTAGATATAGTAAATTATTACATGGATTATTTACAAGAGGCAGGCACGATGCAGTAAGTGTGATTTGTTCAACACAAAAATACAATGTTTTAGCGCCTATCATTCGTTTGAATGCCAGTTCATTATATATTTTTAGGTTGAAAAATGCCAGTGAATTAATGAGTTTTATTGAAGAAAATAGCGCCATTGTTGATAAACAGCAATTATTAGATATGTATCATCAAGCCGTTAATTTTGCTCCATATTCTTTTTTCTACGTGAATATGAATTCAAAAGACATTAACAAAATGTTTCATATCAATTTTGAACAGGCATTTCAAATTACAAATGATGAATAAAGATATTCTAACTTAATATAATATAATAATATGCCAATGAAACTATGTAGATGTGGTGGATTGTATCGTAGAGGTAATTATAATTTTCATACTAATTCTTGGATACATAAACTTTATAAGGCATTGAAGATGAGGGCAACGGACGAGGAATTATTAAGATTTCAAAATAATTTTGTTGATGAAGACGCTTCGCCAGAGGCTCGCGAGCTTCGCGACGATTTAATAGATGAAACAAATAGCACTGTTTCAACATCAACGCCAAAAAGTGAAATGACAGATTATGATAGCAATTAATAGCATTAAGCCATTGGCTTAATGTTATTAATTCAAAATAAAGAATAACTACATAGATTCAAAGCAGGTAATTTATAATATATTTTATCTTTTTTACATTCATTAACTTTTTCTAATTTATTGATTATTGCTTTCAATGAATTTATTTGTAGAATATCAATTCTTGACATTTCACTTATCGTATTTACATCTATATCTTTTATTACTTTAATAGCCTCTTCGTCATCAATTTCTACTGGTTTTGATTTACTTGAACCCATTATATATAATATTATTTAGATTTTTAATTTTTCAAAATTGAAATGTTGGTTTTCTTCTTCTTCTTCGTCTTCAGTTGGTGCTGGTATTTCTGTTGGACTTTCGGATGAAGAACTATGAACAGTAATAGGTGGAGAACTATGAACACTAATAGCTTCATTTGATGAATTGCTACTGCTACTTTGTGCATTTCCTGCTGTTATCTGATTAACTACATCTGCAATATTTATAGTTGTTGCAATTGCGCTATGTGATAAGTTTAATATTATATCTGCTACTGTAGCTCCGTTGTGTAGCATTATTTCTATCATTTTTGTCAGTTTGAACTTCTTTTCTTCTTCATCGCTGTCATCCTCATCTGGTGGTTTCTTTGGCGGTGGTTCTGGCGGTTTGTTGTTGTCGAGCATTTTAGTAAAGGCTGACACCATTGCGTCGCGTTGGTTTTTCAATGTTTGTGTTGCCTGTGTTCTTGTTGGCTCATTTCTTTTGTATGTGTTGCGCCAAAAGTTTTTAAGCATTATTTTAAACATATTGTCTTGGTTTTCCTTTACCTTAAACGCTTCAAATGTCATATTTAATTGTTGATTTGCATCATTGTATAACTTTTCTTGAGTCTCTCTGGTTTCTGTGGCGATTGTATCTGTGTTGGTTGCAATGTCAATAAATTCTCTCGGCGTGCCCTTTTTCATCAATTTCGGTGGTTGTATTGTTGTTGAAGTGTTTGGTTTCATTAGGTTATGTATTGAAAAACTGTCGTCATCATATGTGTCATTGAATTTCTGCTTCTTTCTTTTCAGTATATTTTTCGTTAATATTATCATTATTATTATTTATATTTTTATTTCTTACCTTTGCCCTTAAAACTTGCCTTGAGTTCTTCTATTCTACCTTTGCCTAAATTTACTATCCACCCGCCATTATCAATAGTGTCTAAAATCATATCTACTAAATATTCTTTGTACGTTCTCGCCTTGCCTCTGCCTTTGTGTTTCAATTCTTCTTGTATTTCGTTTTCTTGTGGCACTTGAATTCCTCTTAAATAAAATTGAAATTTAATATCATCTACTGTTAAATTAGGGTTGTTTTTCCAGTAAGCAGGACTAATATTATTATCTATTGTTGTTTTGAATACTGGATATAATGGTAATGGTGGTGGTTGCTGTGGCGTTGAACTTGATGCTCCTGTGGCTTGATATTCTACTTGGGCATCATCTCCGCCTGAAATTGGCGAACCTTCGTATTCTAATACTGGGAGATTATCCGGTACTGTTCTTGTTGTTGCCGATGGTGCTGATTGTCTATTGCCTAGCATTCTTTGAAAAATTGTTCCACCCATTTCTCGTAAGTTTGATGCCATTGCTTGGCTCACTTCATTTACTCTTTCTTTTGTTGCTGTGGTTAGTTCTTGTAGCCTTGTATCTACCATTGCCTCGTGTTGTCTTGTTGTTTGTAGCGGTGTGGAAAAATCATATTCATCTTCTATTGCTTCTGCGTTTCTGGTTAATGGTGTGTCAGCATTCATCCTATGCACTGCATAAGTGTGCCCGTTTCTGCGCGCTTCCTGTTTCATCATTAGTTCTCTCATTTGTCTGTCTAATATTCTCATTTGTTGGTCTTTCAATAATTCTAAATGGTCGCTTCCATCAAAAAAACTTCCTTGAGGACTTGCTTTGAAGAATGTAGCATCTCGGTTAGGTAGTTTTCCTGTTATTAAATCATTTTCGCCAATTAGACCTACAATTTCTTCATAAGTGGGGCGTCGTTTCAATCCAAATTTTGCATATGGATTTATTAATTCTAAACTTGCTGTAGTTGCCATATTTATTATAATAATAGTTAGATTATTAATATTATTATAATAAATTTTAAGTAAATGTTAATTTTTCCAGCTCCTTAATTCGTTTTTCTAAATGCTCCTTCGTCGAATGTGGTAGATTTGGGCGATGTAGTTCCATTGTTAATCTGTCTAATTCATTTTGATAATTTGCTCTGGCGTGTCCTTCTTGAATGTGTTTTCTAAATGCTACTGATGCTTCTTGTGAATTTCTTAATTTCATTTGTTCGTGTAGGTGTTTTAGATATTCATTATCTTTTAAATCAAATGGACTATATTTAATTTGCGAGGATTGTAAGAATATCTTACCTTTATTTTTTAAGTTATTTCGTTTATGAAATTTATACATTATATATTAATCATAGATTTTAATTTTAGTCATAAATTATGCTTCCGGATTCGCGTAATTCCAGAACAGACTCCGAAATCATATGCACAAATAATTCTCGCACATCTTCATTATCTGTCAGTGCTCTGTTGCTTCCTTTCAATTTAAAAACGAGTAAACCTCCCATTTTAGTATTCTGTCCAGTAAAATTAGTGTCTGCCATTTTCTCAAACGATATACCAATAACGAACTTGTCTTCTCTGTAGCGTTTATATGAAATGCTAAAGGCGTCTTGGTCAGGGTTCAAATAGTGTAATGTTCGTCTTAAATAATATGCAGTTTCTGCCATCGATTGACATTCAAACTCTGGATATTTCTTATTGTTAATTTGTAATTGCCACGTTAAATTTAAATCTTTATCTTGAAAGCCTTTACCTTGGAAACGCTCACGATCAGCACCATCTGGGTCAAAACCGTCAAAGATACGGGAGTTAATCATAGGATTGTAAAAATAGTTCCATCTCTTATAAATATAATTATCGTGTCTGTAATAGTTGGCATTATCAGCATCTACACCTGCTCTTGGCGCACGATACAATGTAATGAAACAACCATTTAATTTAGAAGCGGATTTAACAATGTTCATATTAATTTCAGCTCCTCCTCCTGCGCTGAATGATTGTGTCATAGTGTGATACATTGGAAATACTAATTTCAAACTTTGACCTTCTAACAAATGTTTCACTATGTTATTATTGACCGTATTGTCTAATTGAATTACCTCGGCTCTTATAATTACGTTATTTAATTCCCACTGCGTTGAGGTGTCTCCTGTTGTGAAATAGTAGCCGTATTTGTCAGTATATGTGTTGTTGATTAAATCCCCCGCTGCATCACGAGTAGCAAATGGTGTAATTACTGGTACGTGCTCATCCGATACAATTGTAAATTCCAGTTCAAGCGGAGCATATCGTAAAGGTAGATAATAATTGCTTTCTAACAGTCCACATACCGGTTTATGTCCTAATCTCATATAACCATTGGCGCCGGGAATTCCTGCTACCGAATGGCGAGTGTATCTTGAAGTTAAATCGCCCCAATTATTATGATCTCCTGGGGCGACTAACACATTATCTGGTGGTGTTCCAGTAGTTCCTCGTTCATTATTAGCATCAATAAATTCTGCTAATCCAGTAGCATATGTGTGTCGCCAGTCATCATCCCAGCGAGGATTAGCACTACCTTCTAAATCGTCCATATCTCTAGCATCTTGACTTTTAAAGGAATTATACAATTCACAGTGCCTATTGTATTCAATAATATCCTGAACCTGTTGTCCGCCTACTGTGCATCTATAACGACTGAAGAAGGATGATAAATTACCTAACGGTCGTAAAAAATGACTTCGTGTTGCGTCAGTGTTTTGAAGATTTGCAAATAAACGAATACTTGATAAATCAATATATGTGTTGTCTTCTCCTGATATATGAAATCTAATATTTTTGTTTCCTGCATTTGGATTATAAACATTACTGCCTGACGGAAAATAATTAACGTGTCTTCTGTCTGTGATGTATTGTGCTGTTTCTGGAAGTCCAAAATTTAACGAGTTAATCATTGTAGTTTCACTTTCTGCAATTATATTATCCATTACTTATATATGATGATATAGATTTTTTTTTAAAAAAAATAACTATATCAAAATTAGAACATGATAAACTTAGATTTTATTTTTTATTTTTATATTTTTCTTATGTGGAAGCATTGTAGTAGAATTGTTTGAAGTTGTATTTTTTATAGTATTTATTAGATAATTATTTTTTGTATCAACTATATCTTTTAAAGTGTCATAATCTAAATTTTTATATTGTTTATCGTATTTTGTAGGTTCTTTTGTCAGTTTCTTCTCTAATGGAATTTTGTTTTGTTTATCTTTATTTCTAAACATTATTATTAATATTATTGATATTTTATTGTTCTGGTGTTGAATTAGGGTTGAAACGCGAAGCATTTAACCCGAATTATCATTCGGGTTGAACCCATTAGAAATATCAGTAGTAGGATTAATTTCAGTCATACCTTGTCCTGTCCAATTATTGAAACTGTGTTTATCTAATAAATTATTGCTTTCTATTTCTCCAGTTATTGCCGCGTCATCGAACATTGCTATAGGGTCTCCACGATTTCTAAATCGTAAGTGTCGCGGGTTTTTCTGTTGATTAATCCCTGATACAAAAGGTGATGAATAAACAGTACTAGCATATTTGTTGCCGTGTCTGTTGTTGATTTCTTGAACAGGATGAACCGAGGCTATGTCCAACAATTCTATTCACATCTGGATTTTTCCTTAATTCTTCCATTGCGTCTTTATATCTTTCGCTTAATTGAACATTATGAGTAGGAATAAAAAACAAATCTGCAATTACATCATTGACTTTGTGATTTAGTCCCGTTTTAGCACCAGTACCACCAATATATAATGTGTTGCCTATTTTTGTTATTCCATTTACATTAGAATAGGCTGCGTCTAAACCCTTGACATCATCGATTTTATTTTTATTTTGAACATTAATTTCTTCAGCATATCGTGTTTTATGTTTCATTATCTGCTTATCAAAATGTTTATTGAAACCTCCTATTTTGTCTTCCAATGTCTTTTTATGGTTAAAAAATACATCTTCTATTAAATCCTTACCTGCAGTATATGCTTTATCACTTGCTACGCCTGCCATCATTTGCGTAGGCGTCCTGCCTTCTATAGCACCTAATAATAATTGTCTTCCTATCATATAATAATAATTATATAATAATTTCTATTGTATATTATATTTATGAGTGATAGGTTAACATATAAAAAAAATCTATGTTGATAGTGCCTACAGATTGCAAGAAAGTAATTCTACCAGCGATTTTATTATAGAACTTGACCAAAACTTTGAAATTCCACCAAGAACAAAAATGTTCGTGACGGAGTGTTCATTCAGCACTCCGTTTTATACACAGAGAAAGGGTTTTACGAACGCTTCTATATTATGTTGTATAATAGTTCCAATGTCTTATTAAGAAGCACTGCCGTTGATGTATCCGGTGAAATTTATTATGCCAATCAATTATCATTTAAAATACAATCAGAATTAAACACGGCATTTAATGATATTGCACCTGACTTATTCTTAACAGTATATGGACAAAGCGAACGCAAAATGGAACTTAAATTAAATGACCCTCTAACTTACAAAATCAAAATACCTACAGATGAAGAATTAGAAACTTATGTAAATGGCGAATGGAACAGAGGACAGTTTGAATATGACAATTTAAGACCAAAATCTATTAATTATTTATTAAGTAATTATATTGCCTATGATCCTGCGTCATCTTGGTTAAGTGGATACTTTAATTTAGTTCCTTTTCAGAATGTATATATTAACTCACCTCAACTAAGCGACTACAAATATTCAGCACCTAATAATTTTAGTAGTTCAGTAATAAAAAAAGTTCAAATTAACCAACAACTAGGCGGAGTCATTAGCGACTACACCTCACCTATATATGCAGATTTTATTGATGTAGGCGGTAAAAATATTAAGAGATTACACTTTAAAATTACAACCTCCAGAAACGAAGTTATTGATTTTCACGGGGTACCCATACAGTTCTCACTTTTATTTCAATTAGACAATTGAATATAATATATTTCTCAGTTTGTCCATATAGACAAAATATATAAAAAATATAGACAAAATATATAATATATTATATATGTCAGAAGTTGAACCTGAAATTACTAATACAATTGAAGCAGACGAGCCAGTAAATGAATTACCACCAATTGAAGAAGAAGCACCAAAGGCAGAACCAATAATAGAACCAACAAAAGAAATAAAACCTGTAGAACCATTGAAAAACAACTCAAAAACTCAAGCACGCAATGAAAAGAAAATAACCTGTCCAAAATGTGCCAAAACTTTAACATTAAAATCATATAGATACAGCCACGAGCGCAATTGCCAAGGACCATTAGAAACTAAGCCTATAAAACCTAAACTAAAAGCAGTTCCAATAGCAAAACCCCAAAAGGTAGAATATCACGAAGAAGAGCAACATGTTCCACAACAACGCGAAGTGATGCCACAAGCATCACCAGTAACAAATAATATAATAGCGAACACACCACTCCCAAGAAGATCGCAACAACAACCGCCTCCAAACCCGCTACACAATATAGCACAGCATTACCAATTATTGCAAAATGAATATTTGAGACAGAAGCAAGAAAAATACAATGCATTAAATAAAGGTATATTTGGCTCAAGAGGAAAAAAAAGATAGAATATAATTATTTTATAACCTACTATATAATAATTATGTTTTCAACATTATCATTGGATGGCTCAAGCAGAATTATAGCAAGCGAATTAGTATTAATAAATTCAACAGAACCATCAACCTTAAGCAGTGTTTATGCTACAAAGCAAGAATTATCAGACACCGCAGGCGCAGTAGGAGGAGGTTATACAATTGAAGAAGTAGATGCTCTTATTTTAGCACAAAAAAATAAGATAGATGCTAATATTCTTGATATTACTGAATTAAATGCTACTTCAACAACGATGTTTGACGAACAAGTAAATCAAAACGCAACAATTACAAGTAATTTTAATAATACTACTGCTTACGGACTTACAATAACTTCAATACTACCGACTATATCAGCAAATACAATTAAACTTGACACAAATGCTAATAATATTAGTTCTAATACTTTTTTAATCAGTAATTTAAATGCTACAATAACATCAAACTTCAATACTATTAGTTCTAATACATTCTTAGTAGGAAATTCCAATAATACAATCACTTCAAACTTCAATATTATAAGTTCAAATTCTTCACTAAAAACAGGACACGGAAACACAATATCAACAATTTTAGCAGATGTATCAACATTATATACAAACGATACTAATTTATTCAATACAAATACTGCATACAGCAATACATTTGCTTCAATCATATCAGACAACACTACACAAGATTTATTAATAACTGAAAATTCAAATACTATCAATAGTTTATTAGCAACGGATTTACAAAAATTAGATAAACTAGATTTAAGCAATCAATCAGTATCGGGTCCGGTTACATTTCATGACTCTATTACAATGGTTACTGGTAATACTTTATTTTGTAATAATTATAGGGCGCCAAGTAATGGATTACACATTCAATTCGTAATGTTTAACAGAGATGGCAGAATGTGGATGAGTAGTTCAGGAGGTCAATGGGAAACTCAAATAGGAGATGCTAATGTTGGTCGTGTCTGGGTTAAGGATAGGTTTGGTTTAGGTGCTGTTGGTGTTTCTGGTTATGTTTTAAACTGTGCCGGTCAAGCGAGATTTACCAGTGCTGTTCAGTTTGTAGGAACTGACAACGCAATAAGTCTTAACAATGGTTCATTTTTAAATTTTAATAATAATGGTTCAATACGAAGATATACACCAGATGCTACAGAAGGCTTATATATGGCGCATAATAATTTTGTTGCTGTTAGTGTTGGCGATATTACAAATTCTTCTAACCAATATTTTATGTGCGATGGTGCTGTATCCAAAACCATTTTCAATAAAGCAGTTGATGTATTGGGCGATGTATATACAAATGGCGATTTAACAATGGTTTCTGGTAAGAAAGTTGAAGTCAATCAGGTTCAGTCAGTATCAGGAAATACTTTATTATTACAAAGTTCACCGAGTGGCAATGTTCAATTTGGCAACACATCAAAACTAATAATTGATAATGCTGAAATGTATGTCGATACAAATGATTTAATAATCAGGAATAGCAACACGTCAAACTCTATTAATTTGGTTGTTGGATTATCTTCAACATACGCTGATAATAAAATTATTTTAAATAGTGGTAGCAATAGCGAATTACGAGGCGACTGGACTATTGACGGTGATATGACTTTTGGAATTGCTCATAAAATCAATTTAAGACATTTAAATAGTGATGCTGTTTTGAGAACGGAAGCATCAACATCCATTGATAGTTATATTAATGGCACTAAATATTTAGAGTTAAACAGTAGTCAGTTTGTTGCATATAACAGTTTTAATTTAAGCAGTGACGAAAGATTAAAAAGAGACATTCAACATATTGAAGATGACACTATTGAAATGGTGAAAAATATTGATGTCAAAACATTTATGAAGACAAACAATATGAAGAAACACGAGATTGGCTTCATCGCTCAACAAGTTAAAGCAAATACACCTGAAAAATACGGTGTTGTAAATGATGAGGGCGAATATTTAACAATGAGTTATGACAAAATGACTTGTATTAGCTGGGGCGCATTACAGTCCTTAATTAAAAGGGTTGAATATTTGGAAACTAAATTATTGAAAAAGAAAAAATCTAAATAATTAATAATATTAAACAACATAATATTATTAAGTATTTCATTTCGTGAGCTTGTCAAGTAGTTCTTGAGGGTTTTTAATTTCATCAATATCAATATTTTTTTTTTCTATGTATTCCTTTATGGCTTTCTGACGATATGCCTTTTTGCTTTGTTCAATTTTATTTTCCATCCATCCTTCTTTTTGTAGGTTCTTAAGATAATACAAGCGGTTGTATATAGCCATCTGTTTTTGTATCTCTTCCATTGTGTAGTCATCCGGGTTCAAGTCCTTAGTAACATCATGATATTTTGATAATCTGGGCATTCTGTTAATATATTATTAACACAGTATTTCTTTAAATAAGTTTTACATAAAATATAATTATATACTATAAATTATTATTAAATAACATTTCAAGAAAAACGCATTTAAAGAAATATTGACACTATAAAATATATAATATAAATATTATTATGACATCAAAAGCTGTAAAAAGAAATATTAACTCTTTAGAAAGCAAACTCGAAAGGAACAAGGGGAATTTATCAACACAACAAACGGCAAAGGTTAGAGACATTATAGGATTATACACCGACAGGAAAATATCACAATACACAACAGCGGAGAAGATAGTTAATGATTTCATAAAGGCAAAATCAGAGGATGAAAAGAGCAAGGCAAATCAAAAATACGACCAGGTTATGAACACATATGAAGAGAGAGAACCACTAAACGAAAGAATGAAAAAGAACAAACAGGAGAACATAACAAGAGGGCACAAAACAAAACCCAGAGATTACACAATCGGATTTCGTTTTTTTACTATGAGTGGATATGGAGCACATAAGGTAAAAGCATCGTTTAAAGACATTCAAGGCGGGACATATTATCCCATGCATTTTGATGATAAGCATGCTGGAGTGAAGACTGGAAGATGGATAGAGGAATTAGTCAAGAAGAGAATTTTTAGACTGTATGACAAAAACCTTTTTAAGAAGGTTATTAAAACACTGGCGCAAGATGACGACATCGCTAGGCATTACAAGACAATGAAGCACTATATAGATGCAGTAGTCATTTATGATGCCGACACGGTAGAAGGAGATATTAAAGATTATGACCCTAAAAAGAAGAACTTAAAAAACGCAAATAATATTGGTATTTTTCATAGATATATGGAAACAGAACTCGACCCATAATATTGCACTTTTGAGGAAGCCATTAAGGTAAAGCATTATGTTGAAAACGAATGTTGGATTAACACATTGAACGATTTTTACGGACAAGACAAGAACATGAAGAAGATGACCAGAGAAAGTATTTTGAAACTCATAGACAAAACAGACGAGGAATTCAAAAACCATGGTGCTTCAATAGAAGACATGAACAAGGTATTTAAAGAGTATGCCATCACCGCCAGAATTTTCGATATTGTGGGTAATTTGATTTTTACATTTGACCCACCAAAAAGAAACCATAACATTAAAACATTCTACGCATTAATAAAGAATGACCATATATATACATTAAATAAGGACTTGAAACAATTGAAATCAAATTTAGGAATAAAGAAAGAGTATAATATCACTGTTAATGCTTCTACCGACTTTTATTTAAATCATAGAGAGGAACCCATTAAATGCATCATGATTGAAGAGCTGGATGACATATTAAAACACACCGAACAGGACGAATACACAATGATATATACACACAATGATTTGGCGAAAATGTATTATCAAGCAAAGCAGGCGGGATATGACCCGAAAATTAAATTTAGTGCGTGTATCATTTCGGAGCTGATGTTTCAATTCAAGATTAAGAAAAGAATAATTACATACAGGATAAAAACACAAAATTTGATTAATGCCTTCAATGCAAGTATAACAGTAGAAACTGAAGACACCTATAATAGGATGTCAAGGGCGATGTTTGAATTCAATAAATCATTATTTAATCCACTGCATAAATCTTATTATAATGATATTGATGTAGAAATTTTAAACAGGTGCAGGACAGTAGCACCCGCTGGTAAATTTCATTACTTTTATCATAGTAATGAATTACATATAGAGATTGACCAGAACAAGGCATATACACATAATTTAACTAAAATCGTAAAAATTCCAGTGTTTAAACAAATTGACATTTGGATGCCTTATGAGTATGGTAAACATGATTTTAATAACATGGGAGAATTATGTTTATTCTTAGTTAAGTTTACTGGAAAACAAACATCATTATTTTTTAATAAACAATATAATTTAATATATGGCATGTTTTTAGAAGAGTTTATTGACGAAGTCGAAATTCTATATTTTAAAAAGCCTTCTTCGATTTATGAAGTAGATTATAAAAGTATAGTTGATAACCTATGGAAGACTAACATATCAAATAATTTAGGTGAAGACATCAAGGTTAAGAAGTTGATTTCGAATGTAAATATCGGATTGTTAGAAAAGGGAACTAACAAGTCTCAGAAGAGTTTAGTATTTGATACATTAAGTGAAGCGTTGTATCATCAAAATCTGTATGGGGGAAGAATTAATAAGATGAGTGGATTTTATGATGATAAGGTTTTGACAGAGATGACAGATGAATATATTAAAGAATTAGAAAGGAACATAGGCAAGGGATGGGTTTTAGAATTTAAGGCTCATGATAATGATGATGATAGGTACCGGAATTCTGATGACGGCACATATAAATTTTGGAAAAATAATATGTATTATCACAATCATTGTCGCGAATGTTATAAAATTATAGATGGTAAAAAATACGATATCAAAAACGTTGAGAAAGAATCAGAAGTCAAATATTACACATTGACAACGACACATAAACAAGACTTAACCAATGGCTTTAGGTATATTAAAGAGCTACTCATGCAACGACATAATTTTAAAATGCATAAAGATTATAAAACATTGAAAAACAACAATATCAATGTGCATAGTGTTAAAACCGATGCCTTCATTATTGATAGGAAAAATATTGACAAGGCCAAAACATTGATTAAGTTTTCAACCAAAAGGGGAGGATGGAGAGCTGAAGATAATAAACAAGTATCACCACAGAGTGATATATACAAAATTAAGGTTAATGAGTTATCAGAAATTCCGACTTACAATAATGTAAAAATTCGTGTTAAAGACGAATACGACACCAAAAGCATTTGTGAGCAAATTGTGTCGTGTCATCCGGTTTTACTAAAAGCAAAACTGGCTGGAAGTGGCAAGAGTTATATAGGCGAATATATGAAAATCTAGGTTATAATGTGTTGTTCGTATGTCCTAACAACAAGCAGAAGCAAGAAACCGAAGCCGGTGCCATAACATTAAACAAATTTTTCAGTATTCCAATAGAAGCTGGAGAAAGACTACCGACATTTGACCATTCTGATTATAATTGTATTGTGTTCGATGAGCTAGGTATGGCGGGCAATTATATTTTGAACAGAGTTAGGGAGTTTAAGGATACATACCCAGAGAAGATAATTATAGGAACTGCTGACGGGAAGCAGTTGAAACCTATAGCTGATTTAACTAACACCCAGGACCACGAGACATATTTAAACAACTGTCTTAATCAAATATTTAAATATAAGATTTATCTTAAGATATCTAAGAGACTTAAGACAGAATAAGATAAAATTAAATTGAATGATATATATAATGACATTTGGAAAAATAAACTGCCCATTAAGGAAATAGTAAATAAACATTTTGAAACTACAAGCGACAACATGGAAGGAGAGCATAACATAGCCTATACTAATGCTAGATGCAAATGGGTAAGCAAAACCGTAAGAAATAATTTAGGAAAGACAGATAAATATGAAATTGGAGAGCATGTGATATGCAGAGTTTATAAAAAGGAAATGGGGCAGGTGTTTAATGTAAATATTACTTATGAAATTATTAGTATTGATGATTGGAAAGTAGAAATCCAAGATATCAAAAGTAAAACTATATTCATGACAAACACCACGACTTTAGACAAGCACTTTATACATGCGTATTGTGCTACATGCCATTCGTCTCAAGGGGCTTCTGTAGATAAAAGCATTACTATACACGAATGGGATAAATCACATTTGGTCAGCCGTGAGTGGATTTGGACAGCCCTCGCGAGATGCAGAGATATCAATAAAGTCAAGTTTTTCAAAGCAGACGTAGACGATACTGATTTAAATGAAGCACAAGTAACCAGATATTTAGAACATAAGATTAAACAATATAAATTACAAGACATGAAGTCTCAAAGGGAGATAAATGAAAATAAATATATAGATGTTGAATGGTTGCTTAACAGAATTGGAACAAGATGTAATAAATGCAGTTCAGATTTTGACATAGAAATAAATAATGGAGTAATAAATAGCAATATGACAGCCCAACGAATAAACAACGATTATGCCCATCATAAGGAAAACTGTATATCTTACTGTTTAAACTGTAATCGCCGGGAAAAATAATATCTATCTTATTTTATATGGCATCTAAGCAAGATATTATTAATAATGTTTATTATGATAAAGGAGGCTTCGGGTCAAAGAACCGCACTTTACAAGAAGCAAGACAAAAAGATAAATCAATTACTATAAACGATATTAATGAGTTTTTTAGGAAGAATGTAGAACAGAAAGCCAAGCCAAGAGGACAGAATTCATTTGTAGCTCCTAACGCATATTATGAGTTTCAAATTGATTTATTTTTCATTAATGATATCCCTAAACAAAAAAATGAAAGTTGGCATGATGTGTATTGACATATTTTCTAAGTATATGGTTGTTGTCCCGCTTATGTCAAAACAGCCAGCGGACATTTTAGCAGGACTGATGGAATGTATTAAAAAAATTGGTGGAAAGCCCAAACTAATTTATATTGACGACGAAGGAGCTTATAATAATCAAAGTGTTATAGATTTCTTGAAGGATGAAAAAATAGAGTTGCACAGAACCAGAGGACACCCAGCAGTTGCGGAGAGGGCGATAAGGACGTTTAAAGATAGCTTGTATAAGAGGGTTGAAAACGATGAGAAAAAAGGAAAGGTTATTCAATGGACAGACTACATACACGAGATTATATTAACTTATAACAATGGAATAAAGCACACTTCGCACGGCTTAACACCGTCAGAAGCAAGAAAGCCTAAACATCAATTAGAAGTGAGTTTAAATTTAGGTATGAAAGCCAAAAGAAATAGAGTTTATCCAGATTTAAATGTAGGAAATGAAGTTAAGATATTCAGGAAAAGGAGACCAAATGAAAAGGAGAGAGTAGGAGTATGGACTAAACAAACCTACAAAATAGCAAAGATTGAAAAGAAGTTAGGACAGGAATATTATTATATTGAAAATTATGACAGGGCATTTTTGAGACATGAGTTATTAAAGGTATAAATTTATTTCTTGGAAAAAAGTATTTAAAGAAATAAAAACTATATATATATTATAATAGAAATGATGGAAACCGAAATCAATAATTATATCAATAAGAAATGCTATGATTGTTGCCACTTAAAAAAAGAAAACATGGAATTGTATAAATTGAATTTACCTAATGGAATAGTTAATAATATTATTGATTATTCTTTGGACGAAGAACATATATGTAGAACTTGTAGAAGATGGAGACGATATCAAAATATAATAGAAAATTGTTTGGCGTTTAAAAATATAGATGAAAGAAATGTTGAAGATGAAATATTGATATTTTTAACTGTGTATGAAAGACCGCCTTACGAGTATGTTAAACAGTTTCTTAAAATCAGTAAGAAAAAGTGTGAAATGATTAATGACATATTATGGATGTTGATTTATTATAGTAAACCCGGCGTTGATGTAAAAAAAGTCATAAAATCATATATTGAAAGTGAACAGTTTAATGTTAAAAATACAGTGAGAGATATAAATCTTATTTTTAAAATGATGTATGAAAGAGGTAAGATATATCAATTAAATTATTATCCCGAACTTAAATTATAATCATAATATAATAATAACATGTAAAATATTATATGTTATAATTATATTTCAATATGTAATTTTATTTCTTGTAAAAAGTATTTAAAGAAATAAACACTATATGTATTACAGTGGAAATGTTATTTAATTATTCAAAGTGTGAATGTTGTACAACTAAAAGGAATGATGTTAATACCACATTGTATAAGTTATTACCTGCTAATCTGTGTAGTAAAATAAGTGAATATGATGTATATTGTAATCAATGCTGTATAACAAGAGACCTTGAAAAGATTTTTGTTGAAAAATATAAGGATAAGGGATATACAAAGTTTCAATTACAATTGAAATTCTTTATGAAATATCACAAAAGATTTCCTGTATATTTTTGTCATAAAATTGCAAGAAAGTCATTTGAAAAAGAAATTGATGAGTTCTTCAATAATAAAGATTTGATTAAAAGGTTTGGAGGGACAAGCGCAATTAAACCATATAAAGCATTTGTTAAAAAATTTCGACGCATGTTTGATGCGATTGATTGGCATTTATTAAGTAAAGATAAAATAAACGAGGTCTTGAATGAATTTAAAATAACTAAATATCATGTATGGTCTTACTACAACACTAAATATCAAGTATGGCTACTAGTTAATTTGTTTTTCTGGGAATATATTTATTCAATAATAGGAAAAGAAAATATCAAATATATAGACATTGGCGATATTGATAAATATGTAGATTACATATTTGAAGACATTTTTCCTGACTATAAATGTAACCCATAATTATTAATCATACTATAATAATAACATTTATACCCTTATATGTTATAATTATAATGTCAGTATAGCGTTTTATATATTGAAGATGAAATCCTACAAGGAGGATGCGAGCGTTAGCGAAGCTCGCAAGCTATGCGACCACGCCCCAAAAAAATATATGATAAAAGTGATGAAACGAAGGAGGAGAGTGATGTTGTTGCTGTTCTATTTTTTGTCCGGGAAATGGACAAATCGTTTTTAGACAGTTCGATTTTTTTTTTGATGACAAATTTTTTTTGCAATATATTTTGCAAAATTTCTTTTTTTGAAATGGATGAGGTGAGGAGATTGAGGAAATGACATTTTGAGAGGTATATGATGAAATGAATGAGGCGAGGAGAAAGGAGAAAAGGATGGCGAAAATTTTGGAAAAATGATGATAAAAAAATGGATGAGATGGACAGAAAGGAATGTAGAAAAATGATGAAAACAAATAAGGGTAGAAGATGGAAGATGAAAAAAAATGTAGGGGGGGGTGTATGTATGAAGCAATTTATTTGCGGGGCGTGGCCCTCCACTTATTTAAGGGTAATATTTATACTATCGATGATAGTTTATACGCAGAATACGCAAAGATTTTAGAAACTGGTTCTCTCCCTATTACTTTTGAAACTGAAACCCTGCAAGAACAAACAGCATCAACATCAACTGAAATATTCACAACTATTGTCCGCAATGTATCTAAATTAAACAAACTGTTTATTTCTTTTTCAATTCCTACACCAAAAACATACACAGGAGGTTATGGAGAACTGTTAAAAGAATATCAACGTATGTATCACCCGTTAGGTGTTGTATCACTTGATAAAGGTCTTTATGACCCCGAATATGATTTGTCTGCTTCTTTGATCATAGGTAATCAATCAAGTTATTCCGAGTCAAGAAATTCAAGGTGTTCGTGAAGCATATGTCCATTTGATGCATTGTGCTGACAAACCCATGTTAGTTAGTGCAGAAGATTACAGGTCTCACGCTTTTATGTTTGGTTCTAATTTGCAGAAACTCGAATCGGCAAATTATACTGGGATGAATTTAAAAAATAACTCAAATATGGTTGTGAAAATAAAGGCGATGGAAAGTTCAACATTGTATAATAACAATTACATGGCAGAGAGACTTTACATGCTCATGGTTCATGAATGTATACTTGAAATCCGTTCAATTTCTGTAACATTTATGATTAAATAAAAAATATGATATTATTAATTTTCTGTTTGATAATATAATATTATGAGCAAACACTTAATGAATATCTTTGATATTGCAGCGAATAGAATTAGGCAAGTAAAAGATGGATCAGTCAATGATATAGAAGATCTTTACGCGAGTAAATCCGACATTCAAACAGTATTAGATAGTAAAGCAGACCAAGCAAACACTTACACCAAACAACAAATAGATGATAATTTTTATGACATAACTGAAACATATGACAAAACAGAAATTAATGTATTGTCAAATATTATTAGTTCAAATACATTTTTAATAGGTAATCGGACAATAATTTCAAATACAAATTTCAATAATATTTCATCAAATACAAAATTAATATACAGTTTAAATTATACCATGACAACTAATTTTAATAACATTCGTTCTAATACTAACTTAATTAATACAAATTTCAATAATATTTCATCAAATACACATTTAATAAATAATTTAAATTCTACTATAACATCTAATTTTAATAATATTAGTTCTAATTCTAATTTAATCACAGGATTAAATAGCACAGTAAATTCACATATTACTGCAATTTTAGATTTACAGAATGGAGGTTCATTTAATGAAACAGATTACTATAATAAAATAACAACTAATAATTTATTATCAGAAAAAGTAAATACATCAATATTAAATAATACATTAATACATAATATAGCAACTACTGCAGTTTTCAAAATAGCAGAATTTGGAAATTATAATAATTTCTTTGAAATGTATAATAATTATTTTGATAGCTATGTTTATGGAAGTTTAACAGGTTCAACGATGTTTTTAAATCAACGTAGTTTTGGAGATGTAGAAATTAACAATTCTTCATCTTTTTAAAATGATAAAACAATACTAAATCATAATACTACAATATTAAGTCATTTACAAGTATCTGGTTTATTTTCGTGTTCATCTATTTTAGATGTTGCAGGTTCAGATGCTCGTTATGTTTTACAATCGGATGGATTAAGTGGATTAATAACAGGAAATACAAATACAAATAATTCAATAATTACTATCAATAATTCACAGGATACATCATTAGGACAAAAGTTGGATAAAATAGATACTAATGTTCAATCGGTAGCAGGTGCTATTAATTTTAGGGATAATATAACTTTACATAGTGATATAAATATGCTTACTACTGGTTCTATAATATTAAAAAAAATCAGCACTACACCTTCACCTAATTTAGGATTGCAAATGACTTTTCAAATGTTTAATAGAGAATTCAATATTAATAGAGATGGACGTATGTGGATGCGTAGCGCAGGAGGTCAATGGGAAACGCAAATCGGAGATGCTAATGTTGGGCGTGTGTGGGTTAAGGATAGATTTGGTTTAGGTGCTGTTGGTGTTAATGGTTATGTTTTAAACTGTGCCGGAAAATCGAGATTTACTGATGCAGTTGGTTTTATGGGGGCTGACAAGGCAGTAAATCTTAACAATGGTTCATGTTTGGATTTTAATAATAATGCTTCAATACGTAGATATATGCCTGATGCAATAGAAGGTTTATCTATGTCTCATAATGATTTCGTTGCCATTAGTGTCGGCGATGTTACAAATGCCTATAATCAATATATGATGTGTGATGGATTAGTGAATAAAACTATTTTTAATAAACCTGTTGATGTGTTAGGTAATATTTATACGAATGCTGCTGTTAATTGTGATAATGTTAATATTGCTACTGATGGTAAATTAACAATTGATACAAATTGTGAATTATACAGATATGTTAGTGCTTTTTCATCTTTTGATATGAGGAATACTGATGCCAATTCTTCAATTAGAATTATTTGTGGAGACCCTGCCGTTCAATCTAACATAGTTGGAGCAGTTAATATTACTACTGGATGGACTTTTAATACTGCTACTGCTGATTTTATGGGTAATTTATTTGCTGATGATGTTTATGTTAAAACTAATGGAGCATTAAGAAGCAATCATTTAGCACCTAACGGAGGAACATTAATAACCGTTGATACTAATATGGCAATACAAAATGCATACTTAGCAACTAATACCATTCAATCATTTGATTTAGCAACGGTTTGGATAATATTTCAATGACTACTGGAACTGATATTAAAATGGGAACATCGGAAATATCAACTTATTATGATGGAACTAACTTATCTACAGTTGATGTAATATTCAGAACATCAAACACAGCGTTTAGAGTTTCAGATAGCTCAAGTACACCTTCTGTTTTATTGTCTATTGATAAGACATTTGGAACAACAGTAAATAGTGAAGGTTTTACAAGAAATGCTCCATCAACTTTTAATGAAAATATAACGGTTGCAGGAACGAAATAATGTTATGTAATTTAATTGAACCATCAACAGGAACAAATATAGATTTAACAGCAACAACCGCTACGATTAACGGAGCATTTGTTGATTCAAGCGACTCTCGATTGAAATATGACATAGACAATATCAAATCTAATTGTATGAATATCATTAAGACATTTAAACCGAAGAAGTTTAAAAGACACGACAGAAATGATGACGGTAAAACTCATATAGGTTATTGAGCAGACGAAGTATTAAAAGCAATTCCTAAAGAATTTGAAAATGTTGTTAGTAAAGACAGAGAGTGTTTAGGATTAAATTATTTAGTTTTGCCCGTGTTGGTTCCTGAAGCAGTGCTAGAATTAAATGATAAAATAGATAAGCTTGAGAAAGAAGTGAAAGACTTGAAAAAAGAAAAAGATAATTGAAATATATCAATATATAAATATATAAATAATAAATAAATAAATAAATAAATAAATAAATAAATAAATAAATAAATAAATAAGTCAATAAATAAATAAATCATGATTCATTTATATAGATATATATATATGGACATTGACAGGAAAGTTAAAATAAAAGCATTATTTCAAAATAGTAGTATGAGAGAAAAAATATGTTATTGCGGTTGTAAAATTACTAAGTTAAATAAAGATGAATTTACACTAGATAAATGCAATAATGAAGAATGTAATTTTAATCGTTCTAAATTTGATGAATATATTAAAGAATTTAAAAAACAAAGAGAAGAGAGATTCGACAGACTATTTCCTATTTTAATTCCTTTGAATATTTATTATTGTACTATAACCTAAATAATAAAAAGGAAAATCTAAATAATAATATATCATGGGTATTGGTCAAAGTAAAAACGAAGAAAATAACAGTATGGAAGACATTAAGAATTTAAGAGTAGATGAAAAACAAGAGCGGGTACTTTAATAATTAAATCTATTCAAGAATGTGTGGCAAGGATTGAAAAATTAGAAAATCAAAAATCGGACAAACTAAGATATAAATTACCTGCGTTGAATTTATGCAACGCTTCATTAGTTTAATTTAATACCATTAAAAAGTAAATGTAATGTTATTGATTAGTTATTTTCAAGTATTGATTAAAGCGTTTCATAAACATTTTATCTGGGTTCTTTTCTAAAAGGTTAATATATATAAAAAACTATGCGGTTCATCAGTGGCAGTCTCATATATTTTATAAATTAGTTTCTTGCTTTCTAGTAAATTATCACTTCTAACAATTGCTGAGAAATCATCTTGTAATATTTCTATCTCTTTGAAGTTTCTAACTTTATAATAAAACAAATGACTTATATTTACTCTAATAATTGGTGGGACAGTTGATGGTTTTTGAAGACTGACAAGCGTTGATATTCCACTATGGCGACCTCTACAAAATAAAGAATTTAGCAATTTGTTGTTTCTTATTATTGCTGGATTATCCGATACATCATCCAATATAACTAATATTAAGTAACTTCTTCATTCCTTGTTTTTGCTGGTATTCAATTATTATTTTGAGTTTCTATAACTCTTTCTAAATCTTCAACTTTGAACTCATCCCACCAACACGGTTCTTTATCAGTATCTACTTTTAAACCTTCTTTAATGTATTTTTTAACAGGCAACCAAATATTATCTAAATTTACAGATGGAGACCAGATAAAAATTCGTGCAAATGCTCCTCTATAAATGTCAAGTATCATTGATACAAGTAAAGTTGATTTTCCACTTCCAGACGGTCCTACAATCATCGCTCTCATCGGCAATTTAGGGACAACCTCGTGCTTACTTTGTTTGAAGTCATATTTGTTTTCATCAATTTGTTTTACATCAGGCATAAAAGTAATATTAAAGATATTTAGAAAATAATGTATATTTATTATTGAATGGAACATCTTTTGAAGATACGATTCAGGGGATGTATCTTGGAATGGAACAGGCATTCCATTTCTTCAATCATAAGCATTGGGGAGAATTAGTTTGATGCCCAGTTTTATGTGTACAGTGAAGACCCCAATCCCGAGGAGAAGAACGATGGCGAACCCCGAGTATTCTAAAATGCATGAAATAAAAAGATGTATTGTAAATAATTTATCTTATTATTTAATATGACTATTGTCCATTGCAGTTGTGGTAAAACTTATGACGACAAGTATTTATTTAAACATCTAAATTCTAAACATCATCAAAAGCTTGTAGAACAGAGATGGAATAAAGACGATACTATGAAAAAACTTTAAGAAAAGAAAGACAGAAATGCAAAAATAATTTATCTTATTATTTAATGTGAATAGAAGCTATTCAGATTATATTAATATAATAGATGAAGTAGAGAAAGTAGAACAAGTTGTAATAACTGATAATAAAATTAAAAAATGTTGTTATTATTCATGAGAATTAATAAAACTAGGAATACAATATATCAAAAATAAAAATGTAAATATTAATATAAATGGGAAAAAAGAAAAACAAAAAGAACAATACAGGTTTAAGTGTTTCTTCAACAGATGAAGATAGCGGAGAAATTGTTAAAGAAACAGCAGTGATTGAGGTTTCTTGTCCTATGTGCAAAAAGATGTTAGAACTAAAAATGAATTAGAAATACAAAAGAAAGGAAACTGTAAATGTATTTGCGTACCAGTTGGTTTTAAGGTAAGTAAAACTGATAAAAAATGAATATTGATAAAAATAAAGACAGTATCAACTTAGAAACTGATGCTCATAACATTACATTTAAATGGGGTAGGCAAGCAACCCCATCCGATAATGGTGAAAATGAAACACAGGAAACCATAAGAGAAATGGTGAAAAATAACATATAAAGAGTAGATTTAACACCACTTCAAACGCATAAATAAATAAATAAATACATAAATATTTATATAAAAATTACAGAAAATGGTGATTCTACAATTAGCGATGTAATGAAAAAGATTATAATTATTAGTAAGAATATTAAAACATGAACTGATATTATTAAGAATATTGATGAAACAATAAACCAACCTAAAAGCAATAACGAACACGATAAGGAGAAAATGGATAAAATCGTTGAAAAGAAAGGATTAGGGCGTCCGAAAGGGTCTTTTGAAGACAAACAAAAACAATATATTTGGAAATGTTAAACAAAGTGCGTATTAAACAACCAAAATCTGAAACATTAGAATATTACAAACTGTTTAAGAACGAAGAGGGTAAATATGAAACATCATAATCAATATCTAAATCATTCTAATTCCCTCCCAATTTAATATTTGAATTTTATTAGATTACTTTTCAGGCAGTCAAAGCGAGGTTAAGTTGCGCGTGATTTGAGGGTTTTAAGATAATTCGTTGGAATTGAAAAAATTGATGATATTATTTGTGATATTCTTGAATGGGATTATAAGACAATTTGACAGCAACCACTTCTCATTCATTTTGGGCTTCACCACCTTGCACGGAATACCAGTATTGCAAAAAACAAAGGAATAGAGACATTGAATATGTAATAGTATAGTTATTAAAAAACAATAGGATTATTGAATTTTTCGGTTTTCCGTTTTTGTCATTGACAATCCTACAGACAGGATTATGATGAAGTCAGTATTTTTTTATGAGATTGGGTTAGGTTTTAATTGACATTGAGATTGCAAATTTTTATGGATTTAATTACAGGAATCGAGCTAGGTTGTGGAACAACCTTGATAGATGGAAACCCCGAAGTTTATGTAATAAAGATTGTGGTAAAGTGGTGAATAGCAAACATATTGAAACTGCACAACGGATGCCATCTGGTCGTAAGGAAAATTGGGGCGAGAATTATGTAAAGCATAAGCAGGAATATTTATACAAAATACCTGATTTGTGAAATCTTGGTGAGTTTGACAGATTAAGGAAAACGAGTTTGGGGTTGGTGTTGAAACTTGAAATTTGCAGGTTCGTCCAACGACAAAAGAGTAAACAATATGAAATTTAACATTTTGAAAATAATGAATTTTAAGGGGGAAATCCATAGTTTATAAAATAGATAAAACACCATAATTTATATAGATATATTTGGAAACTCTTGCCACCGCCAAACAGGGCAGGAAAAATTGGCGAGAGTTCCCCTCCCCCAAATTGGGTGTAGTAGTGTTCTACTATAGGGTGTAGTAGTGTTCTACTATAGGGTGTAGTGGTGTTCTACTATAGGGCATCAGGCAAAGTGCCCCGCCTCTGGTCTGATGTCCAGGCAAAGTGCCCCGCCTCTGGTCTGATGTCCAGGATGAAGGCGTAGCACGGGCGAGGCGAGGCGGTCGTTTTTTTCTTTTTGTTTAGAGGGGTTTGTAATGGTTCTTTGTATGGTCTGTTGTTTGGTTTTTGTGTGGTTTGTTGTTTGGTGGCTTTTTTCTATGAGGGTCTTACCCCTAAGCTCATGATAATGATTTGGTCTAAAACTATTTAGAGGGATGTGGGTATTACAAAATAGAGGTTATGGAAAAGAAATATTGTTCAGGTTGTCAGAGCAAAAGGAATGTGGATTGTTTCATAGGAAATTATAAGATTTGCGAAAGGTGAGAAGTGTAGGAGGAAACAACAAGTATTGTATCATTGTGATGTGTGTAATTGTGATATTAGGAAATGGGTAAAGCGAGACACGAATTAACTTACAGGCACGAGGAAATTTAAAAAAGAATGAGGTTAAGGAAAATTGAGTTGGTTTAAGTTATTTATCAAAAATGAATAACTTAAAACATCTGGTGAGTGGATTGATATTTGGAAACATGTTTAAGCGTTTATATGGGTCTTGGCATGTGGATTGAAAAATGCTGGCGCGCGCGGGGTGAAATGAAGGAGAGTTTGCTTGTGGGTAAGGCCCCTGCTTGCTGCTGCGCCCCCCAACCCCCCCGCTCTGTTTTTTTAATTGTTTTTGTTTTTGTTTTTTTGGCTGGGATTGAAATGCCCTCCAGTTTGAAGCATTTGTTTTTGACCCCGTCAACCCGCCAGCTACTTTTTGGATTTGTTGGTGATGCTAGGGATGTTGGTCGGACACGCGGGGGATGCTGAAAATGATGCTGGGGATGTTGACGGGCTAGTGTAAAATGCCTCAATTTCGCAAGAAAATGCTGTAAAAAACGACATTCATTCTACTGGCCCGGACGCAAGACGAAAAAAGTAATAATAAATAAACCCGCACCCGTGGTGAAATGTTGAGTGGAGTGGAGTGAGCTGAGTGGAATGGACTGGAGCGGAGCAGAGTGGAGTGGAGTGGTGAAATGTTGAGTGGAGTGGAGTGAGTTGAGTGGAATGGACTGGAGCGGAGCGGAGCAGAGTGGAGTGGAGTG